>VWPU01000768.1:0-147101 GCA_013398955.1 Callaeas wilsoni
CAACTCAGCTTGTTCTGTGATTCCATCACTCCATCACCTCACAGAATCACAGGATGGGGCGGGTTGGGAGGAACCACAGTGCGTTACCTGGTTCAACCCATGCCAACAGCTGCCTCCAGAAACATGTCCTGTAAATCTAACCAGTACAAATATTTGTGTATTTATAGGCATAGATGGAGGAGGGGAGGGAGGGCTGTGGGAGTGGGTCGAGAAGAGACAAAGTATTGCTTCAGAGCAAAAATAAACATGCAAAGTCATACTCTGATTTCTTCCTGATTAATTAATTGTGTCCCTAAAACTGAGGCCAGAAGGAGGCTGTAATAAATGAAGCATCCAAATGTTCAGCTTCTTATGAGGTATATATGATCCCCTTAGGAGGACACACACACATTGATTTCATAAGGAACCCCTTCACTACTAAAAGATTTATACCTGGATCCATTTCCAAATCAATTTTTCCTTGAGGCTTTCACTAAGACTTTTGTGGGGATTATAGAATTTGAGTTAGATGCCAATGCATTTTCATTCTGTATACAGAAACATTTCTCTTGTGTAGTGTTTTTAATAGGATCATGTAAGATGAGGGTTGGGGCTATTGGTTTGGTGGTTTGTTTTTTTTAAATCTCAGTGGCAGAAACCTTTTCATTTAAAACCTGACTGCATCTTTTAATACTATATTTTGACTCTGTAAATAACATCAATGCAAGGCATCATCACTTTATCTGTTGCAAGTTTCAGGGTATGGAAACCAGCTGTACAATATATAATTGGCCAGACATACATGGAATTAAGGAAAAATAAACTTATTTTCAATTGTTTCAATGCAGTGCTTTGGTTCCTGTCAGAGAACACTCTGTCCCACCAACATTAATTTTGCTGATTTAATCAACTGCCTAGAAAGAAACCATTGAGCCCAGGGAGAAACAATGCAGCAATTATCAACACTCAGGTAGCAGCGACAGGGGCTGCCTCACAAAGCTCGGGTCAGACCCAGCTCTAGTGGGGTAGCCAAAGGACTCCTCAGTGTCCTAGGACTGCAGCCCCTTATGCCACAAACATTGTGGGGAGCTTCCCACCAGGCAGAAATCCTTCAGGATAATCTTGTTGCCCAGAAAAGCTGTGAATTCCCCATCCCTGGCAGTGTTTGAGACCAGATTGGACGGGGCTCTGAGTAGCCTGTTCTAGTGGGAGGTGTCCCTGCCTGTGGCAGGGGTTTGGACCTAGATGGTTTTTTATGTCCCTCCCAACCCAAACCATTGTGTGATTCTATGGCAGGAGTCACACACTTGATCCATACAATAAACTCAGACAAATTAAAAATCTTGGGGTTGTGTTCAGCCTGGCAGCTGTACAAACACACAGTTGGTACGGCCACAAAATGGACTTCATGGGCAGGTATTTAACAGCATAAAATACACCTCCAATTTCCCATTCAGAATCTGGAACAGGTTTGCCTCCTGGTGCTGGCCAGAGCTAAAAGACATCCCTTTGAAAAATGCAGGTTTCAATAGGGAGGGTTTAGCAGGAAGGCCATCCTTGGAGGGAAAGCCTGTATTTAGGGAATTACTAAACCAAGGACAAGTTCTTGAGCTGGTTTAGCCCTTACTCACCTCAGTGATGACTCTGGACCTATGTTTCTGGCATCAGCTGATGTTTGGTCACTGTCTCCCAATCTTACCCTCAATAAAACAACCCAGCAGCTTGAAATCCTCATGACTCTTGTTACCTGTCGTGGCTTCATCACCTCCTATCACTGGAACTTAAGGACGTGCAAACAAATTGGTCATTCCTCACCATCTCCCTGGAATCAAGGCAGGCACTCAAATGTGAAGTTAAACTCTGGCCTCACATCTATGCAGCTTCCAGGAGCTAAGGGGAGATGACCCTTCTAAAAATAGACTAGTTTATGGGTTTCTATACTTTAATTTATAGGCTATAAGTAAAAATAATCCCAGCATCTCAGCCCTGGGAAAGTCACTGAGAGGAGCTGGACCACTGCTCTCCTTTCCTTCATAAGGAGCACAGAGAAATTCAGAGTTGAGGATTGCCTCTGGAGGGATTAGCCACACTTGTGCTTTAACCTGCTTTATTTTTAACATACAGCCGGTGGTTTTCAGTAACAGAGCTGTGACTGAGAGCATCTGCTAAGGAATTAGTTAGAAATGGGCTTGCTGAGTGTAACTCCAGAAAGCAGAGAGAAGAACCACTGGAGAGTTATGGCAGGGAGGGTGTAGGTGGAACAAGAAAAGGAGCGTCCAGCTTGCCCTTCTTCTGTGCAATCCCCATTCCGCTTTCAGCGAACAAGTTCTATATTTTGCTTCTGAAACATCCTGCAAACTTCTGTGGTATTGCTATTGGTATAGTTATTTTAGGGGGTTTTTTTGGGTATTATTATTGCCAAATGAAAGTAAAGAAGCACACGAACACTACCCCTCATACCCTAAGCTGTGCCGTGGCTTGGTATCTCTAAAGAGGCTGACATTTCTAGGGTGCTTCACAAGCAGGAGATCAGATTTCAGCTTGGCACCAACTGTGGTCACAACCTCGACATCGGAAGCGCTTTAGTGGGAAGTTCCAAGGATGGACACTGAAATGGTACCTGCAGCCTGCCAGTCCCAAAATGATCCTTTCAGGTCCATCATGTCTTGGATTTCTCCTGAAAGGAGGATGCTGCTGAAGACCTGTGGTCATCTCCACCTAAATAGTGTGGTTTTTCCTTAGATTTGGGGTTTGTGGGATTTGAAGCAAGTCTGACTCTGTCACATATCAGGGGCTTATCGGAGCTTACTCATTTTATTCAGAAAGTTTTGCCAGAAATGCTTCAGCAGCTCCAGGTCTTAGAGAAAAGCTTGACATGTGATGGGTTTTTGTAGCAGTTCACTGGGCTGCAGCCGCACACCTCCCACTGCCTTTCTCCCTCCTGGAGACGGGGCAGCCAAGCACAGCAATCTGGTTTATTAAAAACACAGGTGTCAGACCTGAGGCTGCCCCACAGTGCTGGGAAAGGTCACGTCCTGCAGACCTGCTCTTCCAGATCATCAGGTTGCACTGCTGGTCACAAGGAGTGGAGCAGGCCTGAAGATGGGAGGGGTTCACAAAGGGAAAACAGCAGACTGGGACAAGTTCTGTTCTCAGAGACCCTGCACGGGGTTTTCCTGATGTTGGAGCAGGATACAGGATCCTGCAGAGCCTCTGCCATCCAGGAAGAAGCAGGAGCAAAATGGATGTAAATTCCTTGAAATACGTATGCCAGATAAGCCTCTGGTCATGGCTTGTCCCCCTGCTGTAAGGAATTGAGTTTGGCTCTTAATTCTTTCACAGAATCGTGGAATGGTTTGGGTTAGAAGGGACCTTAAAGACCATTTCATTCCAACCCTAATTCTTTGCCCTGAAAAAGACTCCACTGAATACCAATGAATCCCTGTGTGGTAAACAAACTCAAGTCTCCTTCCCTGGAGGCCACGCTGGTTTTTAAGGTTTCAGGGTTGTGGGGTGCATCTCAGCAGGAGCTAAGCTAAAAGCTGATAAAACTCTGATGGCTAAAGGCCAGAACTGCAGCTCTGGAAACAGGCACCTTCCTTTTGACCTCAGCATCCCTGAAAGACTTTGGTTCCTCTGTCTCTGCATAATTAAGCATGGAGAAATTTATTTTTTTTTTCCATGTGAGGCTTAAGAAAGCCATAATTCTGAAAATCAGAGTCAGAAAACAAGAGCGTGGTAAGGAATAGGAGCACCCAAAAGCCACATCCAAGAGGAAGGTCTCAACCTGGCTAAATCTAGCACAGCCTACAACAGATCAGGTCCGGTGTGGTGTCCCCAGAAGTCACAAACACGTGGAACAAGCACCTTCACCATGGAAAGCAGCAAATCCAGCTCCTTCCCTTTTGTCCTGTTCCCCCATCATTGTCATCAGCTATTTCATGGGGAGATTGGTCAAGCCACTGCAGGACCACTGGGCTGGGCAGGGCTCTGTGATCCTGGAGCAGGAACTGGTGGCTTTTATTAGCCCCAGGTGACAAACTTCTCCCTCTAGCAGTCTCCTGGGCCTATTCCCTTAATCCCAGTGATGTTCACCCACCTCTCCTGGGGACACACGCACAAAAGCACAAAGGGAAGCTCAGCTGTAACTCTTATTTAATTCTGCATGGTAGAGCCACAGAATGCTTTGAGGTGGAAGGAATATTTAAAGGTCCTCTAGACAACTTCCCTGTCATAAGCAGGGACACCTTGCACTAGACCAGGTTTCTCAGAGCCTTGTCCAATCTGAATATATATCAAAGCCTTAAGAAGTGCTGAGCTGACAATTTACAGCTTTTTACTCCCTTTTGTTGGATGCCATCAGCTCATTTTCAGTGGTCGGACAGGCCACCTGCAGTCGGGAAGTCCCAGAGCTGGTCACAGCAGCTTCACAAACATATCTGTTGGAATTTTTTGTACTAAAATTGCTCTCCTTTTCAGGCACTGTGGGATTGACAAAGAGTAGAAGTTCTGTCGCCATTTCTCTGGAGGCTTAACAACCTCAGAATAAAATATGAATATTGGTTTACTCCATGGCAGGATTTGTCTTACACCTAAAGAAAAAAAAAGAATTTTTGCTCAAAATGGAATTTGTTGTTCCACGAAGCCGAGTATGTCCTTGCAAAAGGAACTGACAACATTAAAAGTACCCAAATTCTTTCTAAAGTGACGAGTTTTATTTGAGGTTTTTAATATTGCAGAAATCTTGCTGACACAGCAATGGCAGTGTGCAAAGTTCTGCAGGACCAAGTTAATGTTCTACTGAAATCCTTTGCTTGAGGACTTGTTCTTGAATGTCTGCAAAATGTATCCAAATGTCTAAACAGGGCTAATCCTCATTTCTCATCCTTGCAGTTAAAGTTGGAGCAGCAGCGGTGAAGGCACTGCAGTGGCAGCACTTGAGACCTTGTCACCTCTGTGAGAGCCTTCTGGCTGTTTATCCTTAAAAGCATAAAATCAGCTTTCACTAAGTATACCTATTCTGGCAGTTTTAGTATTACTTAGTATATATTTTTCATTGGCCAGAGAGGCTGTGGCTGCCCCATCCATGGAACTGTTCAAGCACAAGGCTCTGAGCAACCTGGTCTAGTGGAAGGTGTCACTGCCCCATGGCAGGGGTTAGAACAAGATGGTCTCTAAGGTCTCTTCCAACCCAAACCATTCCACTATTCCGTGATTTTTCCGTGCGTTGTAACAGCCACAAACACCACTAGATGTCACAACTGCTTCACTGTTTGGCTGCTCGCTCCTGAACCGTCTTAGCTGGAGGATTTTTGCAGGCTTAACTGAGGAGCAAAATACAAAAACAACTAAGCAAAACCAAGGTTTTGTCCTCAGGAAGTGCAGAGTGCTTTAGGACACACCTTTCTTGAGGAAAAAAAACCCAAACATATGTTTCTCAAGTCCTCTGGTTTTGGGCTCAAAATACTCTGCAGTTTGTTCCATATGAAGGAAATTCATGTGCAGGACCAAACTACACCTTTGAAACTACAGCGAAACACTGTGGAGAAGAAGTTTGATGTGGGACACTAACAACTGTGCTGAAGGCAGGAAAGCAAAGTGACCACAGGATACTGTTTTTGCCTTTATTCTGATAACTCCAGTGCTGGAAGTGATTTTCCTGTGCTTTCCCTAGTTACAGTATATGGTATTTGTGTTGTCACCGTGGTCATTGATGCTTGGTGGTCCCGGAACATGCGAGCACCCACCCACCTCCTCCTACTGAAATAGTGAAGAAATAGCAGTAACATCAACTGAACTTAATTAGGCCAAACTCGAGGTGTTTTCTGTTGAAGGAGCTAATTTTAGATGCCAAACTGCCACAGAGGCTGGCTGTATCTCTGCCCTATTTTAGCAGCTCGTGGCAGAGAGGCAAATGATTGGAAGGTGAAGGAGTGAGCGCAGTTGCTTCAGCCCATGTGAAGGTCAGGGAAGAATATTCTTCCTCTGTTCCCAAGGCAATCTGATTTCTGTCTCCACTGGTGTCATCCATAGGAACCTGTTCATCCTCAGGACTTGGCACTGAGGTTGCCACAAAAGAAAAATACACCATTTTCAGGGGGAGGTTCAAACTAATTATCTCCCACGGGCTTTTAGAGAGTTTTTCTCTCTCCCCTAAACACACTGTAGTGAGTGCACCAGCCTGTGCCATCATTATGTGCATGAAAATAATAACAAAGCTGAAGATAATGAATTCATTTATTCACTCTCTCATGACCAGTAATTGCTCCTGTGGATTCCTTTTTCACTCCAGTGACAACAATTATTGCAAACAAAACCAAAACTGAATTCCTGTGAAATTGCTGTTAAAGCATTCCCTGAAAGCGGGAGGGGGGGAAGCCAAACCCCGAAACCAATAAAACATATAAAGAAAAAGAAAGCAAAAGTGATTGTCAGAACAACAGCACTTTACAAGAAGCAGTGAACATCTTGGTGGAGGTGTTCTCACTGTGCTGCATTATGAAACAACTTCTTTGTGAGGGGAAGAGAAGGGGCAGACACTGATCTCTGCTCTGTGTCCAGGGACAGGACCGGAGGGAATGGCCTGAAGTTGGGTCAGAGGAGGTTTAGGTTGGATATCAGGAAAAGGTTCTTCCCCCAGAGAGTGGCTGGGCACTGGAACAGGCTCCCAGGGCAGTGGTCACAGCAGCAGCCTGACAGAGCTCAGGAAGTGCTTGGACAATGCTCTCGGGCACAGGGTGTGACTCTGGGGGATGGTGCTGTGCAGGGACAGGTGCTGGACTCGATAATCCTTGTGAGTCCCTTCCAACTCAGCTTATTCTGTGATTCTGTGAAGAACCTGGTTTAACCTCATCCCTAAAATGGACGTGAAATGGGAAAGTTCAGGAACTTCGGCTAAATTAATTCATATCCCAACTGTCCTTTTCTAAAAGCTGAGTGCATTTAATGGGAAAACAGATTTAAAAACCCTCAGAAAATAAATGGCACTGTTACCTTGACTGAGCTTTGAATCAGACCTGCAATGAGTACCAGAGGAAACCCACTGGAGGTGCTCCCACCTCTCTGGGAGATGTCCACAGCCAGTTCATTGGAAGCACAGGCAGGACCCTGCTTTTCCTGAGCAAGGGGCATTTTTCAGCTCAGTTTCTGCTTGGTTACACCACTTCAGTGAGTACCACAGAGGGGTGCTAGCAGTCTGCTCTCACATTCCACTAAAACACCCAGGGACATTTACCCTCAAACTGAAATATGTGCAGTATTTAAATTCATTGGGATTATTCAGAGGTTTAGAATGAGACAAACCCAGGTCCTGTAGGAGACCACAGCGAAGCACCACTCATCATACACCTGTGTGTGACAAAATATGATTTTGATTTGATTTACTTGTGCAGTACACTAAATATTTGAAAGGTGAGTTTTTAAATGGCTGATTCTGGCTGTGCTTCCTCCACATTGGGGTGGACTGCAGAGGAGGAGGTGGGCCACAGAGCAGGGGGTGGACCATGGGTTAGGATCCACATCTCTCCACTGTAACAGGAACCCAGAGACACCCAAAGGTGTCTGAGCTGCCTCAAGCTTGGGCAGAGGGTTCCCACCCTGTCTACATTCACCCAATTTGCATGACTTGCCTGTCACAAGATCATTTATTACAGTGGCTTTAGTCAAATTCCTCTTCTGCACTTTAAAGCAAAGCTTTGTCCGTCTGACTTCAGATTCAGCCTAAAACCAACTGAGGCCAATGAGGCTGCTCAAGCTGACAGGCTTTGCTAAATGAGCATCTCTGTTGGACTCAGTGGTGCTTTCTTTTGAGATAACACCAAATCACAGCTCACTCAAGCCTGTTGCCAACTCCCTTCATGACTGGAGGGAAGAGAAACTTGGCCCATAAATTGCCCAGGAAGAAAAGGGGGAAGAGAACTATTTTTCCCCCCTCCTATCCTCACTGTGTAGCCGAGCTTTTTCTAAATGAATCTAACAAATCCTAGATGAAAGCATTAATAATCATAGCTATAGCTATAGCCCCTGCTCTGCCCCATGTCAGCCCAGGAGGCACCCTGTGAGACCCAGGGAGGCTTCCTCCCTTTGGTGAACTTTCCAAGCTGTGCCAATTGGACCAGCCCATCCTCAGGACTTGGAGCTGTATCAGAGATGCCCCAGGTGATCATCCTCAAGACACCAAAGGTTCCTTGTGTGTTTTGCCTCGACTGCTTGGACTGACCTCCCCAGGCATGGCATGTTTGTCTGGGGAGGCCTTGCCTGTTTCCAGAAAGACAGGATGGTTTCAAACCATCTGTTCATCAGCAGGGGTGACAACTACTATTGCCAGGTGAAAACTGAGAGCCCTCATCGCTTTTATCTTCTTGGAACTGTATTGCAAAACAAACGGCCCCATGGCTGGTCAGGTTTGGTCACGACCCAGAAATTCTTTAGCAACCTGGCTGCTGGCACCTGTGTGTTAAATCAGACCTTTGTGGGTGATGAAGGCAATGGCAGGGCTGATACTGGATTTAGGGGGTGACTGGCTGCCTGGCAAGCAGCCCCATCCCCAGCACAGCCACTTTCACCATCCCTCTGATGGGGAGGTGAACAACACAAATTTGAGTGTGTTTGCTTCGTCTCACTCTTCAAAAATTGCCTGTCATGTTTCTGCAGTGACCTGGCTGGTTCCCAGAAAGCATCCCCTGCTCCCACACAGGTTCCATGGAATTTTTCAGCAGATGAATCTTCAGCAGATGAATCCTCCCCCGATCACACCTCAGCGTAGAACAAGCCCAGTGAATGTGTCGCGTGAGGGATCTTTCTGTGAAACACCTTGATTTTTAAAACTGCATTTCACTCAAACTTTCAAAATGTCTTTCCTCGCCATCTGTGAATCCGTCTGCAGCTGGCAGTGATTTCTGGTTCTTCAGCTCCACCTGCCTCACTGGAGCTGTTCCTGCTTGCTGTGGAGGTGGAACTATGGGTTGCCACCCCCTGAGCAGTGGAAGCCTATTACTAGATCACCTTCTCCTAGCAAGTAAGCAACAGTTTGGACCAACATGAAGTACTCTGTATACATGAGTAGATCTGAAAAAATCTCTCTGCATTCTCCATTGAATGTTCTGAATTCAGGAAAATCTTGTAGCCATCCTTTCCACTTTTACACATCCCTCCTAGAACTGCATTTTCTGCTCTAAGCAATGCAATACTTTGCTAAAGTGTTATTATAGTTCTCTGGTGTTGAGAGACTTGTAGGCAGGAGGGGATGTGGGTTTGTCTGGGGTAGGCACTCCCAGGAGGTGAGGGGTCCTGCCTAAAATAGATGGGCTGAATCCATTTGGCTCCTTCCATAGGGCTCCAGGTTTGTTCAAGCTCATGTAGCTTTTGAGTGGGAAGTTATGTGAGACAAATCCTATTACTGATGTGGGAAAACTAGGAATAAGTTGTTCCTGGTCCTGCTCTATCCATCTGTTTGATCAGCAAAATGGGTGCAGAGATGGATCAACAGACAAATAAACGAATTATAGCAGACAGTATTTGTCTGTGCTTGGCCAGCCATCTGGCTAAATAGCAATATTGATCCTGTAAAGAATGACATCCCTGAAATACCTCACTTACTCCTCAAGCAGTAAATACAGGCTTTAGGGCATGAATTTCTCCACTGATTTTTTCTTGGGGAAAGCAGCCATCCACCACAGAGTAACAGCAACATGTGGATTCTCTCTCTCATATTGGTTTTATCTTATCTATTTCTCTTTATTACCCAAATAAAGACTAGAAAGGCATCAGGCTTCTTTTCCATCTCATTTAATGAATATTCTGTTTGGAACTCTGAGTATTATTTAATCAAGAAATGTTTGAGTTTTCTAAGCATTCATTGACCAAAGAAATCTTATTTTTCCTTTTATAACCAAAATGTTCCCAGCCTGGATGACTGAAATAAGCTCCAAGGGCTCACATTGGACACGTAGCGACTGCACCACTTCTAGGCAGCCGAGTGTAAGGGCTGAGTTAAAACACAGAACACCTGCAGAAATGATCCCCTATGCCAGATGCTCCCATCAAGGCTGGCAGAGAAATAAAGGCCCAAGACCAAGTCAGTCCTGATCCAGAGGGATCCAGAAGGCCAGAGCGAGGGTCTCTGTGGGGCTGTGTGGGAGGGATGGGATCGGACCGGCCAGGGGCTCAGAGGGGAAGGCAGGGGCTGCCCTGTGCTGGGCACAGCCAGTTCCAGATGGTTCTGGGGGTGCCAGGCTGTCCCTTTGTGACGGAGGCGCGTTCCAGGGCTCTTGGTGACACAGGGACCACACTGTGCCCAGAGGCCACTGTGACCTCTGGGGGGTTTTTGGGGCACAGAGTCCTGAGGTGCCACTGCCCAAGAGCACCTCTCTCAGGAGGCAGCAGCGGCCTGAGAACCAGGGCAGGAGAGCATGACAGAGACACCCAAAGGGGAGAAGGTGAATCCCAAATCCTTTCACGCCCAGGGGCTGCGGAGCCTGAAGAGGCAAAGGATGAGCAATGGGCAGGAAAGAGAGGCTGGTGATGGGACAAGGCCAGGCTTGAGCTGTGCCAAGACAGCCCCCTCCACCCCGTGCCTCCTCTGTCCCACAGATGGACTTCAAGCAGCTGCAGGTGGACCACAGGCAGCCACAGAACGAGAAGCGCTGCCCAGATGCTCCTTCTGAAGCACAAGAGGCAGCAAAGGCAGCAGCCTCGGGTGAGGAGGTGCCCTCAGCAGGGGCACAGAGCCACGTCCCACCCCTGCAGAGCCCCTGCTCTCCCCTAGGCCCCTCACCTGCCCAGGGGGAAGCCCAGAGCCCCAGCGGGCAGCGGGCAGTGCTGGCAGCACCAGAGCCCGGGGAGGGGGCCTGGGCCAGCGAGGAGGAACAGAGGAAAGTCTGCAGTCCCCTTGAGCCGTGCCAAGGGGAAAACCACATGGAACAAGAGCTTTCCCAAGGGGAAGTCAACAGACTCCTGAAGCTGTGCCAAGGGGAAAACGACAGTGACAAATCGTCACTGCATGAAAACTGGGGACGCATCACAATCCGGACTATCTGGGTCAACCCCCAGTACCCGGAGCTCTTGCAGGACGCCCTCCAGGAGGAGGCAAAGGCAGGAACTCCTGCCTCGGAGGAGCAGGTGCCAGCAGCAGGGACACAGAGCCGTGCCCCGGACGGCCCCTGCTGCTCTCCCTGCTGCTCGCGGACCCAGCTGGCAGCCCAGGCCCTCAGCGACCCGCAGGGTGTCCCCGGGCAGCCCTCCAGCCTCAGGCGGGCTCTGCGGGCTCTGGGCACCCTGCTCTGCTGCTCCTGCGTGGAGGTACGGCGGGACGATTAGTGCCTGCTGCCAGACTCGCACTCAGATCAGTTCAGCTGGGACAGTTCAGCTGTGAGTAAATATTTTTATATTTGCAAAGAGCTCTGGAGAATCGTCATTGTCCCTCATTACTGTGCAGAGACTCAAAGCAACCAACAGCTTTCCTGCAGGAGGGCATGCCAATAGAAGATGCTGATTTTCCAGCAGTGCTCAGTGATCCACCTCGGGAGCCAGGCAGGTTCCAACAGCACCAGAGATGTGAAAATCAATGGTTTCATGGTCGTTGTGGCCATGAAATTGGCCACAGCCACCAATTGCCACCTCACCCACGAGACCCTCTCTGGGAACAGGTCTCAAACCACAGAGGGCACCTCTCTCAGCTCCCTGAGGCCTTCTGCCAAGAAGTTGTCATCCAGGTGTCTTGGGAATCTCCTGGACCTGTCTTTTCCCACTGTGAAGTGTTCCCAGTTAACATCTGGCCAGTGGAATTGCCCCATAAGGACAAGGGCACTTGGGTTTGTGGTGTCCTGAGGGTCCCTAAGGAGTAACTCCAATGTGGCATGTCCTGGCTGGGTCCCACGATGCCAATGATCAGTATCTTCTGGCTGGTGTCCAGAATTCTGGGCACTTGAGAATTGAAGAAATGTCACTTTGAGATAAAGAAAAGGAGCTTGGATGAAATATTCCCTGCTGACCTGGCATACGGGAGATGTAATCAACTTCACTTTCTGTTCACTGTCTCTAGAACATCCATGATGTTTAAGGCTCAGGTATTAGATTTACTTTGGGGAAGAAAATCCCAGCTAAGTAACCAGCTGGGTTTTCCTCTTCACAACTCGACACAGGCCAAGCTCAGCTGTGGAAAGGGAACATGGAACTGTGGCTGCCTGCCTGGGAACTTGAAGACGTGTCCATCTGATTTTCAGAAAAAAAATATCCTACGTTTTTTATCTTTTATACAGGACCCAAAACTGATTTAGTTGAAAACAGAAAAGGCCAGAAATTGCCCAGGCAGGATGGATTAAATGATACTGAACCTCTGAGTAATGTTTTGATGTGATTGTGAGTGACACATGTGGCAAAACCTTGCTGTCACCTCCAGCTGTACAATCCAGTGAGCAGAGAAGATTTTTCTAATGATTCTACAGCTAAGGATGTTCAATCTGCTAAAAGTTTCTTGCTGACTTGCTTTAAAAGTGATAAAAACTCTTGGCCAACCTCACTGGTGCTGAGACAACCGTGTTGGTGAGGCAGAGCATCCCAGGAACTGGAACCTGTTGGGCATTTGTGGCCATCAGAGATACGAATTACAACAAAGCAACTCCTTTGAGCAGCTTCCAAGGATCAGATGAGGGAGCAATAATGGCCTTGGGCTGCTGGGGAGCCTCTGGAAGGAGGCTGGAAAGGCTGTGATAGCCAGGGCTAGTTACAGCAGCAAATCCACAGGCAGAACGTAGAGCCTGAGCAAGAACACTCAGCGTGGCCCCCAAAGCCCCAGCCAGGGTCAGCACGTGCTGCTTGAGCTCTCAAATAGGGATGAAAGAAACATTTCATAAATGATAAACCACAGCTCACAACTGACCTGCAGAGACACCTGCGAGTACCCTGTCAAAACAGTGGTGGTCTGTGGCAAACAGGCTGACTTTTCCCCAGGTGCTCACATGCAGGGGATCATGCCCTAAAAACCATCTCAGCAGAAAGTGTGATTGTCTGCTTGCTCTTCAATTAGACAAGATTTCGCTACATTTCTTATGAGCTGTTGGATCTGACTCTTCACGGATCTGGTCCAGCCCTCACTAAGTGACATATAAAAGTAAAGGAAAGAATGATAATCTCCTCTTCAAAAAATAATACTCATTTAAGGGTTAGAGGAAGGCAGGACTGTCTCGTTTTTCCAGCAATAAATTAAGATGGTTAGAAAAGCATCCCAGTGTACCATCTAGATTTACAGCAAGGTTTTTCAATTTCGTTTGTCATTGCCAAATACATTACATTGGGATTAAACTGTACAGGTTATTAAATACTGATTACAAGAAGACAGCATGCTGTGGCAGGCAAATAACTTGCAAGTTACTGAAATTAAGGCTTTGAAAATGTTTTAAGGGAATTAATGTTTAATTAGAGATTTTGATCTACAAGGCATTCTAGTAATAGTTTCAGTAGGAGATTACACAAACCTGTGAGACATTTATAAGTGGAAAGGATACTTGATGTAGTATTTTCTTTAATTAATCCTGTACTGGAAGACCACCACAAGGGAATTTAGAGTTTGGTGCACAATAAAAAAGACCATTCCAGTTAGCAGGCACTTCAGCTTCTGTGGGAGTTTTTTTGCATGATCAAATTCATCTGCACGTATTTTTAACCGTACAGCATGAGATGACCCTTGAATTTAGTGTGATTAAGAATATTTCTAATTCAACATCCCCAAGTGAACTTGGATATTGAAGTGCCAGGAGGTTTATAGATCTGAGGTATTCGGCTTAACAGTCACTTTTTTTCTTCTGCTGAATTTCATCTTTCTGTTACTGATTTCCAAAAACAACATAAATCATCACAGGCATTTTGCTCTCCAACATGATTGATGGTTTTATCTTTCACTCAGACATGCTTGTACGAAGTCTTCTCTTTTCACTAAAAAAATAGTTATGTAATTTCTTGTAGTCAAACCAAGTGACTGATCCTTTACTGTTTTGCTCACTACATTTACCTTGATGGTCTGACATGATTTTCACGAGGCTAGAAGTGTCATTAAGGAAGTGTAAGAGGTGTTTGTGTTGGTAGGTGTAAAAATACAAACAGAAAAGTCTCATGCTCTGAAAAAAAACCCCTGGTCTCAGCTCCCAGGGTTATGGAGTTACAGGGATGATAAAACTCCAGTTGAAGTTACTGGAAGGGGAAATTAATAAACTTCACAAGTTTTCAGTACAAAAACCTGGCAGTTTTAGGTGTTTAAGTTCATCTTCAATCTGAAATGCATCACCTTTCTGCTGATGTACTGAGTGAAAAAAAGCTGCAAAGACATTTTTGAGGATTCAAAAGGCTTGATAAATTTAAAAAATCACTTTGAAAATGAGGACATCTTTCCTTTTCCTCCTCCTTTCCTGGTGCAGCTGGACCACAGAGTGTCATTACACAATTTTTTGTTAAATCCAGTTAAAAAATGGATCTGGCTTTATGTTTAAAAAATATTAATACATATTACAGCTTACTAATATTCCTCACAGCTAATTTTTATCACTGGTTATGCTATGCTGATTTTTTCCTCATCACTTTAGCTGTAATTGTATGGTTTAATACCCAGAGCACACATCCTCTATGCTGCCTGCTTAATTATTTTCACCTCTTTTTATGTCACATTTGTCAGATCAGTAATTATGTCAGATCATAAATCCCATCCTACACTGACTATAATAACTTGACATATAGTAATACTTTCTATATACCATGGAACAAGGTGAGTTGGTTTAAGAAAACACATAATTTCTTTCTAGCCAGTTTAATTAATTCATCTTAATTATTTAACCTATTAACCACAGGTTAATTAAATGGAATCTGATGCACTCTCTTACTATATTTATATTGCCTTTTTTTTTTCTGAATGGGACTAGTGTTTCATTACCTCTGTTGCTCATTAATTTTAGTGCTGCTGTTGCTCTTTCTTGAAAGGTTTGTTTCCTCCAGGGCCAGGTTAATCCATAATTCAGTGCTAATGGTAAATCTCTGTGCATTACCCACACACACAACCCGAAAGGCAATGTGGGGGGGCTGGATCACATCAGGTAACAGAAGCCATTGCAGGAATGCACCCTAAATAGCAACAGCCAGCCTGCCTTGGGTGTCAAAGGACACCTCCTTCCACCTGCTTTTGATAGCTTTTTTTTCTCAATGCCATCTTCTAAAAATATATCCCTGCTTTTCTTCCCAGGGTGCAGGGGAACGGGGTGGGATAGAAGAGGCAGCCCACTTCTAAAGGCTCTTTTGAAGAGCACCTTGAAAAATCAAAGCCCAGAGCAAATGCCACAGTGGAACCAGCCAAGGTGGTAAAATCAAATTCAACAAACTCAGGCTCAGGAGCTCTCAGGAGCAGCTGAGCTGCTTCTGCCCAAGGAAGTGACAGGGAGCTGCAGTGCCTGCCCTCAGCTGGAGGTCTACCATGGCACGCACATCTATAAACCTTTACCTCTCCAAAAACATACGTAATAATGGTGATAGCCTAGAAAAGCAAGGACCAGGGACTAGAAATACCTCTGCTGCCCATACACTTCACTTTCCTCAAGCATGCTTGTGTCAAGGCAGCTGAGCTCGAGTGTAAGTGAGCTGTGCTGGTGACAGGGCAGAGCCAGGGCACAAAGCCACCCCAGGAGGGGACGGACTCCCTGCACCACACCTGAACGTGCTGGCAGATGAAGATGAGAAGGGTCATGACCGATGAGGGAGCCTGGCAGCCTCCAAGGGAAAGGACATGACCATTCCTACGAGCCCCTTAAGTCAAACCCCATCTACTGACTCTGCAAATGTGAGCTGGGGGAGCTTGCACAAGGACTCAGACACTAAACTTTCTCCAGGGATTTTAATTCCACACAGATATTTTAATTCCAGCTGTGTGGTACGGTGCACACTGTGCCCATAACCCACAGCCCAAGACCCACTCAAAGTCCCACCCCAGCAGGGGAATCTGATGCAAAAGCACCCACGGGATCTACCTGCACCCCAGCACCCAGAGCAGCTCAGGAATCAGACCTGCCCATCTTCAGGCTTAGACCGGAGCCCCTGCTAAGCACAGAGCTGAATGAGATCACAGCTGGTCCAGGGCCAGAAAGTAATGGTGCAGTAATGGGTTTATTGGCTTTTTGAGAAGGAGCTGTTTGATTTCAGACAGAGGAGAGTCAACAGCAGCATTCGCTCCCGCTAATCTCATTTCCAGCAGCACGCTGAGTGAGAAGGCACTTGGGCACAAAGCTGTGCTCGATTGCTCTCTGTTTATCCAGGATTACATTAGGAGCCCAAGAGCATCTGAAAACATGAAAACAGCCCCTGGCCAGAGCTAGGGCTTTGCAAATGGCTTCTGCAACACCAGGCTTGTGGGAAAAGAAATCCCAGTGTTTCCAGCAAGTTGCTGGCAGTTTGCTCAGTACAAGAGCTGGATTTAGAGGCACAGGTTTTAGATGTGCAAATTGAAGAGGGTTATCTGCACCGCAGATAACAAGTGTTGACCAGATAATCTGGTTAATTTTAAATAATGCATTTACCTTAAACAAAAGAAAAAAATCAAATGCTGAAGGGTGGATTTGGCCTGGGTGAGGGATTCTTGCAAGGGGGAAGTTAGCAGAAGTTGCTCTGACCACGATCTGCGCCATCATCCACAAAATAAGTTACTTTGAGAACAAAATTACCACCACATCTGGTATAACAGCTCTTTATTTCAGTGTCTAAAACACAAAGAGAGGGCTTGCATTTCAACATCAGAACCATGCAAAGCACCTGTACGCCAAAAATGAGATATTGAATGAGCGTCTCTCTCCTGCTACACGTGGAAAATTAGGCAGGAAGACTCCATTTTCCTGTGCGTTCTGCTCTATCCTTCCACAAATCAACCAGCTGTGAGGGGTGATAATTAACCTTCATTCCAAACCAAATCATTTGCCACTGAACACTATTCCGTACTGCCCTAAGCTGCTAAAATATGCTCCTGTAAACTTCATCAAGCACCCAGTTCTGCTCTTGGTCTACAAGGACAAAGTCCCAAACATCTCCAGCTACAGGACAGACTTTAATCAGAGGTACTGAATTCAATGAGAGCAGAGTTTGGCTCAAAGGATGAATGTCTCCTCCATACAGAAGCCCAGAAAAGGCCCTCATTAGTGTCCCAGAGAGGAGGATGCAGAGACCACCCTAGTCTCTGAGAATTGTCATGTGCACAGAAGACAACCAGACATCCTGAACTATTAAAAAACAGTGGTATAGAAAAATAAAAGGCATAAAATACTGAACCAAAAAGGTTCCAAATAAGGCATCAGCAGGTCCCAACTGGATGTTGCTCCTGTTACATACATCACCCTCCCAGCCAGGATAGCTAGGAACAATGCATTAGGATTGTATTTCTGACCTCCATCATTAAGCACTACGAGCAACCAGAAGGGTTCAAGTTCTCTTTGAAAAAAAAGAAAAAAAAACCTCCAAACACAAAACCAGGGAGTATTGTTTTTGGTAAGTATTTCTTAGAAAACAAAATAAAAATGTTAAAGCAATTAATTGAAACCACTCATTAAAAAAAGACAACATTCCTGTAAAGTAAAAATATATATATATAGAAATAGAATCTATTTTTTTTGTTTGTTCATTTGTTTTTTTTTAAAAAAAGACATTCAGTATCACGTCAGCAGATTCTGATGGGCTTTCCCGCGGGTCTCCTGCGACAGCCGCTGCTCCTTAAGGCAAAGCGTCGGGTTGGCACCGTCACAACAGCTGAGTCCCCGTGGCAGGGCCCTGTCAGCAGGGCTGCTTCTCCCGCACGCTGACGGAGCCGTCCTCCATCCCAAAATACACCACCTCGGCCATGTCGATGAACAGCCCCGTCTCCACCACGCCTGCGGAACGAGAGGCCACTGGTTACTGCCAGAGCCACCCCTGCGCTCGTGTCCTCTGCTCTGCCTGTGCTTTTGCTCATTAGAAAGCACCAGTGCCTCCATCAGAGGTCTGGAGAAGTGTCCAACCTGTATCGGCCGCACAGGGAGCTTCTGGGAAGCCTTTTCCATGCAGCCACTCCCAGCAAAAACTCTCCAAAGACTGAGAAACAGCTCCCAAAGCTCCCCTGACATTCACGCTGCCCCAGCCACCACTGCTGCACCAACACAATCACGAGAAAAGCATTTTCTGCCATCTGATGACCCATGGGAGCAAGAGGAAGCTACACACACCCACAGGACTGGGGATTATTCTCTCTGCCTTTAAACTCACCTGAAAGACTATCCTGTAAGAGAACACCTGGATAACACTTGTTCAAATGTTGAGACTCAGCAGCTCTGGTGCTACCTCTGCAACTTGTAGCCCATTTGTAAATGTAAATTGCATTTAATCATGGAGTGCTCCTAACTTCACAGTGATCCCTGAGACACAGCCAGAGGCCAGGAGGTGGATAGAAACTGAGGACAAGGGCTACCACAAGCACAAGGTGGCCAAAACCCTTCTACCAGCACTGCATTTAGGCCTTAACAGCCTCACATTTAGGCTCATCCACGTCTGGGTAGGGAAGATGCTCTTTTTCCCTTAGCAGGTCCATTTCTGAGCAGCAAATGCTGCTGAGACCACACCCACAGGATGGAACAGATCCCATCATCTACCATTCCTTTCTCAACCAAAAAGAAATGCAGGGAAGACGTTCCTGCCGTGCAGAGCAACCAGGCACTGTCTGCCTCTCGCACAGAAGCAGCTCTGATGATACAGAGATCTTACAGCCCTGGGCAGCAACTGGATTAGGATATGGAGCTCTGCACCAGGGGCAGCCCAGACCAGCAGTGGTCACCAGACATCCCTTCCAACCCCAGCAATTCTGTGATTCTGTGATAAGAACTACTGAGGGAAGCAAAACCACTGACCAGAAACAACTAGAAGTTACTGGCCACTCTTCAACCAGCCTACACCCACAGCCTCTGCCTGGTCTGGTGTTTCAGTTGTGGAGCCAGGACAATACATGGCTGCTCCGTGGGGATGTTGGGGTTTGTGCAACAGGATCCCAACCTGGTCCTGCATGTTCTGGCAACACATGAGCAGTCAGTGAAGGCAGGTGTGTGAAGCCAGGGCTTCAGGGGCAGGCTTTGCCAAGGTAACCAGAAAGACATCCAGATGCTGCTCCCCTGAAGTTCAGAGAGTGCCAGTGCCCCTGGGCAGACCTGGATGGTCCAGAGGCAGCTCTGGCCTGGGCAGCAGGTCTCAGGCAAGGCAGGAGTCCTTGCAGAGAGGCTGTTTCGTTTGCAAACAGAGCACTCAGCCACTGCTGCTTGAGCCCAGCAAGAGCTTGGGTACACTTTATCCTCACAGCAAGGCCAGCAGGGAGGGCTTCCCAATGGGAATGGGATGCAGGGCTGTAAGCAGCTTCTGGAAAATACCATAGCACAGTGCAAACCCTCTCTCCAGAGTCCACCAGTGTTTCCACTAAAAGTCCCTCTCTAAATGGGCACAAGGAGAGTAAGGAAGGGGACAGGACTGTTGTGCCTAATGGGAAACAGTGTCAACATCAACCAGCATCACTCCAGGTTTTCAGCACTGTATGGAGAAAGCCATGTGGGCACAGTTGTACCAATTGAGATGACTTGTCTCTCGAGTAGAAACAAATGCAGGGACCTGCAGGAGGGCAGCAAGTACGCACACACACATTTCCTCATATCCAGGGGAGAGGTGCCACAGGTTACTTATCACACACCAAGCCTTAGCCAGCTTTTGTGGTTTTTAAAAAATCACAGACATCACCTGGTATCATTTTTATAGCGGTGTTCACTTCACGCCACTCGTGAACCTTGTCAAACTTCCAGTCCAGGATGAAGTTCCCGTTGTCTGTCACCACGGGGCCCTGGGAAGAAAACCCAGTTGTCACGGCATGAGCCCCGTGTCTCCTGATCCCAGCCAGGGATTGTCACAGCTCTCACTGGGACCAGCTGTCCTCACTGCAGTGGTTTAGAGTCATCATTCAAGTAAATTGGAGCCGTATCCACAATAAACCTGTCAGTGAAACCATCACTTGAGACCCTGTTTGGCAGCTCAGGCTGCCCTGCAGCCCCCAACACCCCCAGAGCAGCAGGTCAGACCCAGGCTGGCAATCCCTCTGCTTCCTGCTCCGAGATGCTTCTTTAGGGGTCATAGCGAGAGAGGCTTTCAATGAGCAGCCTGAACACCTAAATACACAATTCAGTAACCAAAGTATCATAAGGAGGAATTACACAGATGCCACTCGTGGGAGTGAAAGCCCAGATTTCATGAGATGAAGGGCCAGACTCTGGTCCTCCCTTTGGCCACGTTCAGAGGGTTCCTCAGGGGAAGCAGGGCTGACAGGGACACTCACTGCTTTGTTAACAGCCATCCGCAGCTCCACGACACCACCGAATTTTTTGGTCAGGGCTCTGGTGACAGGGACATAAGCCATGGGGATGACCTCGATCGGAACTCCCTTCTTCCACTGCTCCCCAAGGCTGTCAGATTTTTTCCTGTGGGCACAGTTTGAGGTGGGGTTAGTGTTGGACATTACACTGCTGACACCATTAACATCACCCCAGGCCCTTTGCAAACCCCTCAGGCACAAGGCTCAGGAGGACACAGGGTCAGTCCATGTGTGCCCATGCGCAGCAAGAGCCAGTTTCATGCACGCTGCTCTATCCACTCAGAAGCCTTATTTTGACATGTTTTAGACAAGCAGAACAGGAGTTGTTTTTCCCACAGCCCCATGGCTGGAAAATTTATCCCATGCTGACAATCACTGAGCTCAAAGAGCAGAACTGCCACTTCCCCACAAGCTCTGCTGACTCCCAAGCAGGCCTGCTGAGTTGAAAATTAAGAAAAAAAGATAAATTGAATTGCTGAAGTACTGGGAGCCAGGCTCATTTCCACCCATTCCTGCTCTCCTGTAACCACTGGAATGACAATAATGGCCTAACACAGCACCATCTGAAACCTCCCGTGGAGGAGAAAGGTATAATGAACAGTAATATCTTCACCTGTAATCAGCAATAACAATGAAGCACTTTGCAAATCCTGCAACTATCTTCTCCTGCGTCAAGCAGCCACTGCAAGGGGGAAAAAATAAAAACAAAATCAGAAAACGTCAGACTGCTCTCACTGTGCCTAATGGCCTTGAAGTCCAGTCCCCTCCATTATGTTCTTGCTGGTTTTGGTGCTGGTGCTGCCCTACCCCTTATCCTCCTTATCCTCACCCCTCGTCCCTGGCAGCCTTGGCCAGGAGCCATGTCCCACTGGGGGTGCACACACAGCCCTGCACAGGACCCTCTCCAGCCCACCCCAGAGACACCCACAGCCACCCAGGGCTGCTCAGAGCCCCCAGCACCGTGACAGACAGACGGACAGCAAGGCTCACCCGCCACCTTTGATAAGGTTGAGGTCAGAGTCCACCTCATCTGCTCCATCAATGGCAACATCAAGCTGTGGGAAGAGGAGAAAATGGATGTGGAAACCTCTCCTGTGCAGCATCCAGGCCCTGCTCCTGGTGCAGCTCCAGGGATGGAGTGTCCCAAGGAGCAGTCACAAATGCCACCAGAGCTGCGACCACCCTGGTGCCAGCCTGACCAGAGACAGATGTCTGATGGGCCACACAAGGACACCCTGAGACCAGCCAAGCCCCTCTAAAAACCACAGGCATGTGAGAGGAGAGGAGGAGAAACCCAAACCAACTGCTAGCCTGCAAGGCACATCTCTTTAGCCTCTGGTGTTAAGGACCAGCATGCAAGATTTTCCCAGGAAAAATCTTTGACAGTTCAGCAATATCCCTGTCTCAAGTCTCATGTTGGAAGAGATGCCAAGCACCTGGAAGCAACGCAACCCAGCAGCCTTCTTGCCATCTAAAGGGACAAGAATTAAGACAGAACTTGGGGGAAAAACAAACTGAGCCTGTAAAAATGAATCATTAATGTTAGAAAATACCTCTAAGATCATTGAGTCCAACCATTCAGCAAACCCTGCCAGGTCCCCACTAAACTATGTCCCTAAGCATCACATCTACAAGCTTTCTGCACACTTCCAGGGATGCTGATTCCCCCGCTGCCCTGGGCAGCCTGTTCCAGTGCTTAACCAACCTTTCAGTGAAGAAATTTTTCCCAATATCCAATCTAAACCTCCTCTGGCACAACTTGAGGCCATTTCCTGTTGTCCAAACTCGAGTTCTCACTCATGTTCTGCAGCGTGCCTGCCCAAACTCTACCTCAGGGGAGGACAAAGGAGCCTGGGTGCTTTCTGAAGGACCAGGTGAGAGGAAGGCCAGGTGAGGTCTCACCTCCGTGGTCCCACTTACCTCTGGATTTCGGTCCAAGTCACTCAGTGTTAAGCCGTTCTGCAGGATCAGCTGACGGGCCTGTGCACCAAGACAACAAACACCATTTACCAGTGGCAGGAAGGGAAAACAGACTCATGGTGTCATTCCCTGGCTGCAGCAAGCATGGAGCCTCCCAGGGACAGCTCCACTGCTCCACTCTGAGCTGGTGGAGAGGCTGCAACAGTAACACACAGCAAGGAGAAAATGATGTTTCAACACCAGAGCAGTTTAATCAAAAGAAAATTCTGCTGCTGATTTAAACTAAAATTTAAACTAAAATGCACAGATGGTGCAACAGGACTCCTGGGTTTGGCTCTCTCCATACCAAGTAGCAGGAGGCCTCATCAGCTTGGTGGGAACCCCTTGTATCTAAGCACTAAAGCAGACATGGAATTTTTAAATCCTCTGTTGTTTCAGCTTGGACATCACACCCTCACACCCATCCAGCCCTTCTTATCTCCTTCGTCTGAAAAACGAGACCAAGAAGATTAAATATTTACATCACAGCAATGCTGAACTAACAAAGAAAATATTTTTCCTATTAGAAATAAGCTAAGAAATAAACAAACAAGCGCACAGCTCGTGGGAAAAGTGTGGGAAGCTGCTGAAACTGCTACTTGGTGGCTCTGATCTACGCTTCCTGCAGTGGCCGCGTGTTTCCCTCTAGCGGCAACACAAACGGGGCACCCAGAGCTGCCCTCGGCTCAGTCCCTCAGCTTCCACAGGGAATCGCAGAATTGTTTAGCCAGGTTTACTAACATCAAGTCCAGCCCTTAGCCCAGCACTGCCCAGGCCATGGCCAAACCACGTTCCCAAGTGCCACAAGTACACAGCTTTTACATCCCTCCAGGGATGGTGACTCCACCACTGTCCTGGGCAGCCTGTTTGGTGCTCGACCACCTTCTCAGTGAAAAAACTTTCCTTAATATCCGATCTAAACCCCTCCTGGCACAACTTGGGGCCATTTCCTCTTGTCCTGTTATTTGTTACTTGTAAGAAGAGACCAACCCCCACCTGGCTGCACCCTCTTCTCAGGGAGTTACAGAGAGCAATAAGGTCCCTCCTGGGCCTCTTTTTCTCCAGGCTGAGCTGCTCCCTCAGCTGCTCCTCACAGGAGTTGTGCTCCAGACCCTTTTCCAGCTCCATTCCTTTCTCTGGACATGCTCCAGCCCCTCAGTGGCTTTCTTGTCGTGAGAGGCACAAAACTGGACACAGCACTCGAGGTGTGGCCTCACCAGTGCCCAACACAGAGGGACAATCCCTGCTCTGGTCCCGCTGGCCACACTATTGGTGATCCAGGCCAGGTGTCCCTGGCCTCCTTGGCCACCTGGGCACACTCTGGCTCAAGTTCAGTCACTGCTGACCAGCACCCCCAGGTCCTTTTCCACTGGGCCTCTTTCCAGCCACTTGGCCCGTGGCCTGCAGGTCTGCAGGGGGTTCTTGTGGCCAAAGTGCAGACTCAGTTCTTGGCCTTGTTGAGCCTCAGACCACTGGCCTTGGTCATCCATCCATCCAGCCTGTCCAGATCCCTCTGCAGAGCCTTCCTGCCCTCCAGCAGATCGACACTCCCCCCAACTTGGTGTCATCTGCAGAATCTCTAATTCATTGAATTTTCTATGTTACAAATCATCTCCTGAGTGAGACTCTCTCCTTGCACAGACTCTGCTTGAGTCCAACCTTGCTACCATGCTGCACCTAGGCCAAGAGTCCCCAGTGCAATAGTCTGGATCAGCTGATTCCCCTGAATTCTACCCACTAACATTAACAAACTGCATCAGTCACAGGTATTGGCATCCCAGAAACATTAGAACTAGCAGGTGGCATTCCTAGCAATAAGATATGATTTGAATAGTTTATCATGGCATTTTATAGCATGCAGTTTTAACACCCATGGGCTGTGGGGCCCTAAGGACTCACAAAATGATAGGAATTAAAAACCAGTGGGTTGGCATTCATCACATGGTGTCCACAAAGGGAGATTTCAGGGATCTGGGAAATTGAAAGCATTGAAAAACACTGTGCTGCACATGCAGGCCAGACCCTGAACAGGCTTAGAGTCAGCGGTGTGGCAACGAGGTGGCTTGGCTCTCTCCAGGCTCTGCTTGCAAGGCGATGGGAGCAGTGGGAATCAAAAGCAGAGCTCCCATAACTGAGGGAAAAGTGGTGCTAACTGCACAGCACTTGCCAGAACAGTCCCACTCCGTGCTCTCAGCACACGTCCCGGTGAAAAGAGACAACGCAAACGCCAGGGGACAGATACTTACCCTGCTCTAGCTTTACTGATGGTGATGGATTAATGACCTGACAACAGGGAAGGGAGGAGTATAAAAGCCCACTGAAACCACCTCTTCCTTGCCAGTGACCTCAGGCAGCCATCTACACCTGTACACAGTGAAAATAAAATGCTGTTTTGCTGACCTGGGAACACTCCACTCAGAATTGGTTGAGGTCTAAGGGACTGCAAGAGATATAAGGCAGCCCTGTGTTGGGAATTTTGGCTCCTGCAAGTGTACAATCTCTCTCTCTCTCTTCCCTTTAACAGCAACCTTTTTGTTTTACTGGTAAGAAACTCGGTGGTGTTAAATGAACTATGACAACACTGCAAAGCAGGACAGGCTCCAGTCCACACTCACTACAAGAGCTTCATCAATATTTTCTTTAAGAACTAATGACTGAACTCAGAGCACTTCTCCTAGATTCAAAGGGGACATGGCATTTCAGGGTGGGAATCATTTGAGACAGATTAAAGACAGATGCTCACCACAGTCTATATAATCACCAGAAGTACTGATATAGGTTAATTTTTTTTTTCCACTTTCTGGCCTTTGCAGCACCTTGCATTATACCCCAGCTGGTCACTGGCTGTTTGCAACATCTGGGAAGAGAGAGCCCTGTTACCCCCACACTTAAACAACTGCAGGGTAAGAGTATGTTAGGTTTTCATGAGATTTTAGGATAATTCACATTGGTCTCTATCCAACCTCCAGGTCAAAGCAGGGTCACTCCCATGTTGCTCAGGGATTTACCCACCCAGTCCCTGAAAACCTCACAGGACAGGCTCTGCCCCGCCTGCCACACTGCCTGACTGCCCTCACGGTGACAAGGCTGTGACAAAAGTACAGTCCCCAGGTCCACACCAGGACCATGAGAAGGACACATGCCCAATTCCTCGACTGGGGTATTGCCACCCAGCCTTGAAAACCCCTCGGGTGGTCCCCACCATGTCATCTCTGCCTGCCCAAAGGGAGGTTCCCACCTCAGGGAACAGAGGCAAAGAGACCAAAGCCAGTTGCCAAAGGCATGGGAGATGCTCAGAAGCTTCCCCAGCAGCTCTGCATTCCACCACCAAGCCAGGTTCTCCCTCTCCCTCCAGCCCTCAACATCTAGCTTGGTATGAACCGATTCCTGCAAAGGCGGCACAGCAAATGAGAAGTTAAGCCAATTTCTCTTCTGCAATTTCTTATCAAATCCAGCTGATGCATTTCAAGTTCCTGCTGAAAACACAAGCACTTGCTATTATTCTTTACAGCTGTGAGGGCTGGTACAGACTCAAAGGAGACAAAGTGTCTCCAGTGAGCCCTGCACTGTGAGTCAGGTTCACTGCTAAGCGGCATTTCCCTGCAAGTGGGATCCAGAGAAAGCCACGCACCAACCCTGGCACAACCAGCCTTACCACACTGGCTCAAAACATACCTCCCAGCCCCGAGCTCAGGGCAGGGTAACAAAGCACCATCACCTTCTTTGTGAGGTCTGTCTGTAGGCTGCACCACGACGGCTTTCACTGGTGCTTTTGGTTACTTCACACCACTGTGAACCAGAGGGAGGCAAGGTGGCCTCCCACGGGCCAGGGGGAGATCCCCTGCAGGAGTGATTGGACTAGCAGGAAGCAAAGGAGGAAAGCACTTACCTGAAAGGATGTAGGGATGCAGACAATTGTCAGGTTCTCCTCCTTAACTCGCTCCGCTGCAGGAAAAGAGCAGAAGCCTTGGTTTGTTCATTGCAAAAGGTAAAAACACAGCAACTTTCACTTTAAGAAACCTCAGTTCAGAGCAGCCCCTCTGATTCACTGCAATTACTTGCTTGGCTTGCAAATAACTCAGTCACGCTCAAAGCGCAAACAGGTGCCCCCCTCCATAGGCTAAGGCTCAGTTTCAACAGTCAGAAATATTTAACACCTGCTCTGGCCCTGCCCAAGCCGCCGTGAGCCATTAACCTTTATGTCTCCAGCAGCAGAGGAGCCCCATCAGCAAATCCTCACCTGGGAAATCGGCCCCATCCCCTCTCTCACTCCATTAGACAGGTTTTTGTTGCTCTCCATGTAAACACAGAGCTCCAGCAGCTGTCTGAAAGGTTTGCTGGCTTGTTGCCCTGGGGACATCACATTAATTTATTATAGAACATTTAAATATATGGCAGGGAAAGGACTAATAAAGTACAGTATTCCATTAAATGGAAGGAAATATTTCCTCCCCCAGGCTAACCTCAAATGACTAAAATCTATTACTAAGATATCATTATGGACAAAATGTTATTTTAGCGATTTCAATACTCAGGCACAAGCCAACAGCCCAAGAGCCAGCAAGAGCTCTTGCACCAGAGCAAGCACACGAGCTACATGCTCCAAGGTAATGCCGCTGCTGGAAGGATTGAACATCAATACATGAGGCTGGATGTTGTTCCAAGCCACATCCCAGTTCTAAAGCAGTCAGGAGACATGAGAAGCCAGAATTTGCAGCCTGGAACAGCCACTCCTCTTCAAATACAATAGCCATTTATTTAGAGACTGATTCTGTGCGCAAGGAGGGAGTGGTTGCAGTACTGAGCCAAGCCCAGAAGGCTGAACAGCAGCTCCCAGACAATGAAGTGCATCACACACGCAGTGTGGGACCAGCTGGGTGCCAAGGGGCAGCCCCAGCCCTGCTGTGTCCCTGCAGAGTGAAGGGTTGGGCTGTGCTCAGAATTCATCTTGCTCTGGGCTGCTGAGTTCTCTGGAGGAGTCCTGCTCTGGAGGAACTCTGCCCAAGGGAGCTGGAGGTCACCAAAGGACTCCCCAGACAGGCAGAGCCACCCAGGTGGGACACACTGAATTCTGCTGCCCAGGGAAGTGGTGGAATCTTCCTACTTGGAAGTGTGGATGTAACACGTGGGAGTATGGTTTGGTGGTGAACACAGTGGTGCTGCATTGGATTTGAGGATCTTGGAGGTGTTTTCCAGCCTTAAGGATTCTGCGATTCCCTCCCTGTATCCAAGAACAACAGGGCTGATCCTGCACTCCCAACCCACCATGGTGGCCCCAGCTGCTCTGCTGTGCATCCAAGGACATCCAAAGTTCAGCACTTCCACATGCAGATCTAGGGCTGAGAGTGCCCTGCAAAGGAACTTTAAACCCCTGCACTCTCTGTAATGAGCCGTGACAATAATTACCCTCACACTCACTTTGCAAAACTGCATTTGCCTCACTTGAATATTTCGCTGAAATTTTCTGAATCACGCCCTGAGCAAAGCCCTGCACCTGCAGCACGCAGGTAAACCTGGCTGTGGGGTATATAAATAAAATGCAGCAGGATTTCACATTCCTCATTTTCATTACACCTCAGCAGGGCCCTCATTCATGTGGATGTGGGGAGCAAAGTGAGCCACAGGCAAATGGGTTAAAGGAAGCAGAGCAGCTGCATGGCCCTGAGCCACACAGCAAGTCAGCACTGGGCAGAGCTGGGCAAAGCTGGAACCAGACCAAGGAGTACAGCTCCAGTTTGTGGTGGGTGCCAGTGGAGAGTTTTTCCTGGCTGTGTGGGGAGAACAGGTGGCAGATCATTACCTCCTCAGGACTCTCAGGCAATAAATTTGGAGCCCAACGCCCAGTTTTCACCTTCAGCTTCAAGCAGGACACAGCAGTTAGTGAATAGACCCAAGGCTCTAAGTCAGCACGCAGCTGATTTAGGGTGTTTTTCAAGTAGTTGGGGCAGATGGAAAAGGGGACTTTTTGTGGTGGGAGGGACAGGAAGGGGAGGATCCTACCTAATCGTTGCACCGCGTGTACAATCGTAGATCCGCTTCCGATCCCAAGAACTTGATTGTTCTGCAAATCAAAGAGAGACAGAGGAATGCTGTTACTGGAGGCTCCAGATCGTCCACTTTCCCCAGTAAAATTGGCATTATAAACACATGCAAGAGGAGCCTTGTCCAGGGATGCACATGGACACAGCATCTCAGCACTCTGCAGGCAAGGGAGGGAACACACTGTGCCAGCGAGGGCACGGCCATGGGCTGCAGCCAAGGGATTTTAATCAACTCTCCCTCTCATTAAAGGACACATGCTTGCTAATTACCAGCACTGTCCGATCTCACGGTGTTCAAAGCACACTCACTGGTGGTTGCTGGCATTCCATGAAAGCTCTCCTGCCGGAAAGCTGTGAATTTCAGACAATACCACAGAGGAAGAAGGGGAAACAACCTCAAGATAAAATCTCCCAAGGAAGCCACACAGTAAAAGGCTGGGTTTGCTGCCAACCATATCGTTAGTAAACAGCACAGATGCACCAGCAGCCAAAGCAGAGAGCGCAGCAGCTGTTCTTGTGAATAATAAAAAATGTTTTCCAAAACAGAGTGTAAAGCTGCCTATAGGAGAGTCCAGAAAAACTTGGAAGGTGGGTGAGCCTGGCAGCATGTGCAGAAGAGGATGAAGTTTTAACCACAGCTCCATCCTGGCCTTTCTCTGTATATTGTCTGGTTTAAGAAGGATCACTGCCCTGTCATCCATAACACAGATACACTCCTGAAAGGTGCTGCAGGCTGAGGGTGGATGGGTGCACTTGTGTTACTTCTGCAAGACATCTTCTCTGCTACATCAGTCTCTGTTTATTATCAACTCAGTTTCCCACCCCCTGTAAGTGACCTGCAGCCTTCTGCACTTCCCATTTTCAGTGCATTTCATTTTCTTTGGATAGGATCCAAAGCTTAAATTGACTTACAGAGGCCCAGTATCACCACAGAGACTTCAGATGAGGAAGATATGAAGACAACCAGAGATGCAGGCACAGAGCTGTTGTGCATTATCTCTTGGATATTAGACAGATCTGGAGCTCTTTCCTCATGTGCAGCAAATCCACAGTTCGGCAGCTGTGGAAAATGCCACACCTGCAGCACTTCAACCAGCTAAAATCTTGCTGTCACGCAAGTTTACCTGGAAAGGTGGAGTTCAAGATATGTCACACTCCCCTAGGATTAGTAATGTCTCTTGCTTCTGCAGGTTAAAAGCTTAAAGAAAACAGAAGTTCTCCAAAACCAGGCTCAGCTTACATCCCAGCCCTCACTAACCACCGTGACTCTGCAAAAGCTGGGGAGAGCAACAGGTCCCTGCTGCACACCTGCAGCGTGGCCAGCAGACACCCGACAGCTCCTGAGGTTTCCCCGTGTCAACCACCCAGCAGGCAGAGCCAAGCAAGGCCGGCCAAGGAAGGGGCAAGCAAAGCTGTGCAGAGGCTGGCAGGACATGGGCAGTACCAGTGTTCCCAAAAGACTTCTTTCAGCCCAGGAAGAGGAAGTTCCTTCTCTGTGCCCTCATTTCTGTAGGGTGGGACAGCTTCTTGGAGCAGCTGGGTACCCTAAAGGGATGGGGAAAGCCTCAGCATCAGCCACTCCACTGTAATAAAGCAGGAAGAGCTCACAAGGGTCCCGACCCATCCATTTATCAGTGATTAGAGGTGAAGCAGCACTTTAAGCCAATTTAAACTGGTGCTGTCACAGTCCCTGCCTTACTGTGACTCTCACCTCTCCCTCCTCAGCTCCAACTCCAGCCAGATCAGGGCAAAACCAACCACAAAACATCCACTTTTAAAAACAGGGGCAGGGCGAACATTGGTGAGAAGCAGAGCTCTGAGGAGCAGCACCTCATGCAAAAAAATTACATTTCAGGTTGTTTCCCAAAAGTCCACCAAACAAAACCAAGGCACGGAGCCACAGCACAGCTGAGGACCCACGTATGGGTGAAGTGGGCAGCGACCACAGCATTTTCTCAGCCAACCCAAGGGACTAAAGACACTGCCCAGCATTACAGAAGCCAACAAGGCAACACACATGGAGCAGTATCAGCAGCATACAGGGACTGGCCAGTCCAACCTAAGTTTCCAAGGCTAGAGAGCAAAGAGGTCCTGCTAAAAGTAGTAGATAAATACAGAGCAAAGCCCAAAGCTCTCTGGGGCAGCAGGACATAGGGCAGTACCTGTATTTTCATTTCTAACAGGGACGCTCACAGGGCCTGGCTTCAGAGGTGTTGTATAAAAGCAAAGCCAGCTCTCCCCAAGCAGCTTACAGCTCTAAAGCCTCAAGCCCTGTGCCAGCCCCACTCCCCCAAGCTGTCACAGCCCCACAGTCCACGGCCTCTGAGGTTGGTCCCCTCAGTGTCCACTCCAGGACTGGGGAACTCTGCTCCTGCAGCTGCCCAGGGACAAGTGCTGTGGGTAAACACACCAATCCAGCTTTAATTTAAAAAAAGAGGAAAAAAAAAAAGAGAGAAACAAGTTTGCCTCTCCTAATCCCCCCTCTCACCTCCAGGTTTACAGCTGGCACACAAGGAGCTGCTGTCCTGGCAAGGCAGGGATGGGTGTGAAGGTGGATGCCAAGCGAGGAGCCTCATCCAGCACCAGTGCCAAGCCCCCAGTGCCACACATTTATGGCACAGTTAAGCAAGAGAGATTTGTCCAGCAGAACCAAACCCTGAAGTCAGTGGTGTCTCCCACACATCCCTGCTGTGCAAGGGAAGCCTTAGCTTTGTTTTCCAAGATAACTTTGCTCCCTCCTGAGAGCTCTAACAAGCAAACACAAACGCATCCATTACAAACAGCAGCTGCCCCCTGCCAGTGCAAACTGACAGCTGAGACCATCCAGCTCTTGGCAGTGACTCTGAGCTGCTTCTCCACCGTTTCTTGAAGCCAGCTTGCACAAGAATTGGGGTATTACCCCAGACACTGCCTATTTTACTTAATCAGTGCCACAAGCTGGACATTGAACTTTATTCAGCTGGGACACAGCCAGAAACATTATTCTAAGTTTGCCTGGCCATAAAACAGCACAAAAGCCAGCTATTTCACTATAAAAGTCCAAAAGTACTCATTTTACCCCAAATCAAAGGAGCAGGCACTTATGGTAACTCACAGCAACAGTGGTGTCTTGGCTCCATGCCTTGTGAGACAAGTCCTTCCTCCCACCCTCCTACGAGCCCTCAATGCACAATTTTGAGTTTGCCTTGTGTAAGAAAGGGGATTTTTATGCAACTGCCAGAGCCCCCAGGCTCTCCCATCTCACAGACTGATCACTTTTGATCGCGTTGGCCTGGCAGAGGCTGGGTCTCAGGTAGAATGTGGCTGTGCTCCCTTAGGCAGGTACAGACTGCTCAGAGGAAGGAGCTGCAAAACAAGCCAAACTTCCATGGGACATAAGGGAAGCCATCAGCAACTGAACCTCAAAATGCTGACCCAGATAAGGGGGAACAGAAAGGAAAAGGGAATTTTTTTTCTCCCCTAACCGCTAATACCTACTTTCTCAGCAGCAGCTCCTCACCCCGATTTCACCACGGCTATTGCGAAAGGGCTGGCACAGCAAACACTGCGATAAACCCCTGCGTGACTGTAACCGTTGATCTTCCAAATGCTCGTGATCAGCCTGTGCCAAACTTCAAGCAGCTCCAGCCCTATCTGACATTCAGGGGGTTGATTCCAGCCCCTGGCAGCACTTCCCTCCCTGCAGAGGACAAGACAGAACTCTCTGGTCAGGGGCTGTTGTTCCTTGCTTGGGTGCTCAGAAATGGGGTGCAGCAGCCGTGCATCCTGGACTTGGAGAAAGGAGCAGGACACGGCATTAGCCTGAACTCCCTCCACAGCCCAGCTCACAGGAGGGTGCACACTGAAAGTTTGGAGGTGCAAGACATTACCCCAAATCCTGGACTTGGAGAAAGGAGCAGGACACGGCATTAGCCTGAACTCCCACCACAGCCCAGCTCGCAGGAGGGTGCACAGTGAAAGTTTAGAGGTGCAAGACATTACCCCAAATCCAGCATACACAGTGCTGAGCTGGATCAGGCATGGAGCTGCTGCCAGGGAGGTGCACACTGGGGAAGGAAAAGCAGTTTTCTCCCTTCTCCCCAGCTAAAGGAGCGAAGTCCAAAGCAAAGGAGAAAGAGGCTCAGCAGGACCCACCTGTGCACTGCAGGGTCCCTCTTTGCACCCAGGACTGTTCATGCTCCGAGTGGGGGGTGTATTCTCAGTGCCCCCCACTGCATGCATGAACCTCGGGGTTGCTCTATGCACTGCAGTACTCCGTGCCACCTGAAGCCCATCCACGCTCTGGGAAGTCCCTTAGATTCCATGGCCATTCCGTACACTGGGGAGTCCCGGCACTCCACAGCCTGTCCCTGCCCCTGGAGCTGCCTCACACACCCCTGCGTCTGTCCGTGCACTGGAAGGCTCCGTGCACCCCTTGGCCGCTCTGGTTTTTGTGGGGTCCCGGCACTCCAGAGTTGCTCTGTGCACCCCAGGGTCCATCCATGCACCAGAGATTCTGTGTACCCCATGGCCTCTCTGTGCATTGCGGGGTCCCAGCACTCCAAAGCCTGTCCCTGCACCGGGAGCCACTCCACGAACCGCAGGGTCCATGCGTGCTCTGGGAGAGTCCGTGGCTGCTCTGTGCTTTGGGGTGTCCCTGCACCCCAGAATCGCTCCATGCATCCCAGGGTCCGTCCGTACCCCGGAGGACTCTGCACACCCTATGGCCGCTTCGTACTTTGGGTAATCCCACCAACCCAGAGTCACTCTGTGTGCTGGAGGATCCGTGCATCCCGGAGCCTGTCCATGCGCTGGGAAACTCCGTGCACTTCACTGCCACTCCGTGTACTGGGGGGTCCCGGCACCCCAGAGCCTGTCCCTGGAATCCAGAGCCGCGCCACGCACTGGAAAAATTCGTGCGCCCCGTGGCCGCTCTGTGCTTTGCGGAGCCCCGAAACCCTGGAGTCGCTCCGTGCACCCCAGGGTCCGTCCGTGCGCCGGGAGACGCCGTGCAACTCACGGCCACTTCGTGCATTCAGAGTCCCAGCACCCCAGAGCCTGTCCCTGCGCCCGGAGCCGCTCCACGCAGCCCGGGACCCGTCCGTGCCTCTGGAGACTCCGCGCACCATGTGGCCGCTCCGTGCATTAAGGGGTCTCTGCACCCCAGACTTGCTCCGTGCTCCTCGAGCTCCGCCCGGGGATTAGGGGTCTCTGCACCCCGGAGTCGCTCCGTGCACCTCGAGCTCCGTCCGTGCACTGGGGGACTCCACGTACCCCGTGGCACCTCGTGCATTGGGGGGTCCCGGCACCCCGGAGCCTGACCCTGCACTCCGGGATCTCTCTGTGTACTGGGGTCTCCGTGCACTCCAGAGCCGCTCCATGCGCTGGGAAGCTCCGTGCACCCCATGGCCGCTCTGTGTACTGGGGAGTCCCGGCACCCCAGAGCTTGTCCCGATACCCTAGAGCCGCTCCGCGCACTTGGATGCTCCGTGCACTCCACGGCCACTGCATGCATTGGGGGACTCCAGCACTCTGCAGCCGCTCTGTGCTTTGGGAGATCCCTGCACCCCGGAGCTTCTCTGTGCTTTGGGGGTCCCTGCACCCGGAGCCCTCCGCGCACTCCGGGTCCGTTCGTGCTCCCAGAGGCTCCGCGCACCCCGCGGCGGCCCCGCGCTCCGGGCGCTCCGCGCACCCCGCGGCCGCTCCGCGCACCGGGGCTCCGAGCCCCCCGCGCCCCGCAGCACCCCGGGCTGCCTCACCTGGACGTGCTTGTCCACGGCGGCGAAGGCGGCCCGTTTCTTGGCCTCCTCTGCCATGGTGCCGCCGAGCCGCCCGCGGGAGAAGCCGCGCCGCGCCGCCGCCCGCCCCGTTCGGACCCTCCCTGGCGGCCGGGCAGCCAGGGGCGTGCTGCGGAGCAGGGCGAGCCGGCCGGGGAGCCGCATGCCGGCGCGGCCCGCCCCCGGGGGGCTCTTCCTCACGGGCTGCAGGCCTGGGCCGTGCCGGCTCCTCTCCTCCTCCGCCTCCTCCTCCTCCTCCTCTTTCTCCTCCGCCGGGAGGCTGGGACTTGTAGTGCTGCGAGCGGCGAACTACAGCTCCCACAATGCCTGACAGTCCCCGGAGCAACTTGTTGCATCGATGTATGTATAAGTACCGAGAGATCGCGTTTGCCAGGGCTGGAAGGGTTGAGGCATTTCCACAAAGAGCAGAGGCATGCGGGGTGTCCCACCTGGAAGTGCTGGGGGAGGAGGGAGGATGGCGGGGGGAGCCCCTGCAGGAGGCCAGGCAGTGCACCGGGTGCGGGGAGTTACTGTAACTCCGGCCGGGCTTCCACAGGTTTTGAGGAAGAGCCTGTTTTGGACTTTCACTCAAACTTTGTAGCACTATCTCCCTCGAAAGTAGCAACACGGACATGAAAAATACCACGGGTCCTCTGAGCACATGGTAACAACCAGCACTTAGTCCTTATCCCACCCTGCAGGAGGGTCAGGACAAAACCCCATGGAGATCTCCTGTCCGGAAGCACAGAGAGCCTTTTTTTATTTGCCACAGTTTTTCCCTCTACCCTGGGTTGACCTCTGCTGAAGTTGTTTGTGAAACATATTAGAGAAGCAGAGCAACCTTGAAGTCCCTCTACACCGGCATTTTCACTGCCGTGAGCCACATTAGAACCATTCACAGGCACCTCAGTTTCTCTCCAGGCTGCAATCCCACGAAACTGGATGAGGATTGCAGGTGCTCACTCCAAGGTCAGGCCACAATTCGTAGAGAATAATCTTTTTATTTGCACAACAGAAAAGCTGCCGCTGACTTCTCTTTTTAAATTCTGTGTATGACTGGCTTGCTTTGCTGCCAACCTCTGCGATTCTGCTGTGATTTTCAAGGACTAGAAACATTTCCTTTTGTTTTCCCTGGGCCGGCACATCGGTCCTTGAACAATGGGGTGGGATTTCAACAAAGACTCTATTATCATTGCCCGGGCTTATCTCAGCGCGGCGCGGCCTTACCTTTCTGTACAGAGCAGGTGACTCGCTGTTAAGGACAGCACGTGGTTCTATGCAGTGGTTCAGTGTTTTCTGCCAGCTGGCAACGATTTTTCCTGCAAGTTACCCATTTTAAACTGTAAATACACACATCTAGTGGGGCATCTATTCAGAGGGAATCAGACCAAAGCACTGTGTTCTTCCATGATGCAAGAAGGGTAAAACTGAAAGGAGCAGCTGACTGAGTTTGAGGAGACATTACAAGAGCATGTGGTGACAGGACAAGGGAGAATGGCTTCAAACTGAGAGTAGGTTTAGAATTAATATTAGGAGAAAAAATTTACGGTGAGGGTGGTGAAGCATTAAAACAGGTTGCCCAGAGAAGCTGTGGCTGCTCCATCCCTAGAAGTGTTTAAAACCAGGTTGGAAGGAGCTCTGGGCAACCTGGGATAGTGGAAGGAGTCCTTGCCCAGGGCAGGGGGTTGAAACAAGATGATCTTTAAGGTTTCTTCCAACCCAGGCCACTCCATGATTCTATGATTCTATGGTTATTCTGTTCAGTATCCTAAGTATTTGACTGCTACCCGAAACAAAGAACAGTCACTACGGTTTTATGGTGACTGAGGACGCCCATCCTGGGCTTCTCTCAAATCCCACTGTTGTGGGGAGTGGTCTCGGTTTGGACCTCAAACCCCTACAGGAGTGTTACTGCAGAAGTGTGGGGTGATAAACCTGTTGTACTTTCACAGCAACAGCTGACAGCTTTGGCTTGAAACACATCTTGCAGTGCCTGGGGAAACACAAACATTTCCACTTCTAGATAATGACCTTTCTGGTAGCAATTTATCCAAATCTGTTGGTGACTTACAGCTCCAGTGAAAGCAGAAAATCTTTCATTTATGGTGTGCTGAGCCTTGTCTGTGCACAAAAAATTGTTATTGGACATTTTAGAAACGGATCTTCTGTGAATTTCAGCAACAACCAGCTCTGTTTGCAAGCTCAAAGGCCTTCCGTACAAACCTGGTTTTGTCCCATGTCAAAGCTTCTCCAGGAGCCAACTCTCGCCCTCTGTGCTTCAGCCCGAGGAGGTGTTTGAACCTGCTTTGAACAGACATTCTGCCTGTCAAACGGTGGTAACTGTGAGGTGTTAACCCCAACAAAAACCACGCTGAGGAACAGAGCACTCAGCTCTTTCGGGCCATCAGGGTGACTGCGTGACTCCGGGTGCTGAATTCTGCATCTGAGGATGAAATTACATGGTAGGAAAATTACATGGTAGCTGAGATAACAGCTTGCTGTTGACAAAAAGGGAAGAGTGTGCTCTTCACTCGCTTCAGCCACCATCCACATGCAGCCTGCGTACAGAGTTTATGCTGGTGCTGGCATTCCCATGACCCTGTGCTGATTCACCTTGCCACACAGGCAAGAAAAGGCAGTTTCTTCTTGCCAGGTGAGTGAGGTTGAACTGGGTCAGCCAAACTTAATATGAAAGAGAGTGTCATAAGTGGCTTAAGCTGCCCTGGTCTAAGACAGGAAAAAAAAACAAAAGGAGCATTCCCACCTCATGGTCCATCACTTGTCAAGTTTTCCCGCTACTTCTGCGTCATGGCAGAGAGCTGTTCTTTCTGAAAGGTAAAGCAACTAAAAAAATCAAGGGAAGTTTCCCTTGACCTTTCCTGAGGAAGGCAGCAAGATCAATCAGTTGGGAGAGGGAAGGCTGTGGGACCATCTTCCATGGCAGACTTAACCCAGCCGGAAAAGTGCATTCTAACCTGAGTGAAATCCTGGCGAAGGCACAGCCCCTCTGGGTGGCAGATGTGTTGATCCAATTAACTGTACTTCTCTCTCGTTTGATTAGATATGAAACAGCTAAAATCCAAGACCCGTGAAAGTAAAACTTTACCAACACACTGGAGAAACAAAGTGGAAGATTGAGAATTTCCCAGATAAACGCTCCTTCTGGTTGGCAGCAGCACTCCAAGCCTGTCACATCCCTGCAATTTACATTCCTGCAACCTAATTTTTTATCCTGCAAACTCCAGTTCGGTGACATTTCCTCTGAATAACACCTGCCTCCCTGCTTGTCTCTGGTTTGATCTGCCGGGTGAAGAATTACTTAGTTTTATTCTGCTCGTGAGAAGGCATCAGCAGGGGTGCCGGTATGCTAATTACAACATATGCAGCTTTTGGAAGGTCTGGATTCTCCTGGAAAAGGGAGGCACTAGGAACGGCCCTGGGCACAGGGCAGCCACGAGGTGGCACGCTGGGCTTTCACTGCTGCGCCTCGCTCTTCCAGGAGCCAGTTATTCGGGAAAAGCAGGCAGATCTTCAGTGGAGTTATGTAAAACACCATTCCTGTTAACATCCATCCATCCTGCAAGAACAGGCTTTGATTTCCACATAAGTGGCTAGTCAGATTCAAAGTTATTGTCATATGACTGAAATAGATCTCTTATGTCAGTCAGTCAAAACAGAATGGAAGATGTGAGTCATGCTTTGCAAAAAGCAGGAAGTTTGGTTTTGTTGGCACAAATTTTTAATACAGAGAGAAAATTATAGGGCTGTATTGCCACGTTTGTCATAAGGATTCGAGAATAACGTTGTCCATCCCTTAGAGAAATGTTTCCAAAACAAGAAAAACAAGAGCTTATGCATTCTGATTATTATTTATTATTCCTCGGTGCCACGGAATCTAGGAGGAGTCTATAAGAAAACGTGTACTCTGGTGAAAACTGCCAGATCCTCCCCGAAATAAAAGGCTGCAATTGGAAGGCTGATGATCTGGGGGGAGGGTGGGAGGAAAAGCGAGAAAATGAGGTCATGCTCATGGGTGTGAGAGGGACACCTGCACGGGGTGGTTGCTGTTTTGCCTTAACTGTAATAAACCTTCATGAACCAGCACAAAGGTAGAAGTGCAAGTCTAGTAGTGACATATCCCGATATTCTGGAACTTTCTGGGGTCTGTGGTTACCATGTATCTGAGTCTCTCAAATAACTGGTGGGACAAGAGATAAGTTACTGTAAACAGCATGGCAAGGAATTAGCTTTTCTTCATAGTCTAGAAATAGAATGGAGTTTAAAATTTAACTAAATTTACCCTTTAACGTGGCTGTTCTAAACATCACCATGCAAGAAAAATTAATTTAGATGGAGACAGGTGCAGGGGAGGGCAAGTTAGAGCAGACAGCCAAATGCATAAGGGAAGAGTAAAAGCCTTTGGCTTGGTTTGCCTAGAGAAACAAGGAATTTGATTACTCTTTATAAACATATGAACGGGTAGACACTCGAGAGAGAGGAGTTATCTAAATAGAGAAAATAGTAGCACAAGACCATATGGGTACAGTAATAAAATGTCATTTAAGTTACTAAAAATGACATGCACCATTTGGCATGTGGCACAAGGTAAATTCTTTTGGACTTTGTTATAATGGAGGAAGCAAAAGAACCCAAACAAAGATCCCTGGATTGCAATTCAGTGGTTGGCTGGGGAGAAGTGTTCGTGACCTGAGTTTGCACACACCTGGTGATCTAAAAGAGCTGTATTTCCAACTCATCAGAAAAGAAGAGTGCAAGCAGGAAGAAAAAAATTAGGTAGAAGTCTAAGAATGATAATTATGAGCTCTTTTTAAAGAATTAATTGAGCAATCAAAGAACTACAACTTCAAAATCAAGAGAGAAAAAAACATTGACAACTCTTGTTTTATTAATGGACTGGAGAGTGTGGCTAAAATTTAAAAATAAATAGCCAAAATGGGGAAAGCAGGAAATAAGAAAGTGTTGGTATAAATGAGAAGCTATGAGAAGTAGAATAGTTATTGGAAGTGAAGTACATCAAAGGAAATCCATAGCTGGCAAGGCTAAATCCCAGAAAACCCTAGTAGTGAATGGTACAGGCCCATTACTAGATGGACATGATTAAAATGCCAATAACAATGTACAAGTGTTCATTGAACATTTACGATCTGTGTTTGTAAAGAAGCAGGAAGATATGTGTGTGGGGGGTCACTTAACAGTGATGTGATTCATTTCAGTGCATTAGTGACCAATGGAGATCTTGTCTTCCAGAGACAGCTGTGGCCCAGGAGGTTGGAAACACCTGACTGCAGAGACCCCTTGTCTGCTGACATTCCTCTTCAGTGAACCTTGACAGACCAGGGCAGTTCTAGGGGGCTAAAAAAGTGCCAGGTTGGTGCCTGTTTTCAGGAAAGGAGGCTGCATGATATGTAGCAAATGTAGATTTAATAACATTAGATCTATGGATAATGTTCTGGATAAATACCAAAAAGGGTGTTATGTCACTCATTAAAGAATTAGTAATGCCCGTCAGAGGTCTAATAGAAATCTCATTTCATGCTTCTAAAAGACAACAAATAATTCAATTTCCTCCGAAAGGTGTAATAAACTTTTAAAAGCATTTTTACTTAGAACTGCACAATATTTTAATTAAACAGAGTAATAAAGCATCAGTGAAGAATACATTAAACACTGGTCACAGAGATTATTTTTTTATAAGTGGTTATAAATCACTACTGCATAAGGCTACTTCTAATAGGACCCTCTCGGATCATGTGTGCTGTACTACACACATACATAATCAATATTTTCATTAGTCATTTGGAAGTAAATACAAAATCAGCCCTAACCCAATTTACAGACGACATCCTTATCAGGCGGGTGGTGCCATCAAGATGACAAGCCCTGTTCTTCAAAATATGCTAAACTGGGTCTGGAAAAAACTGGGGAGAAACTAACCTTAAAGGGGGAAATTATCTATCATATGTATCATTTATACAGTATGTATCATTTATATCAAGTATACCATGACCAGAGACTCACAGAGTGACTTGGGTTGGAAGGGACCTTAAAGACGAACTCGTTCCACCCCCTGCCATTGGCAGGGACACCTTCCACTAGACCAGGCTCCTCAGAGCCCCATCCAGCCTGGCCTGGAACACTGCCAGGGATGAGGCATTCACAATTTCCCAGGACAGATCTGTGAATACATGGAGGGAATACGAGTTGAAGATATCACAGGGGGTTTCTGGAGCTGCTTCGACACCTGGCCAAAGTGCTGGGGCTGCCGGTCATGGGCCTGTGTGCGGTCGGTGGGCACAGAAAGCCCACAGAAAGGTGGGGTCACCTGGGGTGAGGCCGCTTGGGTGAGCACGGGTGTGGAGTCACCTGGGGTCAGGTCACTTGGGATAAGCACAGGGCCGATTTCGCTATCAGGGGTAGGGTTCCCTGTCCCGCCCAGAACAGCCCAGCGGGGCACCACCGAACGACAGAATCAATTCGGCTGGACAAGCCCTCTGAGCTGACCGAGTCCCGCCCATGGCTCTCAGCGCCATGTCCACTCTTCCCTCAAGGCCCGCGGGCGCTCACTCCCTCACGGGCCGGTTCCCGCCCGACGAGTCCATTCCGCCCCGGGTGAGGGGAGGCACTTCGTGCGCCCGCCCCCCCGCGCCGGGTGGTGCGCGCCGCTGGCCCCGCCTTGCCGGCGCCGAGGAACAGCCACGTCTCCAGCCCGGCTGAGGAAGGGGCGGGGCCGCGCCGCCCGCGCGCCAGCCGACAGCCAATCGGCGAGCGGGCCGGTGAATCATGCGCTCGGCGATTGGCCGGCGCGGCGGTAGAGGAGGGGGACAGAGAGGCGTGGCTCCGATTGGCCCGGCGGGCTCTGTTGACAAACACCCAGCTCCTCCCCGCCCCCCGCCGCCGGTCGCACCAATCAGAAGGAAGCGGCGGGCTGAGCGGCGTGGCGGCGGACCAATGGGGTGCGCGTCCGCCTAGCAGGGGCGGGCGCGCGCGGGGTGCCGGTACGTGGCGGGCGGGCGTGGCGCGGCGGGCAGGGCTGAGCGCTCGGCGGGCTCCCATTCTGTGGCGGCGACAGCGGCGACAGCGGCGACAGCGTTCATGTCCTAACGGGTGGCGGCGGCGGCGGGCGAGCCGGGCCCCTCCATGCGGGGGCCGTGGGGCCGCAGCGCTCTGGCCGCCTTCGCGTTGCTCGTGCTGCTGGGGGTGGCGGCGGGCGGCCCGGAGCCGCCGCCGAGCGATGCCGCGGCTGTGGAGGCCGCGTTTGGGCTGGGGGCGGCCGCCGCTCCCGCCGCTCTGCCCGCTGGTTCCGCGGACGTGACAGTGGAGGACGATGAGGGCGGCGTGGCCCCCGCGGCGCCCGGAGAGCAGGAGGCTGAGGGCAGCGGAGAGGCCCGGACCGGCAGCAGGTGAGCGGCGGGAGGCGGTGACTGGGGCGGGGATCAGTGCCTGGGTGAGAGTGCGGGGTCGGTGTCTGGGGTGAGGGTCGTGCCTGGGGCTGGCTGGGGAGAGTGTCGGTGGCTGGGGTGGCAGTCGGGGACTGGGGCTCCTGCGGGGGGCCGGTGGCTGGGCGGGGGTCAGTGGCTGGGTGGGGCGTCGGTGTGGGACGGCTGAGGTGGGGTCAGTGCCTGGGGACGTTCAGGGGTGTCGGGGATCCGTGTCTGGGTCTGGTTAGGAGGAGTATCAGTGATTGGGATGGGGGTCAGTGTCTGGGACTGCTGAAGGGTGTGCGTGGCTGGGATGGGGGTCAGTGGTCTCAGCGTAGAGGTGCTGGGGAGGGGGCTCGGGTCCGGTGTGGGGGTGCTGGGCAGGGGTCACTGCCTCAGGGGAGAAGGGTGCAGTGCCTGGGGGTGCTGGGCGGGACACCGCTGTGTCTAGGCTGGGAATCAGCAGCCGGGGGTCTTGGGAAGGGGGCCAGTGCGTGGAAAAAGGGCTGCAGGGTCCTGGGGATCGTGTGTGGGGTAGGAACCGTACAGGAGTGGGCTTGGAGGGGAATAGCGCTGGGATGGGTCGGGAGTGTTGGAAGAGTGGAGAGGGGAGGAGGGAGAGTTGCGCTGCACGGTTATCGTAGACGGAGTGGTGCTTGGGAAAAGGGGTGAAATAAGGGTGTCGCAGGCTGGTGCGTGGGGCTGGACTGTGGGACACGCAGGGAAGTGTCCCAGGGCCGGAGGAGGGGTTCAGGGAGAAGGGGCGGAAGAGATGAATCCCATAATGGAGCTGGAGTAGCGGCACAGGGATGGACAGGCTGGACCGAGGGGGAGGCAGTCACAATGAGGAACGGGAACTTCGGGGCCTCGGCAGCGCTGAGGTGCTTGTTCTTTACGCGGTTGTTAGCAAGGAGAAAGGGTGTCTTAGTTCTTAGACACACAAGCTGCCGGATGTCACGCCATGTGGCATCTGGCCCGTCTGCTTACTCTGGTAATACCGCGTCTCGATCCCTGCCTTGCCTCGGTCCCAGGTGGCAGTTCTGTGCCTGCGGGAAGGAGACCCTAAAGCATCTGTAGTCTAAACTCTTCCCAACACCTGCAGCTCACAGTTGTTCAGAGCACGCTGTCCCTTTCTGTCATTTTTTTGTTTTAAAGAAAATGCAGTTCCCCTGTGTACTTAATTGTCTGTTCAGCACAGGCACCGAGGTGTGCCTGAGGGGAAGCCAAACATGCAAGGCAATTTGATGAACAAGTTTCAGAATATAACGAGGGGAAATAAAATACTTAATAACTGCGTGTGGCAAGAAGCTCTGGCAAAAGGAAGATTTAGATGAATGACTCAAGTGCTGAAATGTTACTGAGCTGATTCCAGTCTGTTTCTGAATTGGCTGAGAACGATGAGGTGATAAGCCACAGCCAGAGTTTAAAGGAAGAACAGCATGACTAAATGCCTGCTCTGTTTGAAAATATGAAAATGAATAGCCCAGAGCTTGTTCTTACTATGCCCAAGCATTCACTTAAAACAAGAAACTGTCTGATAACTTGGCATCCTGTTTTCTTGGAGGACAGTCTCACCAGTTAGCAACAGAATCATTCTTTTGTGTATCAGGTGATCAAAATACCACCTGGTTTGTTGCAATTCTACTGTATTCAATTTTTAATAGAACCGTCACTTATTTAGCCTTGAAAATTTTTAAAAATACATTTTCTGTTTGCCTTCCAGAGCTAAGTAGAATACACTAAAGATGTTCAGTGTAGTAAATTAAGCTTGAGATTAAATGTAGCTGCTCTGTAATTGATTAGTATGTAGGAACAGATTTGCTGTCATCAAATAAAAATAGAATGGCTGCCTGGCCATAGTGTTTGCCTGTATTTCTTTATTTTTTTATCTGTATTTCTGAGATCTCCACTCATCTCAGCTAATTGTTCTTCAGCAATACCCATGCAATATAGAGGTCAATATAACCTGGCAAAAAAAAAGAACAAAACCAAAACCCCAACTATCTTTGCTGTAGACAAATTAATATAATCATCTTGGTTTGAAGATTTTTTTCTTTTTCTGGAAGAAAATAGGAGGGTTAGTGATTTACTGTGCTCTTTACATACAAACATGCAGGGTTTGCTGTTGGAATAGCTGCTTAGAGTTCAAGTTTAACAAACAGCTACATTTGCAATGGACTTTTGAGGGTTGAGGGTTTTAGGTTTGATGATTCTTTTAAACTGAAACAGGAACAGTGGTAAATGTACCAAGATGACGATAAGTTCTGCTTTGTTTTTCTAACAAAAACAACTTGTTTGAATAAATGCAAAGTTTGGTGCAGTGAAAGGGTGTAGATGAACTGAAGAAGTGTTCCTCCTCTGTCCTGTTTACAGCTTCCCTCGCTATCTTAGCCCTTTTGTTTGTAGGTAAATCATACCTTCACTTCTGTAAGGTAGAACAGCGCTCTGCTCAGGCCTCCTGATCTCAGAAAGTGGCCTGTGTTCATTATGGGATACCAACAAAGGTTTTAAGGCCCAGGACTGGCCTTTTGTCAGTGTATGTGGAAGTTTGCAGTAGATACTTTGCATAGGTTCTAGGGGGATGTTATCACTGCCCTTGAATAACAAGTTCCTGTCTGTGAGCGAAAGTGGATAGGAACTGGTAAGAAAACATTTTAATTCAGCCGTAGAGGCTGTTTGTAGATGGTTGGGGTCAGGGAAGTGTGTCCAGATGTGCTTTCATAGTGACAAAGTGCAGATAAAATCTGACTGGACAACATTAGCTTGTTCTGTGGCAGCTGCTCCTATTACTGATATCTCTGCATGCTCCATGAGCCAGCCCCTGCTTTAGTCCCTCTGTTGGCCATCTCTAAGGGCCCAGAAGGGATTTTCTTCTACTCCATCCCTTGGTTCACAATATACTCTGGCAGCGGCTCAAGGCAAGGAGAAGTGCAGGTCTTCATTTTACTGATGTTTATTTTTCAGATGATGGATCCTGGCATTTAAGTGACTGCCTAATTTTGAGTAATTTCTTTTTGTATCTTTTTTGTTCTGGTCCAGGCTTGTGGAGACTATTGAATTATGATTTTGTGGTATTGGTCATTGGGTTGGTTTTTTTTCCTTCTTTTGTATCCCTGTGATGTGATTCACTCCCTAGTATAGTCTGTGATTTGCTGTCAACAAGTATTGGCACAGCCTTGATGCTGTTTGTCTCTATCCTCCTCACTTCCTTGGTGTTACAGTTGTGACTTTTGACCTTAAGCTGGGCAATATTTTGTGTTTTCCCTTCTCAGAAGGGAGTCTGGTTTGGTAGTGCTCTCGGAAAATTTGTATGTTCTTGAAAGCTGGCTTCTTTGGTTAAGGCAGTCTTGCAGCTTTACCCCAGTCAGGAAGTGATGTTGATGAAGCCAGTGATAAGGTGTTGTTTTCCAGAGAATAAAAGAGTTTATCACGCCTAACCAAAATAGAAACTGAGTCAGGAATTCCTTTTATTTTCTGTTTGTGAATCAATTGGCCCAAAGATGCATCAAAAATACTGCTTTTTCAGTTTAATGTAATGGAATGACAGGAATTGCAGCCCTGACATCTTGAGCCAGCAAAGGCTGGCAAACAGGTGGCTGAAAGGACTCTCTTTATTCTGGCACTGTGGCTGTATTCTGTTCGTGTTTCTAAGAATTTGATGTAAGAATTGGCACAATACACTGCAGTAAACCCATAGTGGCGTTGTGGGGTGACAAAAAGCAAGTCTCCTGCTTGTTTGTTTTTAAGCTCTGAAATATTTTCTTGGAGTAGTTGCCTAAATTACTTTTATCATAATGTGTTAATTTAGTGCTTGATTAGACTACCTGAGCAATAGAAAGATCTCCTATCACCACTTCATGCTTTCAGTACACAAAGCTGCAAGCACTGGAATCTCACAGAGAAAGGGAAGGGAAAATCTGATAGAAAGTGTAACATTAGCAGGGGTCTTGGGCACAAATTTCAGATCTTACACCAATTAGAGTTCAAGCGACAGGATTTTAACTTACTGGAGTCCATCAGAGAAGAGGAGAACAAGTATTAAGATTTTAATTCATAGACAAATAGAGTAAGTAATGAAGGATTTTATCAGAAGAGTAAGGAGTTTTAGCTCTTTTTTCCCTGATATGTGGTATTATTGCCGAAGAGCAAGATGAAGTTGGAACCAGAAATGTGGCTATTTAGTTGAAAATTAATCACTTATTCAAAAAGCAGAGAGAACTGGATGTTTTTCCTACACCTGGTTCCAGTTCTAAAAGTGGACACACCTAAGATTTAGATATAGCTGGGCTGATCCTGTTCCTCTGTCTCACGGAAGTGTTTGCTCAGTAGGTGAAACAAAGTCCATTCTACAGCTGAGGACAAACCAAGGGGGCAAACCCAGAGTGCCACTGCGCCCAAGAAAAGCCAGGATTTTTACAGTGTGCAGAAGCAGTTGGTTAAACCAGTTTCTCCAAGTGTGTGCTGCTGGCACAAAGGTTCCCCACACTGCCCTCCTCTTTCCTAATCAGCTAAACTTCAAATCAAAGTGTGGTTACAGCACGATGTGGGTGACTGGAGGTCAGGGTGCAAGTACAGACTCCAAAACCGCCGTCTTGAGTGCTGGTGGAGAGGTTTAAATAGTGAGGTAGCTCAGAGGGAAGGCTGAGGTTTGCATCTGGTGGGGAAAGATAGTACAGAAATGCAGGGTACAAAGGCATGAAACGTTCGTTACTTGAGGGAGAAGTCAAACAGGAAGAATTAGATAAAGGAAAACAATGCGAGTACATGGGAAGAAAACATTTCACAGTGTGATTTTAGGATTTGTCTTCTCTGCAGCGTTGCTGCCAAAATACCCTTCATTCTAGCTGCATTTCTACCTCTTTTTATAACCTAGTTGTGAGGAGGATCAACATAAAATTTTAGTAGACCTACTTGGAATAATATTTTTCTATGCAATGCTAGAGGGTTTCAGATAAATTGCTTTACCATAAAGCAAACAGATTGTGTTAAATATGTGTCCAAGGCCTTTAGTGTGTGAGTACTTGTTTACAGTATTTGAAAATAGTCAATCTCCTGCAATCTGGTTTATTATTAACCCAGTCTTCGTTTCTGCACAGTTGGAAAAAGTGTTTGTACTCAGCTTATAAAAACTTATATCTTCTATTGTGCAAATATTTGCACAATTGGTATTTTTCTAACAGTTTCTTAAACTTGGCTTTTGGAGGAATGTGATGCTTGGCCACCTTCAGAAGTAGGAGCTGCTATGGCATTTTTGCAACAGATTAAAGATATCTTTATTTTTCTATTTATTAATAGTGTAGTGCTGTAAGCACTATATCCTATAAATTGTATGGGTTACTTTTACATGTAAAACTGCCATGTTTTACATGACCTTTGTTAGAGGTGATGTAATGAGCCACCCTCCCTGAACATGTTTTTAGATCATGATTTCAGTTTTTCCCTCCTTAAAGCAAACTAATAATCCCCATCATTTCCTCCCTAAATTCTGTGTTACTACATCATTAACTTTGGACAAGTGAATATATTTGGCTAGAGTTCTACACAATAATTTATTGTCCCTTATTGTTTAAAGTAAAGATTAATATACATGTCTGTGTGTGCACTACCAGCCCCCTGCCCTTTCACCCTCACCTGAATTTGGTTAATCTCCCCATCAGTTTATTTGCACAGTTCCTTATTCTCATTGAAACCAGTGACTATAAAGGTCCTTCTGGGTCACTGGATCCAGCCTCCCTCAGTGCAAGCAGCCTGTAAAGTGATCAAGTTCTACTCCCTGTGCCTTTGAAGATTGGTGAGCTGCTGCAAGCCAAACTGACAACACAATCCCAGCTTTTTCAGGTCAGAGAGAAACAATCTTCAAGGAAAAGAAAAAAAAAAAGGCCCTTCAGAAATGCCTTGTCAGTGCTTTGTCTCTGATGTGTTGTTTATTTTGTTTGTTTGTTTATTTTAATGCTGGAGCTCTAGCCCAACCAGAAATGCTTATTCTAATTGTACAGCTCTGTAAGAAACAAGATTTACTGAAAAGAGGAGCTTCAGGCATTGTAGAAATCAGCAGCCAGCCTGCCATTGCCCCGTATCCCCAGACATCAGGCTACTCAAAGCCTAATCTGGAAGATGCACTTTCCTTGCTTTGCGGTCTGCAGGTGTTGGATGTTGTTTCTAGTGCCCTGTGTATGCCTTTGGAGGGACTTGTTTTATTCAGAGACTTACGAAATATCCCAGAAGTTTGATGTTTCATCCAAAATCATTGAAAACTTAGTTGCAACTTAATACTTCTTACGTCCTGATTGGCTGGGTTAATAGTTTTGAGGGTTAGGTTGTTTTGAAAGGATCTATTAAAGATCAGTTTGGAAGGGACTGGAAGAAGTGGGATCCATACTGTTAGTATAAATATCTCAAAAAAGATTATCTCATTCAGTGTTGTAGTGGTAACATCTGCATGTGAGAGCAAAAAGTCAACTGCCTTCCCCTGAATCTGAACTCTGAAAGTGTCTTACAATGTGGAAATTAGTTTATGGCATCCAGCCAGAGACTTCAGCTCTTCCCCTCTCTATTGCTGGTCTGGGTAGAGCTACCCAGTTGAATTGCTTTTCTGCAGAATATTGAGACTTAAGGGTTGCAGTTGGATTTTACTGAACATAAAAGGCAGCTAATAGGTGAAGTTCATCCTGTTGTAGTTTTGACTGTGAACGTTTCCAACTTGCAGATCTCTAGTAATTATCAGCACTTTGGATGGACGAATTGCTGCACTGGATCCAGAAAACAGTGGGAGAAAACAGTGGGATCTGGATGTGGGATCAGGTTCTCTTGTGTCATCCAGCCTCAGTAAACCAGAGGTAAGGCTTAATTTCTTTCCTGACTAAGTGTTTAAAAATGGAGTTCTCTGTAATAAAAGGAATGCAGCTTCCTCCCTGTTTTTGGTAGATGTTAAATAATGGAGCAAGCACCTACGAAACTTTGTCAGTACTATTCTCAAACTTTTTTTTTTTTTTGGGTGTTTACATCATGTTGCCATTTCAAACTGGAGCGTGTCAGCATTTTAGCCTTGGGATTGACGTATTTGATAACTATCAAACTAGATGATGTAACTGAGTTGGGGAATTGTATGTAATTGCTGATTGAAAACAAGTTACTTGTAATTTCAAGCAAATGAAAGGATCATCTGCTTTGTATTACTAGACTGTGTCTTGGCAAGTACTGGCCTTTTTGTTTCCCTTAAGAAAAGCAAAAGTCCTTGTGACTTAATAAATGAACAAAGGATTGTTTTGGGTGTTTTATACTAGATAAGCAGGCTGCCTGTGAAACAGAATGTGTTAGCAATTAAACAGAGTGCTGAAGGTCACCCTGAAGTACTGAGTGGTAAAGGGTTGCATCACTTCTTGCTGATGAACTGTAAGAAGAAAATCTAGAGTTCAGTTTCTTGTTTGGTGCTATTGGCCACCATCAGTTTCAATAAACTAGGCTAAAAATTAGAAGGAAGTTTTTTTTCCTTTTTTTTCCTTTTCCTGCATTGGGGAAGTGAGGTCTCTGAGTCATTGTCTCCTAGAATTACGAGGAATAAAAACACCAACAAAGAGGTAATTTGTGATGATAACACACCACGGAAGTACACAGTCCTTCCCTGTCAGGGATGGTTGGGTTTGATGACCAGTCCTGTATCATGCTTCTGCACAATGAGCATCAGAGAATGAAAGTTGAGTTCAGGATTATTCAGACTGCAGGACTTTCTTGCTTGTGGTTCTTTGTTGCTGTCTGTGGACATGACCTCTGTTTTGGTGTAAAGAAGTCAAAGGAAGGATTTGGGTTGTTGTGGTGAGGGCTCCTAATGAGTATCTCGGGTTGCAGAAGTAATGTGAATGTTAACTAACGTTCCTTTGTTTCTGAGAGAGAATTTTATTTATGGATGCAGCTTTGTGAGATTTGTTCAGGTGTATTTTTGTGGTTTAGAAAAAAATGCTACAGGAAAGAAGAACTTTCCCCCCAAAATATGTTTAAGAGCAGAATTGAAAAGAATGCAGAAGCTGTAGAGAGAATTGTAAAGAGCTTTGTGAGGTGGAAGGTAGCAGTGACAGTGTGATCCTTCACAAATGTTCTCAGGAGCAGACAGATAAAATACTGGTCTGTTACCTGTTGCTGCAAGTAGTTTCTGATGACCACATGAAAATAGAACCACTAGTTATGAAAACCACACATTTGAAAATTGTGCAAATATAAACTTTAATTTTTCACTATGAGTTAAGTCACAAGCCCAGGTTTTTAAAGATTTTGGGACTGCAAGCATTTCCAGCGGTAGGAGTGTTTTTACAAATCTAGATTTTGTCACTCAACTGGTCTGTCCAGAGTTTTGATATTTTTTCAATGTGCTATGACTGTGGAAACGAAAGGTTGGGGTTTAGACACCAAAAATTTTAGTTTGTCCATGTGATATTTGATTCCCTTCTGTGTTTACAAGTCAGTAGGTTGTGGCAGTCATACAAATACATTTTTAAAGAGCGTTTGTTATGGATAGAGGAAGTTGGACTTTCAGATCGGCCTTCAAATTGTTTCATTTTTACAGCTGTGGCCGAAGACACTGAGAGATTTTGGCAGTTAAGATGCAGAGCCTATGAGATAACTAATTTTGGAAGGAAAACGTCATTTTGGCCTTTTAGAAGCTGTTAAGCGTTATGAATATGGGCCTTTTTAGACTTACTGTCATGTAAACAAATGCTGTTAAGATAAGACAGAATTTAACAAGAAACATGATGAAAAGTGATGAATACTCTGAATAAACTGCATTTAAATATTTAAATGTTTAATCTGCTGTCAGTAATCAGCTGAAAGACTTCATGCAGTGAATCTAGATACTTACTTTAGTGAATAATTCACCTCATTAAAATTGCTGGGAAAATTCTGGTTTGGGTCAAAATACTGATGTGGGCATGTGACCCTGTTCAGTTTTATTCTCTCAAACTGAGTCTTGAGGCTTTTCCTTCCTCTTCCAACATTTTTGAGGTAACAAAGGTTTCTATGCTAGCAACCACAATATTCATCATAAAACAGTAACATTATGTAAGCTGTTAAATTACATCTTCTTGCAAGAAATGGCAGATGAGAAACTCTTTGTGTTACACTTGCAGTGACAAAGATTTGTGTTCTTTCAGAGCAAGGAAAGTGTGTGCTGCTGGATCTTAATTGTTTTGATGAGGGTTTTTTTAACTATCTCAAGTGTGAGTATAATGAACTGTAGTTCCAAGTCCTGGTGCAAAAGCATGAATTTAATTTCCAAGTGCCTTTTAAGAATAGACATTAGATCTTAAAACTTTCAGTGTTTAACAGAACTGTAGTTAACTTCCTTTGCCTAACAGTAAAATGTCAACCTGGCTGTCTGGAGCTCGTGTGTTAATTAGGAAAGTGAGGCAATGAAATTTCAAATGTTCCAGCAGCTCTGTCAAACACTTCAGATCTTGAAACTACTGCTTAAGACACTGACAAGTGAGATGTTCATCATTTGTCATGTGAACAGATCAATTAGAAAGGAAAGGCTGCTGAAGTACTAATTGTGTGTCTGGGTAACTAAAATGCTAAAATTCGTTCCTTGGCTCTGAGCTCCAACATAAACAAATCATGGTCGGGGTGCCAGTGCTGAAAAGTTGACTCTGCAGTTCAGGCTTGTGCATGAGAATTTAAAAACTCTGTTTGCCTATCCATTGTTTTGAAATGGAAAACCCTTTTCTATAAATGCTATATGGGTACAACTCCAAATTTTCCTGTTAACTGCATATAAAGATTGCCTGGTGAAGTTCACAGTAAAGTCATTGAATCACAACTTTTCTAAAAGAGAGCCTAATTTTAATAAAAACAGTTAGCTCTTTAAAATTTGGGTCTGTAATTAATACATTGTCCGTACTTAGAAAAGAATACTTTTGGGAGAATCAGCGTGTTGAAATAATGATACTTAATTATAGTGAAAGTGGAGAACTCAGAAGCAGTGGGAAAGGTCCTCAGCACATCGTTTGCTGATGAGGATGATGCATTCTTTTACCTGCATAGCTTTATACTAAATTCCCTAATGGGCACCAGTCGGAGTTGTTTCAGTGCTCTGGGCAGAGGCTGCGCTGGGACGGACTCGATAAAAGTACGTGGTCTGCTCGGGATCGGGCTGTTACAGACTAATCCCTAAGTAAGCATCTTATTTCCTTATTTGAGACATTGAAGATCATGGGACAAAATCAGTTTTAGCCCACAAGGCTGACATTTATAGCCATCAGAGTAAACATACCACTGTATCCTGGAAAAATGGAATAATTGTATTATGCCATGTCACCAAATCCATCAACATCCTTATTCCAACTTAGACTCTCATGACCTTTATATTGCTTTGTGTGTATGTATATGTGTATATAAATATATTTTTTTACTGTGATAGCCACATAAAATCAACTTTTTTACAAACTTAGACATCTGTGTCATTTTTTTGGACATAGAAGTGGCATATTTTGATGGAATACCCTAATACTACATTTTTTTCTCCAGAGAAATACAGACAGGTGAAGAAGTTTTATACTGAAGTCATCTGAAAACTCAATGCATTGCTGGTGAAGCAAACTCATAGAGACTTTTAGCAGATTGTTCCTTTTTTGCAGTGAGTTGGGAAAGGACTCTGAAATCTCAAAACCTCCACTAGTGACTGGATTTAATGTACAGTATGAATGTACCTTCTTTCTTTTTACTTCCTTTTATCTGCAACATAAACCTTTCCAAATCTTCAGAGCTTTGGTTTCCCAAAAGAAATACAGAATTCTGTTGTGAAGTGTCCAGACACCTGGCACTCACTTCGAGATACTGACTTGCCTGCACTTTCCTGCACTTTGGATACGGCAACCTCTGTACCCAAACAAGCCAGAGAAGAGTCCAAATCTGTCTTGGCTTGCTTTGGGAACGCAGGAAGAAACTCAGCAATTCCCATCCTTTGACCTCTTACACTTTGGAATAGAAGAAAATGCAAAATCCACATTGAAATGGGTCAGGGCAAGCCAAGAGGTCAGAGTGCCCTTTGAGGGGCTTGAATTTTGAATTCTGTTTTGTGCCCTCCCAAAGATTCAGAGAGGGTAAATAATTTACCAGTCTCTTTGAAAGAATTAGGAAAGTCTCACCCACCACTTAGGGCACCCCTGCAGCAGAATTTTATTAGTTTGAATAAAAATTAGGTTTTGGTTCATGGCTTTCTACTATAGTTATTTTTCGGTTCAGTCACTGTCTGTAAATATCATCCAAGGAAAAGCTGATAGTGTTTGTCTTGGATATAGGTGGAGAACACTTAAGACACTTGAGTGTTTTTGCTTAAAAGGTTATTATAGCGGCTGTTAAATGCAGTGATGAATATTAGGAATTTATATTAATCCTGAATAAAACAATTTTGACTCTGCTAACACTCACTGGCCAAACAAAATGAGATTCATTTCAAACTGCATAAACAGTCTGAGAAAATGCCTTCGTTCTGAATTCTGCTTAAAAATGAATGGGTCTGTCTAGCTTGCTGTTGGTAATTTTAACTCTTAATCTTGTGTGCATCTTAAAACGTCTGGAATGGACACCCCAGCAACAGAAACAATCTTTCCTGCTTAGCACCTGGAAGAGTCTCCGTGCAGCATCCAGGCAGCTCGCAGGAGGGTCAGCCACAGAGAGAATTTATATACAGAGAATAGCAAGTTGGTTCTCTGAAGTGTTTGAGTGTGTACAAAAGGTTTTTAAAGGACAGTTTTACTCAACAAAGAATAAAATTTTTTAAAAAAATCTTTTCATGCTGTAAAATTACTTTCTGGCTGTAATACGTTCTGAGCAGATGTAAAGCACTGAATTGCCACTCTGTTCAAGCAGGCAGAGTGTAAATCAGTGGTCTGGTTATTGAGGTGACTAATCTGGGGAAAATATATTTCCTTGCCAGTTTCCAGGTAAACTGGTATAATTTTAGTTGTCTGAAAGAGTGTTCTGGTGTCCTGTAGTGACCTTTATTTTTGTGTACTACTGAGATGTGTAGGACCACCAGATGCTTAGATAGTTGGAGGTGTCATTCCTGTAGAGAAAGACTGGCGCATCAGCTGGTTCTCAGTTGTACAGGTTTTCTGTAATAGGCATGAAATTAAACTGTGCTAAATGAAATACAAAATGTGGGGATTGATAACAGTAGTTTTGTTGTTGAAGGTTGGAGATGACCAGTTTAAAACTGAGAAACCTGTGTACTAAGAGATCCCATGACAGGTTATCAGCTGCCATCTCCATTCCACTGCAGGGGAAGGAAATGTGATTCTGTGTTGCCTGCGGGTAGAGAGAGAGAGAGACAGATTATTGTCTTAAATGGTCCTGGAAAAGCTCATAATGAATAAGAAGTGCATGTGCAGAATTGTACTTCAAAGGAAGATAAATTCTAATTGCAGTTGAGGCAGAGAAGGCTTATTAGGGCTATCAAGGGGTGTGGAGCCTGTGTTTTGCAGGAAGAAAATGGATGTGACTGCTCTTTAACTACATGGACATATTAGCATTCCTCATGGCACAAGTGGTTCTTTTCAATTCTGTTGCTGGAAACACACACGTGGGCATGAAGAGGTGATAGGCTTAGGAAACTTCACTAGAGAGACCTGTGGATTTCTGAGTACAGATTTTTGTTGCTTTCTTGGTGAAACTAAAACATAATTTACAGTTCTCCAAAAAATAAGCTTCCAATGTTGTTTAGTGGACAAAAAGTCATCAGCAAAAGACTAATTATTTTAAAGTACCCTGATAGCTGGAAGCTGTGCTTTTCTAGGAAACACAACCAACTTTTTCAGTGGGAAGCAGTAAACTTGAGGAAAAGGGGAATTGGTGACGGATGAGCTGAGTTGGTGGTCAGTGTGATGCAGCACCATCATACCATCATCACAAGTAGGGCTGTTGCTTAGGCACGTGGTGTTATGTATTTGTTGAAACTGCACACCTTCAGACATCTTAGTTCAGTGTCTTGTTCAATTAAAAAACCCCAAAAATTTGCTGTAGCTGCAGCTCTGTGGCTGCCTTGCTGACACTTGTAGTTAGCACCTATAAAGCCCTGAGGAAGTGCTGACAGGCGTCCTTTCAGTGTGCTTTAAAGATATTTTGGGGTGACAGCTTCCGTTAGGGGACACATGGGCAACTACAAAACAGGATATTGTGGCTTGTGTGATACCAAAGCTCTCAACTCCAGTCCTCAGGTGATGCTCTGCCTTGAGCAAAGCCAAGAAAGTTTCTAAGAGTCACTCTGTTTACAACCAGCTTTCATCTCATGCTCGCAAGCCATAGTCAAAATGCTCCAAATATTGGAAAGGCTTTTTACCATCCCCATTGTCTCTGGTTTTTAATTCTCTTTGTAGTAGAATAACAGAATGGTTTAGGTTGGGATAGACTTCTCTAAGATTACAAAATCACAGATTCCAAGTGCTAACTCTGCACTACCAAGGCCGCCACTAAACCACATCCACAAGGCTTTTGCATCTCCCAGGGATGGTGACTCCACCACTTCCCTGGGCAGCCTGTTCCAATGCTCAACCACCTTTTCAGTGAAGAAAGTTTTCCTCACAGCCAATCTAAACCATCCCTGATGCAACTTGAAGACATTCCTTCTTGTCCTATTGCTTGTTTCCTGGGAAAAGAGATTGACTCCTCCTACCTGGCTAGAACTTCTGTTCAGGTAGCTGTACAGAGCAATAAGGTCTTCCTTGAGGTCCTTTTTTTTCCAGGCTAACTAACCCCAGCCTCCCTCAGCCATTTCTTCCAAATCTTGTGGTCTGGACCCTTCACCTCCTGGGTTTAGATAAGGGCAGAAAGAGAGCTTGTGATTGAATTGCATATGGCCCACTGAAAGTTTTGTATTGGCTGTTGAGCAGTTCTGGTGTTTACAGATTATAAAATGGATCAACTCTAGTACCTAGACAAATACCAGTTTCAAGTAATGGATAACTTAGATTGTTGGAATTCAGCTGCCCAGTACACAAACAAGTAATTTATTCTGCCCTAGAACTTTTTTTAAATTTCAGCCTATATCTTTATAAAGAAGGGCCCATATCAAGGGTTAAGCATTTTAGACAGTTTAACAAATCACTCCTCTAGCAGCACAGCCACTGACATCTCATTTCCGAATTTCTTCTGGACTTTGTGCTCTGCAAGGAGGTAACTATTAATCTTTGTCAGACTCACTGCATGTTTCATGCACTCTTTCTTTACATCCTTGAAGGAGGAGACTGTGATTTGCTGTGTTCTGTCCTTCTCCTGTATTGGACTCTTTTCCTATAGGAGTTGCTCTGTGACTTAAATTTTCCACACGGACTCTGTGTCCTTATCTGCAAAACCATCCTGTCCATGCAGGGCCAGGGGAAGAAACACATAGGGTCCAGCAGAGATCAGTTTGAATCCTGGTCCCCTGAAGTGCCACGAGCTTCTGCTATTGCCCCTGCATGGATGCCAGGTGCCCACCAAAGTTACTCTGTCACTCCCCTCCTCAGCTGGACAGGGGAGAGAAAATTTATTGAAAAGGCTCATGGGTCAAGATAAGGGCAGGGAGAGACCATTCACCAGGCACCTTCATGGGCAAAGCAAACTCAACTCAGGGAAACCAGTTTTATTACCAATCAAACCAGAATATGATAATGAGAAATAAAACCAAATCTTAAGAACACCCTCCCCCACCCTTCCCTTCTTCCCAGACTTAACTTCACCCTGATTTTCTCTCCCTCCACCTCTAGAGTGGTGTAGGGGGATGGAGAGTGGGGACTGCAGTAAGTTCATCACACATTGTCTCTGCCACTTCTTCCTGCTCAGGGGAGAACCCCTCACACTCTTCCCCTGCTCCAGTGTGGGGTTCTTCCCACCCCCATAGCCCGCCACTACCAAAGCCTTGCCATGCAAGCCAAATACTAGTACAGATTTTGCCATGGTGGCTGATGAACTTCTCCTGTTTCTGGAGAGGCAAGGCTTTGGGTAATTTTTTTTTTCTAGTAATCCACTCCCTTATGTGCTGTTAGTTTCAAGGAGCTCAGTGATGGGCTCGGTAACAGCAGCATGGGTTTGTCTCAGAAAGCACTGCTCTTAAGTTTCAGAAGACTTGCAGTCTTATTAATAAAACTTGCCATGTAAAAGAGGGGGATGGAATAATGTCAAAATAAAGTCTTTCTTAAAGCACTGTGCAGTTGGGTTTTTTTATTATTATTAAGGAGAACAGTTTTTAAAAGTCTGTTACCATGGCAGCAGAACAGGCTGGCATCTCTGTATCTCAAAACCCCAAGTCTTGTTTGACTATGATTAAAGTAACGGTGGTATTTCAGTTTGCTTGTCTTCAGAAGAAGGGTCTGTTTGATTGCACAGCAAACAGTATTGGGTTCCTGATCCCTTTTGAAGCTGGGGTGGTCTAGTTAGCACGCTGCAGTTCCTCAGATTCCCTGTATGGCCCTTCAGGGGAGGGCAGAGCAGGAATAATTCTTTTAAGGGCAAACTCAAGTTGAACGAGGTACTGTGCCCCTGATGTTGGAAAGGAGAGTATAAGTCTCAAGCTGCTGCACTGCTGTCATCTGCTGCTTTTTACACTGTTTGTGTAAAAGACAGTTTTGTCGGGACCCTGGTGCTTACAGTTGATCAGATTGTAAGATCTGAAGTGTAGAATCATGACAGAGATACCAGCTCTAGTCTTTATTAAAGTTGTCGGGAGGATGTTGCAGGTGTTGCTTTGAAGAGAGAGAAGAAAGGAGTTTTGAAATGAGTTCTCTAGTACTCATCTAGGCACAGGGCTACAGCATCACTTCACACACTCATCATACACAAAATACAGGCCCACGAAAGTTGAATTTGTTACTCTTTTCCAAGTATTCATGAAAAATGAAATAGAAACTACTAGCTCATGAAGTATGGGGGATGGTGGAAGGAGAAGAAAGACTCTAAGAGATATAAACTTGTGTCATAAGGTACTTAATGTAGGCAGGAGTCAGGGACCAGGTTTGGTCACTTGATAGATGCTGTGAACTGTTGCTGGGTGAGCTGTACAGCCTGATGGTAAAAATCAGCCTGAGGTTTGAGAAACATCTCTGCTCACTGTTGCTGTGCAGACCTGGTGTGCTCTTTCAGGCTGTCACACCCCAGCTGAGATGAAGCCTATTTCCATGGCTTCTCTGATGTGCCGCCCTGGCACTGGCCGGCTCTCACCTCCTCAGAGGAGGATGGCCACCTAATCCCAGCTCTGTAAACAGCTCAATAAAATACTGATTTATCTGATGTCCAGGTGCAGCCTTTCTCACGGTCCTGCTCTCAAAGATGGTTTGGCATGTTCAGTGCTTAACAGGCACAGGAGGTGGTCAGGACAGGTATGCACTTTGTAAACAAGTGTAGTGCTGAGATCAGAAGTAACGCTACTCACAAGAAGGAAAACTTTTTTAGACAAACAACAACCTGTCGGTATTTCCTGCCTCAGCTTCCTCATTGCCCTTGAACATGGCTCAGGTTGTTTTACTGATGCAAATCATGAACTCCCCTTTGCAGTCACTTTTTCTTGGCTGGTTGAACAGCACTCTATGTTTTGAAGAACGTTTTGCTCTTTTACCAGTGCTTTAGGCAGTGGAATAGCTCAACAGCCTTTGTTTTCCAAGAGATTGTGCTTGTGTCTGGGTCTTTGTTCTCTTAAGGAAGTGAGGATGTTGTGGGCTTTGCAGAAGTTCAAAGACTCTGGTTGGCCCCTTCATCGCAGTGTGCTGCCGTTTGATTAGGGTTTGCCTGTTACTAATAGTACACTGTCATCCTTCTAGTGCCCTGTGCTTCAGGATTTCTGCAGGTAGCTGGAGGCAAAACAGATGAATCAGCATCCTGAAATCTAAGGTGAAGAGGAGAAATAACCTCTTCTATTGGAACGAAGTCATAAACCAGTGGCTCTGTGCGGATGACCTTCCTGCATGCATAGCAAAAAAGAGCAGACAATAAATCAGTTCCAGACCAGCCCAAACTAGGGACATCTCAAAAATTGTGTGTGTATGTATATCTATATGTATCTATATCACCTGAAAAATCTGTAAATGTTTACAGTAGGGATACCTGTGTTGCTGTCTGTCTAGGGGTTTGTGTTTTTAATTTGTTTGTTTGTTTTTTTAATGTGGAGCATACCAGCTTGCTTTCACTTTCCCAGATTTCTTTGTGCAGACTCTTGTTTCTACCCTTCAGAATAAAGCTGCCATATGTGACTTTTAATATGTTGCCTAGATTAATTTTAAAGAGGCTTAAAAGACATAGTTCTCGGTGAGAAGTAGCTTTCTTAAGAGCATGCTTGATGTTGGCTTTGATCCTGTTTGTTACAGTGATCCTATTGTGGGGATAATCATAGAGGGGAAAAAAATGCTACCCTTATCATTTAAGATCATGTAGGTTGGTCTTAGTTAATTAGTAACTGCAATGAAGCTCTTGCAGCTTATAGTAACAGTAAGATTTGAAAACTACAAGCAGAAGTGTTAGAAAAACATAAAGACATAAAATCCTATTTTAAGGAAAATACTTCACTTGTGCTTGGTTATTTCCTTGGAGTTAGTAGATAGTCCAGCCCATCTGAAAACAATAATATTGACTGTTTTGGCACCAGACTTGGCTCAGATGTGTCTGCACGTGAGCAGGCTTGATTTTTGCTTCAGACGATAAAGAGTGTTAGGAACGGGGCAGAATGTCACGCTTGCTGTTAAACAGCTCCTGGAAGCTTTAGTACTTCAGCTTGTTTTGATCTCTGTTTACACAATTTTTCCTTCTCTTTCTTTTTCTCTTCTCTCCACCGCTATAAATCAGCGGCTTCCTGCGCCGATCAACCTGCCGTGGCACCTGGCGTACGGTGCCCTCCTTTCCAGTAAAGAGTCTAGACAGCAAATTCCCTGGAAGCGTATGCCATTCCGGATCGTTATGCCTTTTTGCTTTTTTGTGGAGGCTTTTTAGAAACTGCATTACCTCACCCGTCGGCCTGGAGATTGCGCAGCCCGCGCCGCTGATAGGGCTGCAGCACCCCGCGCAGAGCCAATGGAGAACTTGGGCTGCAAACTCTTAATGAGCAAAAGAGCAGCGGCTCGTTTAGGGCTCCACAGTTAATGTGGGGGCTTTTTTTAAGTGTTACTTCTGAAAGACAGGCCACTTAACAATTATGTGCCATATTGCTGACCAGTGAAGCTGAACAAATAGCTATTTACATTGACAGATCAGAGGAATGTGTAAGTGCATCGTGGTAACCTACATTTTCTGTGCCAAGAGATTTGCAGCTGACTGCCTGGGTGACTCACTCCTTGGATTAGGAGATGAGGTAATGCTTTTGAGATACAGGGTGATGTCATTCCTTTACCTGAGCTGCATGCCGATGCTAGTTGCTAGTACTTTCAAGGAAAGTCCCTTTTCTGCTTCTGATGTACTAGAGAATGTGCTGCATAATTCAGATAGTTGTTGTTATTAATGTCCTTTCAAAGCCTCTGGCTGAACTGCTCTTTTGAAAACAGATGTCACCACAAGTGGCCACAAATGCCTTTTGTTACAAATGTATGTGGGCACCTGCAAGTGGCACGTTTGCATACCTGCCACGTTCTTCAAATAAAGCTGTTTTGTTGAAAGAAGACCTTCGTGGTAATCAGGTGCTGTCTCATGTCATGTAATCCACTTATAGATAGAGTCATCTTTAAAGGTGATTTTTCCCTGGTTCTGTTTCTGTAATGAAATAGCTCGTTTGTGATGGTTAGTAACTGAAATGTCTCACTTGCACTTAGGGTCAGTTTAACCTTATCCACTCCTACTCTGGCATTGTCCTTCACTGCAACAGCTCTTCCTGCTGCCCGTGCTCCCTTTCCTGATGTGTTCATGGACAGCAGCTGTGTTTTTTCTCAGCTTTTCCCTCCCAATGTCGCTCAGGACATCCTGCTCCTGTGGATACCTTCAAGGTTGGGAGCACGGACAGGTGATCAGCAGAGCTGACCAACAGTGTCCTCTGTCTTCTGCAGCTTATGGGGACCGAGGTTTTAACAGTCGGGGAGGCAGAGACCCACTGCCAGGGAATTTCCGAATCCATATATTGGGAGTGTACAGGTGTGTGTTGCTGAGTCAGCATCATGCATCTTGGAAATTTGGGTGTGGTCCCTAGAAATGACCAATGCGTGTGTGTCGTTTGCTGGTGGAAAATTTCCTGCTCGGGCCCTGGAGCAAGAGCTTTGGAACAGGGGAGGCACTTAAGGTGACGTGTGTCACGCTGTCCCCAGAGCTTGCAGCTGCCCACAGAGAGTCTTCCTTGCTCAGCAGCAATTCCTGGCCGGTTTACACCACTGTCTCCGTTCTTCACAAACCATGGGATGGTCTCCAGCCCTTGGAGCAGAATATCTCATACTGGCATGGGCCTTACATGTATATGGATCATGTGCAGATCCATTCAGAGGATTTGTTAATGCAAAGTAACAGCTGCACAGGCTAAAAGTTGTCATCAGAAATCTTACAGGCTTCTGAAAGAATATATTACAGAAACATTTTGTGGTATTACTCCTCTGTGTTGAATGTTTTAACAAGGTACTTCCACCATGGTTACAGCTGCAACTTTGGTGCTGGCATTTTGGTTTTAAAAAGGTGTTTTCCAAATCTTCCCAGTCTTTCGTTTCTCAAGACCCCAAGGTTGGTCTTGAATATGAATGTTTATATAAACCTTATTTGTTTGCTTTATTTGTCCACCTATCAGGTGATCTCTACAAATGACACCCTCCCACTCCCCACAGGAATATTTAAAGCTTTTATGTTGGTTTATTTCTGTGTGTATATAGGGCTGTGTGTGTTTATTTTTCCTCCCCAATAGTAGGCCATAATGCAACATTCATGTATCACATGCAACGTCTTTTCCAGGATGTTTGGCCTTTATTGCCATAAGGTAAATATCTGAGAGGGAAAGAACACACCTAGTTTTGCTTTGTAAAGAGCTTTACGGCTAATCTCAGGGGTTTATTTTTATCATCTCTTCAATTACACATTGTGCTCCTGAGAGGAGTTTTTATTTTAATTGTCAGTCATCATGAGGCTTTTCAAAGCTGGAAAGCACCAGTTTTGGATCCTTTAGGGATCTTAAATACCAGCACTGTCGGGTAACTCACCTGAATTTTCTCTTTGAATGAGGTGTGTGAACAGTGTAAGAGGAGATATTAGTCATGACATGCACACATCTACAACATCTGTCTTTCCCTCCCTTTTCAGGTGAATCCCAACTTTGCTTAATGCTGTTTGCTTGACTCTGACCCAGTTAGAGGAACAAAAAGTCCCATGTTGTATGGAATTCGAATCATGCAGAAGATGTGGTTTCAGATCCTCACAGTGGCTCCAGAAATAATAAGAAGAAACCTTCTGCATCTTTCGTACCACTTTGTAATACACATCTGTGCCTTGGAGTCCGAGCAGGAATATTTTTTTCAAAGTGACTAATACACATGTACCAGAAGCAGTCTTTAATTCCTAATGTGTCAAGTATCCGAATTTAATGTAATTATGTTGTAGGATACTGCCCAAATGGACAGAGGGTCTGGAAAAGCACTAAAACCTCCCATGCTAATCCATATCCTCAGAAGCTAAGATTATGTGGATTACAGTTTCTCACTGTTCTTGATGGGCACAGCCACTGTGGCTCCACAGCATTAGTTATGGTCCATCATGCTGATAATGAGTTTCTTAATAAGTCCCTTAGTACTCATTGACAATGACTCATGCTTCCGAACTAGGATCTCCTTGAAAATCTCCATGTAATGGATGAAATATTGTATCCCGGTGAAGATTTTTTTTTTTTCACTTGTGTATTTAGGGAAAAGCCAGGCGATTCTTAAAGGAACAGTGTGCTTAAAGATGAGAAATTCTGAGAAGTCAGATTTAACTGTCTGAAGAGGCAAAGGTGAAATGCGAGCTCTGATCTCAGTGAGAATTTCTCTCTCTGCTTTACAGAAGTTAAATATTCTGTAATAGTCATTAATCGTGAAAACAGCCTCAGTTGTTGTTTTAAAATTCAACTATCTTGAAACTATCACAAATAATCTGCAAAACTTTGCACTTTAACCAGTGTCTCTTCGAGAATGCTTCAACCCACATCATATTTCTGCAGTTTTGGATGAAACCTGTCAACTCATCGAGCTTTCAAATGTTTTGAAGAAGTGTCACACACTGAACTGTTTTTAAACTAAGAATAGTGAAATATGGATTTGATTTGAATGCCTGAAAGTTTTCTGTCTTCAGTATAACTTTGAAAAATAGGACTCTGAGATACAAAACCATTAGGACACTGGAGCGTAATGCACTGGACTTGCTTATACAGCATTTCTGTTGCCATTTGTGGTCTGTACGTTTTGATAAAATTATGGTTAAATTATAGCTAACCTTGAATTCAATTATTTTAGGTGTTTGGAAATAAGATGATTATCCCTTCCCTGGATGGGGACCTTTTCCAGTGGGATCGGGATCGAGAGAGCATGGAAGCCGTTCCTTTCACGGTTGAATCTCTTCTTGAGTCATCCTACAAATTCGGCGAGGACGTTGTCTTAGTTGGGGGAAAGTCTTTGACCACCTATGGGCTGAGCTCCTATTCAGGGAAGGTAAGAGCCTGAAAAGGTGCTCTGTGTCTGTCTGTTTCGAGCTCTGCCTTGCAGACAGGTGACTGCTGAAGTTTGAACTGTGGTGCAGCTCAAGTGTGAAACTGCAGGGCACGAAAGGGCACTAACTACTGCTTTTGGGCGGGCTGCAGTAGGTGGCGTGGCTGCAATCTCCTTCTGCCTGGGGGCTCCTGCTCTGTCCCCTGTGCCGGCTTTAACCCTTGTCTCACCATTTGCTAACCCAGCAGAGCACTGCTCGCTTCTTACTAGATTAGTACTGTGCTGGGTTAGCTGTGGCAGGGGATCAGAGAGTGCCAGAGCCAGCACAAGGGAAGGGGCAGGTTTGTCACCGGAGCTGAGTGAGAGGATAAGAGGGATGACCCCTTTCTGTGGGAGAGGAGTTCGGCTTTATCATCTGGCTCTGCTTGAGGCAGACTTTGCAGTTCCACTCACTGTGTATCAATTCATGCTTTTAGGTGACACTTTTTTTACAACTAATTTCAGGTATTTGAAAACTAATGAGAAAAGAAAAAATTCAACGTATGCAAAAGTTAAGGACTTTTACTTGTTGTCAGTGTGTTTACTATCAGTAGAAGTTCTCCTTATATTTTAAAGGCATTTGTAAACATTAAGTTAAATGTTAGATATCATTGAAGTGCTTGGAGGTACTTTATGTAGTGAAAAACAGATATTTACTGATTCAGAAACATTGTTGCATTTTAAAACAAGTTAACAAATAGATTCTGTTAAAAAATTTTAAAGTTGCCAATGTTTGTTTTCAACAAAATCAGGACAGGTTTGGGTTTTTTTTGTTTTCACCATATGTTTTAATGTGGAACATTTCTGTGGTGTGGTGTGGAGTCATCACTAATGATGAAGAGCACAGACCCCAAACCAGAGTTCATGAATTCCTTTTGATTTCCTCACAGGTAGCAGAGAGCTCTGTGCACCAACAGGTTCCTCCTCCTCCTCCTTCTCCTGTGCTCAGAAGAGGAAATTTTCGTTTCTGTTTTGATTCTGGCTTATACTCACAGTAGCAAAGCTGCCTCTTAGAGGAAATAGTGCCTGACTTCCTTTCTAAGAGTTTGGGCAGTTTCATCTCTCTGGCCTTGCTCATAGAATGGAAATTCTGTTTGAGATTGGAACTGTTGGCAAGTCTGTGTGACTGTGAGAGTTCATTAATGTTTTCCTTTTAACAGCTGACAAGGCAAAGGGGGGAAGGCTTTGTGGTATTTTAAGTAAATCAATAGTATTTCATTTGAAGCTGACAGAGTTATGCCAAGACAAATATGCATGAAAGCAGAATTGCGCTGTGGGTCTTGTAGGAATGTTCTTTTGATGTCCATAGAAATAGTGGGAAAAGAGAGAGCTCAGATTTGTGTTAGAAGTACATGCAAAATATAGTCAAATGGTACTCAAACTACCACAGACTGTAAACTTTCTAGAATCCTTTGAAAGTTTTCATTCTGAAAAGCTGTTATCTCTTAAACCAGGCTTTTTAACATTCCTCCAGTTGAACACGTAAAGTCATGGAGTTCCAAATTGCCTGGCAGCCGAGAACGGGCTGTAAGGATTGTTAGCTTTGAATAGTGCTGTTGATGACATTTGTTTTGAAGTTGCACACGAGAGTCTGCCTTGTCCCTCAGGTGAAGTACATCTGCTCAGCCGTGGGCTGCCGCCGCTGGGACGACGAGGAGACGGAGCAGGAGGAGACGCTCCTGCTACACCGGACCCAGAAAACCGTCCGAGCTGTTGGGCCACGCAGTGGCAATGAAAAGTGAGTGTGAGAGCTGCTCAGGAACAGTCCCGTAGGGATGGTGAGACAGAAAAGATAGGAATCAGATGCAGGTTGCTTCCCTTGTCCTTGCTTACCTCAGAAGAGTTTGTCACTGCTCTGCTGCACAAGGCAAATGTCACTATAATGTTCTAACTACTGCTTTTGTACAAGAGGAAACAGTTTAAAAGTCTTCTTATAATCTACTCACTTTTAAGTTCTTTACCTACTAATGGTAACTGTCACTGGGGTTGGGGGGGGGAGGTTTATACTTGATGTCTTAAGCTTTCATTTTAAGTTGATATTTTAAATCATTCTTAAGTTTATGTTGTTCATTCCATAATGTAGGTGGTCTGTTCTTTCCAAGCAGTAGAAACTGGTTCAATCTGTGATTTTTCTAACGCTGTCACGTTGAAGTTTTAATACATCAAGATTTCTGTAAAAGTACAGACATGTATTTTCTGGAAAAAACAAGCCCAAATCCACTTCATAAAACACAGACTTAGAAAACTGTGTTCCGTACGTAGATACAGTAACTGCCCAGCAACTAGTGGAGAACGAGTCATTCCCTGTTCCCCTGCTCCCTCTTCTGTTTGCAGCAGGATGTGACACGTTGTGAATTTGTAGCCTATCAGAGAGAACCGAATGAGAACTCAGTAGATTAACGGATCAGGTGTCTGAGAGGATAAATCTGGATTCTGTGTTTCTTGGAGACAGATATTAGCCGGGAGAGGTATTTCAAAACCGTAGTATTTAGTCTTGTGTGCCAGAATTCTCCTGTCTCTGTGGTGAGAAACAGAGATGCTTTCCTGGTGACACGGAATGGGTAGGAAACATCTAGGGTTTTAGTCCAGAGAAAGAAACATCTTTAGTAAATCAACTGAGTATATAAAATATACCAAACTTTTACCATAAGGGTATAAGAGCCAATTTGGGCTCCTGGTGGTTGCCAGACTGATAAGAAACTTTGGGCACCCAAATATACTGTTCAAGAAATATTTACCCCTTCATGCTGTCCAAGACACAAACATGCCATGCTTTTCCCATCTGTATCTTTGTTGGTTTACAGGAATTGAAGAGTTTTTTGCTGTGCAAGAAAACTGTGCTCCTTACACATTTCATTATACATTTGTCTTTTTTTGGTGTTAACCTGTGGGACATGAGCAGTCCTGGTTTCATGAAGTACGTCTCAAGGGATCGGTGTTAGGTTGTATGTGGGATTAAACAAAAAAAGCATTGTCCCTTTCTCAGTTTGAAAAATCTTATGTTTCCAGTTAAATCCACTTAATTAGTGGAGAGAAAAATGTCTTGTTAGAATGCTGCTTCCTAACAGCTTTGTACTTACTGCTTTCATCAGCTACGGAATGTTTTCTTACTAAGCAGACCCAGCTGTAGTACTTGATGATTTTAATTTCCCCCTTCATACACTAAACCTTTAATGCCATTGGCCCTACTTCACCAGCTTTTTTCTCAGTTCACCCATCATGCTGGACAACATTTCTCAGCTTGTTTGATTTGTGTTCTGGATTAGCACTCCCCTCCTGGTACAGTTTTGTTCATTTGACAGTCTGAGAGTTTACTGTGAAAATATGGGCCAAATATAGGTAATTCAGTTTAGAAATCTTCTGCACAGAGGACTTGGGACTTCCTTGGAATATAAAAGCTGTTTCTACAAAGGTTTTCTCTTTTTCTTTGAGGTGGAATTTCAGTGTTGGTCACTTTGAGCTGCGCTATGTCCCAGATCTGGAAACTAGAGCAGGATACATTGAGAGCAATTTTAAATCAACTACGAACAAAGAAGAAACAAAAATTATTTCAGATGTGGATGAGCAGGAAGCTATGATGAAAGACACGGTGATAAAGGTCTCAGTGGCTGACTGGAAGGTGATGGCTTTTAACAGACGAGGAGGACATCTGGAATGGGAATACCAGGTAGGGGAAAAGACAGAATATTAAATATCACAAAAGTAGACGTTTTGAAGATGTCTTTCATCTTTGGTTTCAGGCACTGTCTTTGTAAAGGAGCACACATCTGCTTGTAATTTTTTAACTGAAGTTCTGACTTTGAGCTGCTGCATCTGTTACAAAAATTTAAACAAGGAATTTAAGCACTTTGTTTTTTATTATTCTTACTTAATAGCTCATTAATACAACAATAATTTTCCAATTACCTCTCTCCCCCTCAGTTTTGCACTCCAATTGCTTCTGCATGGCTGCTTAAGGATGGCAAAGTAATTCCAATCAGTCTGTTTGATGACACGAGTTACACAGCAAATAATGAGGTACTGGAAGATGAAGAAGATCTTGTGGAAGCTGCCAGAGGGGCCACAGAATCCAGTGTCTATTTGGGTGAGACACTAACTGCAGCATTTTCTGTAGTAAACGTCATTCATTTCTCTGTTGAGGCTGTAGTAAAGCAAATCTTCTTGTACTGGTAGATTTCAAACCCATAAATCTTGTCCATTTGGACAAATGTTCATTGCTTTGTAGTTTCAGTACATTGGAGGTGGCTAAAAGTTTTGAAACTTGAGCAGGCAGGTTGACAGCTAACAAAGCAGTCTTATTGCCCATTAATTTGTACACTGATTGCAGTAACTTACTGTTAGAAAACTCAAGATTTTACATGGCTTAGTTTTCATCCAGCTGTCAGGATTGACTGGATGTGGTTTGTGACAATTTGAAATAGAGTGGCTCGAGGTCCTCCTCGTCAGCCATCTCTGGGAGGTAAATGTGCTTTAGTTTTCTAAGACTTGGTTTGCCTTAGCCTTTTTCTTTGAGTCTTTACACCTTGTAGCTTTCCAGTTAGTGGTTAGAATAACAGATAAAGAATAACACTAGGAAGAAGCCAGGTTGTTCCAGCCTTCCTGGTAATGGCTGTTTTGTGCAGCATTAACAAGGGTAGGAAGTTTGAAAGAGGTCTCACCTCTGCAAATCCCAAACTCCTTTATAGCTCTTAAAAATTGCTGCCATTTTCCTGCAGCACCAGTTCTCCAGCAGTAAAAATGAGATGTCCTGAACTCTTGCTTTCTTAGAACAGAGGGAAGATACTACTTGAATTCGTCCAGCCTAACAATCAGAGTCAGTATCTCAAGTTCTCAGAATATGAAGGAATATTTTCAAAAATGTTTTTAACCTTGTATTTTGGCTAGGCAGTTTTATTCCAGAGGTGAAGAGAACCAAATCTAAAGACTAGTATGCTTCCTTGTTTATTACTTAGGTATGTTCAGGGGTCAGTTGTATCTTCAGTCCTCAGTCAGAATTTCTGAGAAATTCCCAACCAACCCAAAGGCTCTGGAATCCAGGAACGATAATGCAATTATTCCCCTTCCCAAAATCAAATGGAAACCTTTAATCCGTAAGTAACAATTCAGAGTTTCATTTATTACCTTAGCTCAGAAAAGACAGGACATCTTTCTGATTTCCAGTGTGTTTCAAACTAGTCTGATGTTTCCAACTGTAAACTACTTCAGGAATATCTCTGTGCTTTATTAAGTGTTTATTTTTTTCTAATTAAAAGTTTAATGTCTGTTTTCTTTTACTATGGATTTAACAGGGTCTTTTTAGTAATGAAATGTTGGATCTTCTCAATCAAATTTTTCAACAAAAAGAGGAAGAAGTTTTTTGCAGTGATGTGAATATCAGTGAATTGACTTGTCAAGGGGGGGACTTGTTAAGTACCTGTTACCTTAAAGTACCTTTCTTAATGTTTCCTTCTATGAAGTTTGCTTATCATGGTCTGGTTCAAGAGGCATTTTGTAAGATTATGCAATTGGAGTTCTCTTTAAATTCATATGAGAACAGAATTTTGCAAACAGTTCCTCTCAGAAAATTGTCTTTTCTATGCTTAGATTCCCCTTCCAGGACTCCAGTGTTGGTGGGCTCTGATGAGTTTGATAAGTGTCTCAGCAATGACAAGTATTCTCATGAGGAATACAGCAATGGAGCACTGTCGGTTCTGCAGTACCCATATGGTAGGAGAAGTTCCAAACTTTGAAGTGTTTCAAATACCCAGGTTTTATTATCTGTGAAATTTAATAAATGACCATTTATTTGACCTTAAATATGGGGGTTTTTTAATATTTAATGAACTAGGAAATTATTGCCCAAACTAGGATTTCCGGATTGCGATGTAGGTACGATTAGTGCCACGTAAAGCACAACAAAGTGCCAGGAATTGCTGCTGCAGAGCTGTTGTGTGTGCTGCCATTGCCACTGATAGTTGATTGGAGTGGAAAAATCTTGGGAATTACTTTTTTCAGAATTTACTAACAGTGCTGGAGACTCAGGATGGTTGTCAGAAGTTTTCCATATGGAAGATGCTCTGGTTTAAAGCTAGGGAGACCTAGTTGCTGTCCACAACCTTGATTAACTGAATTTTCTTATGTGCCACTTAAAATCATGGGGGCATGGAAATAAAAACACCTCATGTCTGTTGAGGGAAGTATTAATGAGAAGCCAAAGTTGTTTTGTAGGTACCTGCAAGTAAATGTGTGTTCTCTTTGTGTGTTTTATACACAGATAATGGTTATTACTTACCCTACTACAAGAGGGAGAGAAATAAACGTAGCAACCAGATCACAGTTAGATTCTTTGATGACACAAATTACAAGAACATTCGCAAAAAGGATCCTGTTCTTCTGCTTCACTGGTGGAAAGAAATTGTTGGCACCATTGTATTTTGTATCGTGGCCACAACCTTTATTGTGCGCAAACTCTTCCATCCCCACCCTTACAGCAGAGTAGGTATTTTTCTCTGAATCCCAAATGCAGAATGTATTATTTTAGCCGTTTCTTTCAGTTTGGAGTCTGCAATGAGTAATATTAATAAGTCCATAACTAATGAGATAACAAAATCAAAAGCCTAAATTTATTGTTTAATCTGTGTGTGAAGGCTGCCAGCTGCCACATACAATTTGCTTAACTGCTTCAGCAAGCAGATTAGACTGCTTCTGACGTGTCTGGAGATATTTATTTAATGCCATATCTAGGGTACAAACCAGTCTCAGGCACTCAAGGAGTTGATTTTGTTTGTTTGTTTGTTTTGTTCTTGTTTTGGAAATCCTTGTTAGCTGCGGAAGGAGTCTGAAACACAGTGTCAGACTGATTGTAAGTATGAGCCCACTTGTGGAGACATTAAAGACAGCAACTGGAGTGATGCCAAGAACTCTGGATATGTGTCAAGGTGAGGTCTGTTCAACACAACATAAACAGGGTGTTTAATCAGTGTGGCTACTAATACTGTCTGGAGATAGAAAGAGTGGGTGTTCACCCGTTCTCCCTCCCAGTGCTCCGACTTAGCAGGATAATCAGCAACCGGCACAAAGAGCTCTGTGGCCCCATTACTCATGGGACATTGCAGTTATGATTAGTCTCAGAAATTCCAGAGAGTTGACAGGTTACATGTGATCAGAAATAGTGCTCTCATACTTCTTGCTGATAAGCAAAATGGGAGATTGATCCTTGTAGGTCTTAATCAGTGTTTACTCCATCTGTTCCTGTGTTTATGGTGTAAGGCAGAGAAAGGCAGCTGCAGATGGAAACAGATGACATTTTAGATACTCTGCAGAATAAGCAGTCTATACTTGAAATAAAACCTTTATTAGTTTTACAAAGGAGTTAAGACAGAAGGCTTAATAGGGGCTTGTCATTACCCTCCAGAGCAAATGTGACCATTTCCTGTACATTTGTAACTCAACAAAAGTAAAAACTGGAGTGTTTAAAATGAGGACGAGTAAGAAAAGTCGTGATATTTAAGAAAAGTGATGTTTTGGATGGGATGTACTAGTTGCAGAAACAGTTATTTGGAGTAGGGTTAAAGGCAAATCATGATTTAGAAAATACTCAGCTATAGAAACGTGGGCTGTATACTCAGGATCCAGTAGGCATGCAACCTGGTATTCTGAAAAACCTCTTCAGTTTGTCCAGTGCATGCAGAATGGATCCTGCTGGTCTGTGATAGACTTTGCATAAATACATATTTAGCAACTGTCCATTTCATAGATAGGGAATTGCTCACAGTGGGTGAGCAGGGAAAAATAAGAAATTCTTCAAGTCCTTCAGCATGTTTTGCTTGTACAGAACTACTTCAGTTGTGGTCATAAGTGACTCTGTTTTTCTATCTATACTAATGCATTTTTCTCCTCTATCTTCCCTCCCTTCTTCTGTCCCTTCCTCACACCCCTCTGTTCCCAGATATCTGACAGATTTTGAACCAATTCAATGTCTGGGTCGTGGAGGTTTTGGAGTGGTTTTTGAAGCCAGAAATAAAGTAGATGACTGCAACTATGCCATCAAAAGGATCCGCCTGCCCAACAGGTAATGAATGGGTTTGTTGGGAACAGAAGTAATGAATGAATGGTGGGATCCCATCCTACATGGAACCATCTGCTCCTGAACTGCTTTCCCAGATATTTCATTAGGATGAATGACATACTTTTTAATGGGGGGCTGACTTGGTTTTGGCACAGAGAATCTGGCATATGCAATCCCAGCAGAGGTGACCTGCTTGTCTAAAACACTTGCATAGCAGAACCCTTGTGAGGATGCTGCTCCATGGGGATTTCCTTGATCAATGGAGCCTTTGCTAACAGGACCAGTTATTGTAGTGCTGTTAATGTGCTTCTCTCCTTCCTCTCCTTGCTTTTCCTACTCTACCTCCTCTTTATTTTCTCTCTCCCTCACCTACTTTTTTGACTCCATTTGCCCATTTATTTCATTTTCTGATCCCACAACCCCCACCTTTTCTCTCAGTCATAGGTGGTCAAGCCATGCTGCTGAATTACCCTACCCAGAGCTTGCAGCACTTCCTTTTAGTGGGAGATGGGAGACACTGCTTCTGGAAATCTCAAGTTAGAACAGCGAGAGGGAGGGGGTAAAGCTATGAAATCTAGAATTACTATTTTTTGGAATGTGTTAAATAAGCGTGACTATTTAAGATTAAAGGTTTTGTTCAGAAATTTAAGGTAGCCTAAATTCTTCTTTTCCAAGCATATTCAAAGCCATTAAATAAACCTATCAGATTTTGTTTGATCCAGTTACAGTCTTATGAAGAGAGATAAATTCCTTCAGTAAGACAGGAGGCTGCCTGCTTTCCTGTCCACAGAACAGAAATAGTCCTTATGCAATCTCCTTACCTATTGCCAATTAAAAAACAAATACTAAGGTATTGCTGTCTGTCTTTTGTGTCAGTGTCTTCTACATCCCTGTAGAATATTGCTGTTTAAAATCTTTTTTTGTATCCTTAAGAACAGTTGAGAGGAAGATGAACTTTTTCTTCTTGTTTTTGCTGCCTGTAATTGTGTGAAAAGGGAAGACTAAATATTGAGCCATTATGAGCACATACTGCTCCTCCACCCTTCTAAGCTAAAGGAGTTACTCTGGGGAGTTTAAGACACGTTTTTGTTTTGATGTGAAAAGCAATGCTACTGGCCTGGTGTATACTGGGCCAGCTTTGATTAAATTCCTTTGCAGACATTTCTGTGCTGTGCTGTTGCTTTTTGTGACCGTGTCTCTTGTTCTCCTCACCCCCAACCGTAGGGAGCTGGCTCGTGAAAAGGTGATGAGGGAAGTCAAGGCTTTGGCTAAGCTCGAGCATCCAGGGATTGTTCGGTATTTCAACGCATGGCTGGAAGCTCCCCCTGAGAGATGGCAGGAAAAGATGGATGAGCAGTGGTTAAAAGATGAAAGGTAACTCAAGGGGTTTTTTTAACAATTGAATTTGAGATTGTTCATCAGCAGAACTGGAAAACTGGTAGAGGATCCAGGAAGATGGAGAGACTGTGTAGGAAAGATATGGCTACTAACTTAGCCTGCCAACTTTTCCATTGAACCAGGTACAAATAAATCACTCCTCTGATTATGGGTCCTCTCTTGTGTTAAAGTCCTTCTTTCAGCTTAGGAAACATCACATAGTTCTTAATTGAACTTGTGTAACTGAGTCTTTTGGTGATTGGAAGGTTGGAGCATTGCTCCAACCATCACTGCTGTGATTCAGTTTCAAACATTGGCATCTCTGCCTTCTTTGTTCCTTTCTACTGCTTTCTTCCTCTTCATTGTCTTGAGTTAGATGGACCTGATACAGTACTCCAAGACTTCAATGGATTTATTTCAGCAGAAGTAGGCAAGGGATAATCAGACTGACGATTTGTAAAGCTTGGTAGAAGTAGGTAAAATATGGAAAATTAGATAAAGGAGTTAGAGAATGTGAAGAGAGAGGAAAAAGTGGGTGTATGTTGGCATTTATAGAATGAGGTCTAATACAAGACTGTTGGGTGGTTTCATAATAACATCTTACCATGCCTCACAATTTTTAGAATACAGCGACCTTTATATTTCAGGCATCAAATTAACATTTCACAGCTGTAATTCTCCCAAGGCACTTTAAATAGTCCTTGCAATGCGTGCTCCAAAGGGCTGGATTTTTGCAAACTGAAGATGAGCCTGATTGCACATTGGGAATCCAGGCAGTTGAGCTTGTTAAATATTCCATTATCAACACTTTTGTCTCAATGAGAAAACATTATCTTTGCTAAGACACAGATGCTAAATCCTGGTTGTTAGTGATTCCCACACTTGGGTAGTCATTCCCTGTTGTGGTATGACACAGGTGTCAGGGGTAGCAGTTGTTTAAATCTGTACTTCTGGAAGTGCATTTTTAGTGGAATGATTGGAGTGATGGAATCTACTACAATTTTTCTAGTATTGATCTCTCAACTTTGTTTTCCAGCACTGATTGGCCACTCAGTTCTCCCAGCCCGATGGATGTCCCATCATTTAAGATCACAACAGAGCCATTTTCAACAAAGGAACACATTGAAGTTACTGCAGCTTCATCGGAGAGGGTGAGGTCTGTGGGGATACCCTGTGGTCAGTCAGATTCATCTGGAAGCCAGTTTTCTCCTCTGGAATTTTCTGACACAGACAACAGGGACTTGCAGCACTCCGAAGATCCACTGTTGAACCTTCAGGACAGTGTCCTTACAGGCTGTGATGTAGAAGACAGTACTATCAACAGTAACGAGCTGGGACACTCCTTGGAAATTTGTTCTTCAGCTGTTCCTGTTGTACATCTGAAGGAAGGGACGTCCTCCTCTATTGTGTTTGAGGATTCTGGCTGTGGAAATGCCTCTAGTAAGGAAGATAAAGTTGATGTTTCACATAATGAGAGTCCTTCTGAGGATAAAGGGAAAAGTGCAAAGGAATCTGATAACAAGAAATCCGCTTCAGGAAGTCCCCTCTCTGTTTCTCCTCCAAGGCCAACAAGTTTAAGCCTGGATCTTTCTAAAAACACTGCAGAAAAAGTCAAACCCACCTCTCCAAAGGTGTACCTGTACATCCAGATGCAGCTCTGCCGGAAAGAGAACCTTAAAGACTGGATGAGCAGAAGATGTGCCATAGAGGAGAGGGAAAGGACAGAGTGTCTGCAGATCTTTCTGCAGATTGCTGAAGCTGTTGACTTTCTGCATAGCAAGGGATTAATGCACAGGGATCTCAAGGTTTGTATCCATAGGTTGCTGTATGTGGGAGGAATATGGCACTGGAGACAAAGCCTGCTGAAATAGCTGACTCTTCTCAGTGACCTCAGCATGGCTGTTTGAAAAGCTGAACTAATGTCTGTACAATAATCTGGAGGTGCAGTGCTTCAGGAAATAAACATTCATCACTTGTTACTGCAATTAAAGTCTTTCTTACAGCAAGACTTCTTGTACCTGGCACAGATCAGTGGCATTTGTCCTATGGTATTTTTAATTCATGTTCTTTATGCAGGGTTATTCAGTGCTGAGCTGTGTGACAAAGCTATTTTGGATACTGTTCTACTGTGTCAAGTGAAGCAGATAATTGGCAGTGTGGAGTTTGCAGTTGGACTTGATCTTAAAAGTCTTTTCCAACCTAAATAATTCTGTGATTCTAATTCTGGTATTTTCCTTCTTTCTATAGCAGTGCAGCCTAAAAGGAGCAGTGTTACTCTTGGTTAGAGAAAGTGAAAATTAAGTATTACTGCTCTGGGATTGAAATGTAAACTGTTCTGGAGCTGAATTCTGAGCCAATGCCAGCTATCACAATGCAACTTTCTGAAGGATTCACAGTATTTTTAATGTCTGATAGCATCCATACAGTGAGCATGGGGAAAGATGGTTTGAACCTCTGGTATTCAGTGTAACTGAAGTCAGCAGTATCTTGTACCTTTTCTTTCATTCTGTTCATGATCCTCTTATGCTAGTGCCTAATTTTGCTGCAACTTAAAGCACTGGAAGTGTCAGTATGTGTTACCAAATAAACAAATTTAATTGAAGACCCCAGCTGAAGTTAGTTTTATTAGGCCAAGCTCTGAGAAATTGATGCCATTTGCCAAATGGTGGAGAGGCAGTTCTGTTTCTCTTTAAGGAGGCATTAATACCCTACCTCAGTGGAGTAATTAGTGAAATGATTGTGGCTCCTCAGATGGTAATTTGGTATCAGCAGAAGCAAAAGCTAAAAAAGGCTGTCTCAGATGTGGCAGTAAAAGGAGGTTCAAATTCAATAATCCTCAAAGGGTATGTCAGAGTTAGAAAAACTGGTGAGCCCTTCCAAGTATTTTCTTTTCCCATCAGCATTAGGCAATTACCTCGAACCAGTTATCTGACAAATCTTTAGTGCTTGAGAAACTGACCATAAAAGTAATTAAATCCCTGTACTAATATGTTGCTAGACATGTTAATTAATAACCTTTTTTAACAATACTGTCAGTTGTAGCCCTCTGCAGTCTTCACTGAGCTCATTGTTCAGTAAACCTAATGTAGATCTTCACTTAAAACTGTATTAGTCTTAATCAGCAGGTGTGGAGTGTTTTGTTGGAACATCTTAAAAGTTCAGTGCTGGCAGTAGTTTGAACAAGAGATTTAATTTTGTTTACTTGATATAACCAACTTGGAAACACTCTCCCTGGATGAACAACTTCCTCCTTCAGGAAAATTTCTATGCTTGTATAGATGTTATCCTTGGATCCTGAAGTTTATTTGTCTGTTATGTGTTAATTTGGTCAAAACAACAGCCAGTATATTTAATTATTTTCTGTATTTTTCAGAAGCTTCTAGGAAGAGATCTCATCTAATTTTGTAATTTGTCCAAGAGATTGGTCATGCAGCCCTGAGTTGGTGCCAGCACTAACAAGTGAATAACCTGCAAAGCTGCTTTGGCTTGGCTACAGGCAGAGCTAAGTGATAGCAGAGGGCAGTTCTTGCTCCCATTGGCACCAACAAAAGCTGGTAGATCTGTATGAAAATAAATTCCTATGTGGGCATATTAAAAGATCCAAGAAGTAATCTAAATATTTAAATTAACAGTGCACATTAAAATGCATTAATTAGGCTCCTGCTAATCAGAGATACTGTAATGACAAGATGGTAGGAATTTTTGTGGGCAAGCGAAGAGGTCAGAGTTCAAATTCTTTGAAGAACATGAAGCGCAGAAACAAAAGTCTGTCTGTCAAGTGACTTTACTGTTATTCCCAGGATAAGCTGTCGGTCATGCTTGGCAGCTCAAAAGAAATTATCAGTTTCACAGAACTGCAAGAACAGTCTTGGATACATTTTGCAGCATTAATTGAATTAAACAGAGTCTTCCAGACGTGTGAGAAGCTTATCCATGTCTGTGAAAAAATGAGAATTCTTATTCTGACTGAAGAATATGGAGAGAAATTTCTTTGTGCAGGTGGCAAGGTAACTAAACTAGAGGGTGGTTATATTTGTTTGTACTCTTCTGCTGATTTAAATCAAAACTGTGTGCATCTGCCGTAGGCTTTTTCTTCTCCCAAATGTGATCTTGATGGTTTATTTTTGCTGGTATTTTGCAATAGCAGAGAGTCCATTCCCCTTATTTGTAGGAACTATGTGCCAGCCTGTTCAGAGACAGTCTGTGTCCAGGCAGAGAAGTATTGAAATAAACTTCGTGTTACGAGGAGTTTTTCCCCAGGAAGCAAGACAAATCTTGACTTGTATGTTTGTTGAAGGAGGAGAATGGAGGTCTAGGCAATGGGATACAAAGTCCTAATGGAGATGTTTGTTCCTTAAGTGTTAAAATTCTGATATCAAGACTTTTGGCCATGTGGGTGTGCAGTGAGGGGCTTGGTGCTCTGTAAATGCTTCAGCCGGAGCCTGGAGGTGCTGTGGGTTTACAGGGCAGTGGCTTTTGTGCCCTGAATGCACTGTGACTCCAAAGGGCTGGACATTCATGACAGGGAAGTACAGTGGGAGGTAAGGCCTGGCTCAGAAGGCAGTTTCAGAGGCAGGATGTGGCACTGTGGAACTGTTTCTGTAGGGCGTATCTCAGAGCTGGCCATTGCCTAAAGAAAACCAAGCCTGATTTCTCTGTCTTGTTTCTCCTGCGCACAGAGGGTTTGTCTTTTAACTGAGGAAGTCAGATGGACTTTGAAATAGGTCAGCTTTGTAGTCCTTTATCTTGTGGGAAAATATTGCCTTCTCTCCGTCTGCCTGCTCCTGTTGCAGGGCTTATGTCAGCAAAGCATAGACCATGCTCTCCCAGCCCTGAGGGTCCAGGAGCTCTGAGAGCAGCTTACCCAGCACCACCTGCCTCTTCACCACAGCTTGGCCCTGTACAGCATCCTGCTGCTTCCTTCCCTTTGCAGGATCATTCTCCCAAAACTCTTTGTCTGTATTTGTAACCCAGCTGAAGTGGTTCTGTTTCAAGGGGATGATCATTCTTTTTGGTGGGTGCTGTTCTATCAGCCAGGAAGCAAATTTCTTGAAAACATATCTAGGATATGCACCATTGGCAAAGGGACATCTCTGTTCCAGTCTACTTTATCAGCAGGCTAAGCCAAGGATGGTGGTGTGTGGCAAACAAGCTAAAGGAGAGTTAAGCCAGATCATCACCGTTGCTGCCTTTATGAATTGCAAAGTTCTTAAGCTTCTATCAAAAAGAAACTTAGTTCTGTTACGCAAACAGCTGTTCCCACATGAAACTGCACAGTTACACTGAAAAGCAGACCTTGTTCCCATTGTATCTATAATTTAACACTAAGATGATGTGCTCTGTGCTGGTTAATAATACAGCAAACAACTTTAGCACTTAGAGATTAAAATAAAAAAGTCCAGGAGTTAGAGCTACAGCATGTGGTGTGAAAGTGGCATGTGATGGGGAGCTGGATAACTTATCTGTGCTGTTCCCAAACTCTGTGTGTTCCTCAGCAGACCTGTGTGCTGCTGGTAAACCTCTGCTGAATGACAAGAAATGAGCAGTCTGAGTTTCAGGAAGAGGCAATGGTTAATGCAGGAGTAATTCCTATTTCCTGAATAGCTACAATTTTTAACTGTTTTCCTTCAGCAGTTTAATGAGTGTTTTTAGCCCTGACAGCTTCTGAGTTAGAACCAAGTGTTGTATCCACTGAAACACAGACACTTGTGTGTTACTTACATTTTCTTTTCTTTTCACCTCTTTGTTTTCTCAGCCTTCCAATATATTTTTCACAATGGATGACATAGTAAAGGTTGGGGATTTTGGACTGGTGACTGCTATGGACCAAGACGAGGAGGAGGAATCAGTACTGACCCCAATGCCAGCTTATGCCAGACACACAGGACAAGTAGGGACCAAACTCTACATGAGCCCGGAACAGGTTTGTGCTCTCTTCTCCAAAGCTGTATTTGGCAGTGCCTGGAAGAGCTCTGAATTTTTGGGAACTTACTGATCAGGCACTCCTAGTAAGCTTTTGCAATCGAGTCACTTAAATTCTTTCTCATCAAAGTAGAGTTTTGAGCTAAATTGAATTCTAAAATTAATAAATAATATATATTTAAATATACATATTTGTTTTAGCAAAAAAAGTGGCTAATTATGCAGATTGGATGCATTCATTTTTCTTGCTTTTAATGCAGTATAAGAAGGTAACTGTAAGAGATTCCACTTAATTGAGGAAGGACACACTCTTGTGCGTGAGGTTTATGTAAGGTGAAACACTTTGCTTTGTGGCACAGGGGAGCTGAGGATCAGGACCTTGCTCCCTGGTGCTCATTGCTGAAGTTTGCCAACGTTCCTGTGCTGTAGCTTTCAGCTCTGCACAGGGCTGGTCACTTCCATGGGTCACTTGCCAAGGGTGTTGCTTACTTTGTACATAATTGCATCCAGTGAATAGCTTGATTAGCCTGACCCTGGTTTTGCCTTCTCAGATCTGTGGCAACACCTATTCGCACAAGGTGGATATCTTTTCTCTGGGACTCATTCTCTTTGAGCTGCTCTACCCTTTCAGCACACAGATGGAGAGGGTCAAGGTATGTGTGGTGTTGGGTTATCCTCAGTTGGAGCATTTGTTTAAAATTGCTATTTGCTTGGTGAAACTCTGGCAAGAGGTTCCTGTCCTGTTTTCTTTGGAGAAAAGCCTTGCAGCTAGGAGCACAACTTCTTTATCAGCCTTGTACAGACCCCCTGAATCACTGAAAATAAACTGCAGTGTTCCTGATGTGTGCAGTTGAATCGAGGCTTTAATTTCTTTACAAAGCTCCTCTGTTGTCAAGCCAAGTAAGAGAAACCATTGAACTACGATATCCAAGAACTCAAGCAACAAATATAGCTTGTGACTTTAAGCCTACCAGCTTGGTTTTCGTTCAAGAATTGGAACCATGCTGTGCATTTTTATTATTTCTTCCTTCGTTTGCTTCTGCAGTGTTTTTTCACCCAGAGCACTTGGTGAAAAATTGCTGTTCCTTTTCCTGCAGTGAGTCTTAGCTGTGAGTTTTGCTCGGCTTCAAGTGCAATCTTCCCATAACCGATGACCATCATTGCACCAGGTGTGAATTTGGGATGTTTGATGGTGCATTACAGCTCTTGCTTGCTGCTAAAATGTGTGAGAGCCATCTTGCTCAGGAACAAGTTCATGGAGAACAGGGGCTACAGCCAGAAAGGTCTTTCCTCTGTGGCAAGCAGTGACCTGTGCAGGAAAGAGAGAGTCATTAAAACTTGTATTTATCATTTAGATGTGCTTGGGAGGGGTTGTATTCGCAGGTCAAGATGGAGTGGGTTTGGCAGAGAGCTAAGAAACAACTTGAACAGCAGCCTGACCAAGTGCTTCACCTGTTGCATTCTCTTGATTAAAATGCTCTGGCTTTTCATGGCACAAAAGAGTATAGTCTAGAGGAGGAATAGGTGTTTAATTTGAACCCCTGGCACTGAAACCAATTTCAATTTCTCTGAATCAGTTTTACTGAAATAAAATACCCGAGAAAGAGCCATCCTGGATTCTCAGATCTCTTGCAGCAGTGATTACAGGCTTTGCCATTCCAGTTTCTCTCTTAAGAACAGAAGCTAAGCAAGTAATCAGAATGAAATCTAAATTCATCTAATTCAAATTTTTTTCTTTGAGAGAGTGTTAAAAGAGTGCCCTGGCTTTCCAGGTTTTTCACTGTCACTAAAAAGAAACCCCTGCCCTTTCATTGCCGAGTTCTGGAGTTTGGCTACTTCAGTAGTCATTTCTGAGTTGTTACACTGAGGTTTTCATTGGCATCAGCCAAGCATTAGCACTGCTTGCTGAAGCAAAACATGCTCTGCCTGACCAAGTAACCCAGCAAATTCTAGGAATTTGTGACAACTGGCTGGAAAAATCCCCAGAGGTGGAGCGTGAGAGCTGCCTCTGTCTCAAGCTGTGAGCAGTTAGTCAGTAGCAGTGCAATTTATTTCCAAATGAGATGCTGGAAAACAGATCACTAAATGCAGACTGAACTGGCAGAAAAGGAGAAAAGTTTTCTGAAGCATTTTAATGTCATCAAACTCAGTTCTCTTGAACAGGAGTTTACCCATCACTATTAACTGGTCACTTTATACTTTCAGTGGAGTAATAGAGAAATGAATGTTTATTTAACTTTAAAACTCTTGTATTTTGTGCTCAGACTTTTACAAAAGGAGATCCTTCAAAAAAAATTCAAGTGCTAAATATTGTGCTTCTGGCTGAACATGGGAAAACCACTGTCACTAGATGGAGCCAGTGGCCTTTGTATGAAAGAAACACAAATACCCAACACAACTGCTCTTCAAACTGCTGATAAATCTGCTCATTCCTCCCTAAATGTTAAACAAAGACTGGTGCTTACATTTTTGAGGCAGAGACAGTCATTTCATGTGTCTTAATAGTGGTGTCGGCCATGTTGGGGGTTATGGGCGGTGCACAAATTTGTTGATTTTGTTGAGCTAAAGTGAGAAAGTACAAGTTTATGTATCTGACTGATTTAAAACTGCAGAGATCACAATTCTTGTAGGACAACTCCTGTTGCAGGCTCAATACCTGAGGAAGCAGCAGCTCACCAGTTCAGCTAGGTTGTGATTTTTAACCACTAAAGCAGCACTTTAAAACAAAGGGTTTTCTTTCCAGCAGGCTGATTTGTTTGCATAATTTGCATATTTCTGAAGGACAGGGTAATATTACTGAAGAATTATATTTTGGAAAATTTACATGTTATTCTTCATATTTTTACAGACCTTAAGTGATGTTAGAAATTTGAAGTTTCCACTGTTGTTCACTCAGAAATATGCACAAGAGGTAGGTACATCTGATGCTATTAATTGTACCCTTTTCATGAATAACTGTAGCTTTTTCCTTTGTTTTTCAGTTGCTTTGCAGGTAAAAATGGAGAAACCAGGTTGCTTTCATGTTATTAAGATGCGTTTCTCTGTCCCTGTACTTCTCTACATTTCAAAGCTATAATATTGCAGTGATGGGCACAATGACACTTTTGTCACTGTTCCTCCAGGAGTTCATTTTTACCTGGCTTCCCTTTGTCACTTGCAATAATCCACTTCACATACATCCTGTCATGATTTCCTGCAACAAACCCATATTCCCAAAGAGAAAGTGCAGAGTTCCAGACAGATAAAGGAGAGGCTCTAGGTAGCACCATAGCTGCATGGGATCCCCTCCAGAACTGGACCTCCCAAGAGGGAAATCACATGAGCAAATTGTGCTGTGTTCTCATTAGTCAGGTTTGTAAAGTGATGTGGTTGCAGGTGAAGAGGAGGTGATGTACAAAACCTCCCCAGTAAAAAGCTGGGGAGCTTTCAGGTGTTCAAGGTAGCTTCAGACCAGTGGCCAAATGAGACCAGCTTTTCCTGCTTTACACCTGCCCCTGCCTGGGAGAAGGGGCTGTGCAGTGCTCAGCTGGAGCAGGACGCTAATTCTGATTAAGTTTGAAACAAATATTCAAACTACTTTTATATTTAAAGGAAAAATTCTCATTTGCCACAAGAAAAATTCAGTGTGGCTTAATTATGTAATGGCTTAAACATGAAGCTAAAAGTTACTTACAAATTATGTGTCTTTTTTTTTTTGAATAATGTGAAGTTTTTATAACTCTATTAAACCTTGAGTCAGATTTCATTTGCCAAATCATTTTCAGTCCTTGACAGTAAAGACACTTTAACAGATGCACAGTGATACTTAGAAATATTTAGTGCACTTCTAACTACTGAGCCAAAGCACTAATACCCAAATAACTCAGAAAGCAGCTGAGGGTATTTTCCACTTGTTCACACAGCCACAGCTGAAGCCAGGACGTTAAATAAGGAAGAGTCTATGGATTGGTTCATGTAATATGTGTTGTGTTTTCTTTCAGTACACCATGGTGAAGGACATGCTCTCTCCAAGTCCCACTGAACGACCAGAGGCTGCAGCAATCATAGAAAATCCTGTCTTTGAAGACTTGGAGCTGCCACCCAAACCCGTGCTCAGGCAGAGGTCACGGACAATGAGTCTATCAGGAAATAAACATTCCAGACAACCAAGCAAATAACTATCCTCAGGATCACTTCTTCCACTCGGCAGGTTTCACAGGGATTGTTCAGCAGAAGGATCCTATGATGCAGAATGTTTATCTTGGGAATAGTTTACTTAAGCTTTTTTTGCCATGTTTAATGTACAAGACGTGTTGGACAGATTTTCGTTTACTTTGACAGCCAACGAAGCCCAGTAACCAAACCTTTCATATTCCATTTTCCTTACCTTTGCTCTCCTAGGCAGATGGGTCCACCTGCTGTGCTTGCCAACGTTGTGCTCCGTTAACCTTTTTTTGGGGGTTTCTTGGGTTTTTTTGAAGCTTGTAAGTGTCAGCTTGCTGGGTGAGTGAGAGATCTGTAACATGTAAATAGAATTAAAATACTGTATTTTTATAGAGCAAATTACAGTCTCTAAGCCTAGTGAGTGTCTATCTGGATCACTTGCTCTTTGGTGAAATGAAGATGATTTTGAAATGAACTTTGACTCCATTTTTGTCCCTGGTGGGTAAACTGGGAATCTGCACTATTTTTAAAGCAAAAAAGTACCACAGTTGTACATATTGTCACTGTCCATAGCCTGTCATTAGGGGAAACCATTTCATACTTCTGCACTACAGTAGATCTTAGGGAATGCATCTTATACAGATGAAGCTGTAGAGAAGGAAAAGGAGCTTTTGCCATTAAATGGGGGGTTTTATAGGCAGTGGTTGGAAGAGCCATAGTCAAAACTATGTACAAAAATGTTGTGATTCTGAAAATTTAAACCTAATGAAGTCATACGTGTCGTATGTAATCTTGTAGATTTGTACTTTTTAAAAAAAATCAACTGGTAGGCATTTGTGTTATCTGCTAATTTAACTGCCTAATGCCATGCTTTTATTTCTCACTGTAAATATGTTAATTTTTATTTATAAAATACAGAATCAATCCATTTGGGTTGGTGGTGTACAGGATGCACTTGCTGTAATTGTTGAGTGCATTGATTATTGTGACTTCTTTCAAGTCTAAATGATTTAATAAACTTTTTTATTTGTAAGACAAAATAGTAGTTGCTTCTGTTGGAAGCCTGGATCCGTGTGTGCTGCAGATGGCAGCCCTGTGCAGTGGGAACAGGGTGGGCTCTGCATTCCTGAAACTTCCTTTCCTTCCCTGTCTCACACTGGCCACAGCGTGTGTGATGACGCAAAACTGATTGTGCTGCTTGGAAGTGAAATGGGATCTGGAGGACGAAGGGAATTGAGCTCTAAACCGGCTGGATTGTGGAGGCAATCGCTCGCCAGAGAGGGGAGAAGGGATAATTCTTATGCTGTTAGAACTGTTCTGGTATAATTGTATTTTTCTGGTTTACAGACTTAAACAGATTTGTTAAAGTCTCTGAGATCGATTTCCTAAAAAGATACTGGATTTCAATCCCTCTGGGATGACTGCACTGTGGTGTGACACTGTGACCAGCTATTAAACCAGCTGACACCCTGCAGCTTTATGATAAAGCACAAGTAGATTGCAATGATTGTCTTCCTTGTGCTCTTGGATAACTCTCCTAGATACTGTCCAAGCGAAACCAGAATGCTGCAGTGAATATCTGATCAGGAACAGAATTTGTGTTTAGCTGGGTTAAAGCAGGAGAGCTAAGTGTGTCCTCTTCCCTTGGATTTCCCTGTTTGCATCAGCTACAACTGCACAGTGAAATGGCCACATGTGGAGCCTCCTTGCCCTCCCTGCCAGCTCAGTGATTACAGGTGGAGCACACGAAATGAGGAATAAGGTATTTTTAACTTGCTGTATATCTGGATATGGGTAGCTGCCTGTTCCAAGAGCCCTGCAACATTTCAGTACCAGAACTGGCATATGTGTTCACACCAGGTGTGTCTGCATATTCTGGGATGTTACATTTGCCCCCAAAGGCATGGACAAGTCCTCCCCTGTGTGGTCCCTGCCTAGCCACAAAAGCATCAGGCCATGCTCAGCTCTGAACTGCCTGTTCAGTCTTTGCTTCTCGAAGCACTGGAGTGTGTTGTCTGTGTCTTTGCCCCTTATTGCTCCAGGGTTCGACTGAGAAAGGCTCTTCTCTAATCTGAGAGGTTTTCCTCTGAATGATGTGTACTTCCCTGCCAGCTGTTTTGTGGAAAAACACCCAAACTGGGACAGCTGTGAGCTCACAGCCCTGCAAATGGGGCTTTGGCCAGGGGCTTTGCTGTGCTGTGCAGCATCGGGGTCCTGTCCCATTCTTGCACGGGATGTTGCCTGTCCCTCAGCTCCCTTCCTCCTCCATAGCTCTTGGGTGTGGAACACCATTCCTTGTCCTATTTTATCAAAATGACCTGGGTGGCAGCAGCAGGAGTCCTGCCCTGCCCACCTTTGTGCCCACGGGCTGCTTCCCCCAGAATAAGGTGTAGTTACTTACCACTTCCATGTTGTTACTGGAGTCGTAGGGTCTGGGCCACCTAACCCTCTACATGAAGTCATTTAACAGGAGAACCAGTGTTGAACCCCAGGTCAGGGCTGTTTTTTCTACCAGGCTCTTGAGAGAACTCCTGACTCTTGTGCTGGCGTCTTCAGTAGCTCAGCTGCTCCAGGCAGGTCCTACTGCATTTTGCTACCTCTGAGGGCAGTCCCCTGCTACCTTTTCAGAGTAACCAGACAAGCACTTGGGAGTAGTAAAAATAATCATTCCCATTTATCACGATTTTTTAACGTCTCTGTGGTAGATATCGCAGTGTAATAGTTCCTATTTATATCCCATCTTTGGATGGGGTCTGAAGCTCCCTTGGAAACTGCGGTGCTCCTGGTGTTACAGCAAGTCTTTGTCATCTCCTGGGGTCTGCCACATGGAATGTCCCCTTCCAGAATTAACATGGAAACTCACAAATAATTCACAGAAAGCCATGGAAACCTCTGAATATCCAGATGTTGCAGAAGCCAGTGAGCAGAAGCCTAAGCAACAGCCCAGGCTGCAGAGTGGTGCCTGTTTAAGAAGTGAGCTCTGCTCTTTGACCACATCCCTCCTCCAATTCCCATGCACTGACTGGCACACGTGGAGTTATTAAAACTGGTCAAATCTGTAATGAAGCTTCAAGATGAGAAGCTACGGTGGCTTGATAAGAAACAGTCCCATCTGACACAGATCACCAGGATCTGCATGAAAATAAGGTCACGTTATATCATACTATTTTGGGTTTTTTTCCCCAATATGAAGGTTGAATTTGTCTTAGGAAATGCTCATTAGAAAAATAATTATCCAGGAATTAATTAGCTCCATTAATGTAACAAATTGCCTCTCAAATATCCAAGTTCCTTGTTATGGAAACTGTGGAAGGTGAAGAAATGCATCTTTGTTGCATTGTCCCCAGCTGTAATAGTCCAGCCCCTCCTTTCGCTATTGTCCTACCTGTCGTTTTTCCATTGGGATGTGCTCCAGCACTTTCTGTATCACCGCCTCCAGCGAGGTGATCCTGAATCCCTATGACTTGGGTTTGCCCTTCAGGGCACCGTTGGGCACCGTCACGCTGTATTCCAGGTCTGGAGCAGTCTTGGAAAACGTGGCTATGGAAACCATGTCTTCCCCAACGTCCACCTGAGACCTGCGCCTGCAAATGAGCAGCTTCTTGAGGGCGCGCTGGAAGTCCCTGTTGAGGAAGGCGTAGAGCAGGGGGTTGATGGTGGAGTTGCAGTACCCCAGCCAGGTGATGATCTTGAAGGTACCGACCAGCACCGTGCTGGTGGAGTCGGTGCCTCTGGCCGCCAGCCAAACGTTCAGCACGAAGTAGGGCAGCCAGCACAGCACAAACACGGAGATGATGATGCTGATGGTCCTCGTGGCCTTGTTCTCCAGCTGCAGGTGGTTCTGCCGCTTGCTGTTGGGGTGGTAGTGGATGTCCAGCGTCTGGGACATGATGCGGGTGGCCTTGAGGCGGGAGGCCCGGTAGATGAAGAAATACATGCTGCACATGACCATGAAGGGAAGGAAGAACGCCAGGGCGGAAGCCACGATGGCAAAAACCCAGTTGGTGACGAAGATGCATTCCCTGCTCGCATCAAAGTCTGCCCCGGGAATCTCATTCCAGCCTTGCATGATGGGAAGGAAGGAAATGAGGGAGGAGTATACCCAGACCGTGCAGGTCATCACGATGCATCTGCAAAAGGAAAGAGACGTGGAGGGGAGAGAGGGTCTGAGTAATTTTGAGTTGAGAACATCCAGTATGATTCAATCCCCATGGTAACCTGTGTGGGATATCGCTGCTGAGCAGTCCAGCAGGGCTTGGAGGAGGGAAAAAGCTGGGGTATAACAAGGCCAGACGTGAATATCTCTAACAATTGGGTAATTGGTCTGTAGTTGACAGAATTGGGGTCAATGTAAGGAGTGCTCAGAGCTGGCTGAGAAAAGATGAGGAAAGGTTTTACAAAAGATGCTTGTTAGTATTTGAAACAACAGCATGTAGATTTTTTTTTTGGTTTAGTATCTGGCCATTATCTCACCCTCCAGGGTGTGATGGCGGTAGAGCTGAGGGACATCAGATCACAGAATCTGTGCAAGGCGGGCCACACAGCCCCCGCCTCGCTTTGCCTGTGATCCACAAATCAGACACAGCAAGAGTGACAGTGGGAAAAACGTGCCTAGAAGAGCCTGAACCCACCCTGTAACGCACCCCACTGCTGCCGCGTCCTCTCTGCCCACCCTCAGATGTCTCTCCCCATCCTGCAGTCCTCATTTCAGCCTTTCACATGAAACCCTCATGGGAGCTTAGAAACTCTCCCTGATTTCCCTGGACATCGCTTCAGAAAAGATGGTGAGTTTAAGAGAGGGAAGACTGCTGCTACATGCATCCTTCTGGGTCTCCTTTCACCTAGTCCTTAGAAGTTCTTCAAAGTCCTTCCCCACCCCTGAAAATGTTTAAGGCCAAGGATTGAGCAACCTGGTCTAGTGGAAGGTGTCCCTGCTCACAGCAGGGGGATGGAACAAGATGATCTTTAAGGTCTCTTCCAACCCAAGCCTTTCTGTGATTCTGTGGTTCTGTGAAATGCCCATAAAATGACTGCACAGGAAAAAAGCTGTAGGCCCAACTCAGCCCATGTCACTGGTTTCTACCCCATTTTGTAACCCATCCTTAGCTCAAAAAATACTCTCCCAGGAGCACCATCCAACCTGCTCATCTGCATCCTCCTTGTCCTCTCCTGCACCACATTAAGCATTTTCTGAAGTTTTAAATGGTGCAAAGTTCCTTTGGCCACATCACTCTGCTTCTGGGCAGCACCAGTCAACAGCTCATTCAGCCTCAGATCAATATAGGCCATGGCCAAGTGACAACCTGGAGGGACCCAAAATGAGGAGCAACTGCACTCACCTGCCACGGGACATCCTTCTGGAGTAGTGGTAGGGGGTGACCACGGAGCAGTACCTGTCCAGGCTGATGAAGCACAGCGTGACAATGGACGCGGTGCAGAACATGACATCGAAGGAGATCCAGACTTTGCAGAACAGCTTCCCGAACAGCCACATCCCCGTCACCTCGTAGATGATGCTGCCAGAGAAAGCGGGTGGAAATCAGGGCTGGAAGCGTGGAGTTTATGCAGTCCCTGGAGGTGTATAAGGCCAGGCTGGATGAGGCTCTGAGCAAGCTGGTCTAGTGGAAAGCGTCCCTGCCCAGGGTGGGAACAAGATGATCTTTAAGGTCCCTTCCAACCCAAACCATTCTGTGACTCTATTTCTTTATGACTGCTCTGAGGTAATGCCATATTTTATCACACAGGTGCTAAAGATGGGCATGCAGCTCAGACAGCAGGCATCCATCCTCAGAGCACAACCCACAGCTGGAGCATGACTGAAGAGCAAACCTATTCTTCTTGCAGCCTAAGTGCCTTGAGAGAGCTGCTTTGCCCCACAAAGCTCCCCAAATTTAAGTCTGCACAGCTTTGTTTATCACAGCATTTTCCCAGTGCCCAACACAGCACAGACTTTTATGATTTCTCCCCAGTTCCTGGGGCATGAGACCTCTCCAAGGAACTCACTTCACATCTGATATGCTTCAAAATCAGAAAGGATTTCCACTCTTGGTTAAAAAAAAATACAAAACCAACAAATAACAACATCCTAGGAAGAAGTCTATGCAGCTTGTATATTACATATCTCATAAATGCCTCAGCAAGGTAAACACACCAGCAAAAAGCAGACATGGTACCAAAAATATTTCTAACAAAGTCAAGAGGAGCCTGTGAGAAGTGAGCAGCAAAGGAAGGAGCATATGGCAGCTGTAGGAAGGCTGATGCATGTTTCTATAGCATTCAGTGAGATGCCATTTGTTTCTCCTTTCTTTCACCAGCTTTCTGTGGCTCCTGGGGTGCTGCTGAAATCACCATTGTGTGTGAATTTGATGAGTAACTCCCTAGTCCTGCAAAGCTTTAATTATCCTGTAACTTCCCAGCTTGCTGGTAAAATACAGTGGGATCAGGGCTGCTGAGCTGCAGTGCTCAGGTGTCCAGCCAGAGAGAAAGAATCAACTTGATGTCAGAAAACAATGCCTGGTCTACATCTCATCAGCACTAGCTCACTACAACCACTTGTGAAGGTTCCTCCAGAGTGCAGAAGCTGCTGTAGGTGGGTGCAGTGCTGCAGAAGTGTTCCAGCCCTCAGCAGCTCTTTGTTATGTGGGGTTCCATGCCAAAATCCAAGCAAACATTAACGTAAAGCAGAGCCTGTCCTTCCACCGTGGTGGCCTCCACGTGGGCAGCACGGAGGGTCCCAGAGCACACACATGGAGAGGTTTCATGGCTCTTTCACAGAGGGGAAATGAGGCATTGGAACCGAAGCACTGCTTCAGTACTGGACTTGGGTGCCTTGTTGCCACTCCTCAGAGCGCTCCTTACCCCCAGAGATGCTGCAGAGCCTGTGGTGTGCCCTGGCCTCCCAGAAGGAGATGTGCTGCTGTCAGGACACCCTCACACACAGATCCCAGGTGAGCAGGTACCCAGCTCTCACCTGCACACACGTGGTGGGATGCACCAGACCTGCAGATGTTCTCACAGCACGGGGTAATGGATACCTGACCCCTCTTCTCTGAGGTAGAAAGTCTCTGCAGCTTGGAAATGATGCTGGATAAGAAGGAGTAGTAAAAGCCCAAAGAAACACACAGTGAAGTCACCTCTGCCTGGCAGTTTTGCTTGCAGAGGAAAAGAATAGCTGGAAATATTCAGCCTGGAAATGACAGACTGGCTGGAGCACTCAGACAACGAGCTAAGCTCAGCTGAACTGCTCCTGCAAACCAGCCAAGCCAGGAACAAAACACAAGTCTTACTCTTATGAAATTAAGACACCAAGTAACAAATTTGTTTTTCCTTTCTGTCACATTTTCCTGAGCCAAACTGCTTCCTAAGACCATTTCTTTTTCTTCCCTTTGTCATGTAATAACCTGCCAACCGAGGAGCAAACTGAAATCCAAAAGAGCAACATAGATGTGAAGCCAAAACAGCGGGAAAGTGTGAAACAACAGCCACTGTGTTGGCAGGGCTGGACAACACTGATGGAGCCAACGGGGCCATTCCTCAGCACGTGGCCCACCAAGAGCTGGCAGGTCTTCCCACCAGGCAACACCAGGACATTCGGGAGGGGCACAAAGCACCAGCCATGCTCAGATCTTTGCTGCCCTTCGTGATTTTTGTTGTTTAATTAAGACATCGCTAAAAGTAGATTCAAAACAGATAGAAGGAAGACATTTTTTAGAGTGAGGTTGCCCAGAGAAGCTGTGGCTGCCCCACCCTGTGAAGTGTTCAAAGCCAGGTTGGATGGGGCTCTGAACAACCTGGTCCAGTTGCCCGTGTCCCTGCTCACTGCAGCGCGTTGGACTAGATGACCCCTAAATGTCCCTGCCAACCCAAACCAGTCTATAGTTCTATGATAATTTCAGAACTTGAATTTAAAATTCACTGAGCTTAGAATTTAAATCAGCAGTAATGTTTTTTTAAGAGTATCATTAACTGCTTTTTTTCAGCTGATACCATGAACTTTTAACTCAGTTTGTAATTGCTCGTTGGGACAATATTTTTGAGTGCCAAATTCAAAGGAGTAGGTAGCCCCATGAGAACTGAAGCAAAGAATTTGGAAAGATTCAAGTTCAGCTTCCTTATATTGTCCCATGAACTGAAAATAGGGTGCAGCTCCCTGATTTACACAAATCCAGGGCTGCTTTGCAGGACAAGACAGCTGTGACTACAAGTCAGCTGCTTTCTGGGTTTGTTTCACTCTTTTAGCTGGATAATGAAGCTCCCATAAATATAAACCTCATGCAGGGACACCTGCGCTCTCAAGTGCCTCTTCCTCCATGAAATATAGGGGAAGCCTAAACTACTCTGCTTATACTGAATAAATTCCTTACATTCCATATGCAGGGCTAGGCCTGGAAGAGGAGACTCAGCGACTGGAGCCCCACGTGCAAAGCTGCAAATCAAGATCAGATCAGCAGCCAGGGTCCCTGTGTGGCCAACAGGAAAAATACTCTTGGGAATTGTGTCTCCATGCATCACAAAGGGATCCATAACACAGAGCAGAGGAGCACATACAGCCACCAACCCGGGGTTCAGAACTTTGGAGAGCCCAGCCCTGAGCCCAGCAGGTGAATCCCAGCCCTGCCCCAGGAGCGGATGCGGAGGCAGGAGAAAGGACATTTGTCCTTCTCTGCTCCCACCCCACCGACACTCCTCACCTGAAGGGCATCACCAGACAGGCCACGAGGAAGTCTGCCATGGCCAAGGACATGATGAACATGTAGGTGACAGTGCGCAGCCTCTTCTCCACCACCGGGCAGAGGAACACGATGGTATTTCCCAGGAGCGTGACCACGTCGATGAGGGTGAGGACCAGCCCAAGGAGCACCTCTTGGAGCCCGACCCCTCCCCTCGCAAAGGAGGAGGCAGCAGAGGAGAAATTAGAGAGCCAAGTTTCATTCCTGTCCATCAGCATCTTCCCACTGTTAAAATCTGAAGGAGACAACAGAGGAGAACAAGAATTACTTTAATGACGATTTGTAGGTGTGTGAAAGGAAGACCAGAAATAATGTTTATGCTTCATTTGCTCCAGGAAAAATCCACACACCCTGCTGTGCCTGTGCCATCACTGTCCCGTGGTTAGCAGTCCATTAGAAGTGTCTGAAATCCTGAGGGTGAGGATGAATGTGCAGCATTGAGTGAAGACCTTCACAGCAATTAAAAGCTCTCTTGTGAATGAAAATGCATCATTAGATGAAGCATGAGACCAGAAAAAAAATTAGAAACATCCTGAGAGCAGAGAGAGGACAAGAAAGCAACTGAAATCAAGATTTAAAGCAGCTGGGCTAAATCCCACTGAACAGCATGCCAAGTCCACAAAATGTGGGGGCTGGAACTAGATGATCTTTAAGGTCCTTTCCAACCTAAACCATTCTGTGGTTCTATATTCTCATTATCATCTTTGCCACCCCCAGAGCAGCTGAGGCTCCTTGCCCAGGCTGGCTGCTTGCATAACCCCACTGTTCAGTCTGTGCTCTGCCCTGGGTTCTCCTAGTGCTTTTTCAGGCTCTGAAGTTGAGAGTATTTTTTACTACCACGGTGGGCAGCTCCATCCTCCGGTCTGAATGGCCAAGCAGAGCTGCCAGCAGCTACACAGGGAGTAGGATCCTGGAATCACAGTGATTTGGGTTGGAAGGGACCTTAAAATCATCTAATTGAGGTGTCTCAGGTGCAGGCGTGACCCCAGACTCATGTTCCCTCTGTGCCCAGATTGGAGATGATGCTCCCAACTCCTTAATCGGGGATTTTTCTGTTGAGGGAATCCACCTGCTTGTGTCCACAGGTCTGTTCCCACACTTTGACCAAGTGGTATCACAGGTACATGGGAAGGAGGGAATGATGCCCTGCAAAAACTCCAGCAGCTCAAATCTCACTGGTGTAGCTGAGGGAACACAAAGACAAAACTTGTGAGGAAAAAAGGATTACAGAAATATTTCCCGATGTCAAATTGTTATATTTAAATATCATCACTTCTGTGACGAGAATCTGCTTCCACAGTACCCTCAGGTCAATCCCACATCTCCAGGGCATCCTACTGAGCGCAGTGTGAGAGTGGGCCTGGATAACATCCTTGTAGCCCAGCATTCCTTATCTCACAGTGGCCAAACTTTGCTTTAGGAGGAGTGTGAGAAAAAGGCAGCAAAATGTTCCTAAACTGTCTTTTTCCTTCCTGCAGCCTGTGACCCAGAATTACATCTAAAGATGATATCAATGATTTGTGAATCATGAAATTGTCCTGCTTCCCCTCTGGCGCAGCAAACTTTTAGCATCCATGGCCTCCTATGCCAACACCTTCCACAGCTCAGCTCTGCAGCTCTTTTGCTTGCTCTGAGCCTGTCCCAGCCAGCTTCATTCGGTGCCCTCTGGTCCTTGCATTGGAACAGACATCACACAAGCCATCCCCATCCACTCCCGCCCTGCCACTGGTGGGCTCTTCACCCTCTGTCACAGCCCCCAGCCCCCTCCTCATCTGCCAACCTGCTCATTCCTCATAGGGAAGCAATGGAGGATTCCTGGATTCCTGGCAGTCCCTCCTGCTCTTCTGAGCCTCTGGAAAGGACCAGAACTCCAAACAATTCCCAAGAGGTAAACGCTCTGTGGATTTACCTAAGGGCATGATCTCTGTTTTGTCCTGCTCCCCTTTCACAACCATCCCTGACATGGTTTGCTGGTTTGAGTGGCACTGAGCTGACCTTTCCACTGGGCTGTGGCCATCCACAGGCCTTGTTCCTGGGCAGCAACAAGAGCTCAGAGCCACTGCTTTAGATTGGAAAATAGGATGAAATGAGGAAATTAAGTTACTTCCATCTTCTCAAAACTCCATCACTTCACAGTTGAATTCTTTCTTGTGCTTTAATGCTCAATGGGCCTCATAAAAGCTTTTTTTCACTTCATTAAGTCTGACATTATCCTTTATGCCCTGGTTAAACTTTCTTTTGCCTGCAAATATCACCACTTCATGGTTCACAATTTTTCCAATTCAAGATTTATAGAATGCCACATATCCCAGCCCCTATCCCTGTAAAGAGCATCACTGACCTCCTGTAACTCACCATCCACTTCTCTCCTGCATTTCACCTTTCAGACAAATATTTATTCACACGAGGAACTTCCTTCTTAACCCAGAACTATTACATTTTCTTCAAAGCCCTCACCATGAGGGACTATAGTGAAAACCTTTCAGAATTCCAAGCAGCCTACACCACCTAGGTGCTTCTTTTCCACCTGCTGACTTCTTCCAAGCATTCCCATACAACTGTGAATGTGGGCTGCATTTTCTGAAAGCAATAGCGACCTTGTCCTTGGATGTAATCATGTATTCATGCACCTACTCATCCTTCAAAATCCTCAGCTCTGTCCCCTGACTTCTGTTTATTTGCTGGATTTAGTGGTTTCCTTTCTTCCAAGTTAAAAACAAAAAATGAAAAATAAAATTAAAAGAAGACCCATGCTGTCTAGAAAAAAAGAAAATAAAGAAGGAAAGCTCTTCCTCACTGGAGCTGGGAGCCACTGACTGAGACCTGAAGCTCTCCTGCTCCTCCAGCACTGAGAACAAGCAGGTTTTTTGGACATCATCTCAGGCAGCCCCCTGAGCCAGCACTGCTAAAAGTCTCCAGAGTATCTTAAGTATCTCAGTCCTAAAGAAAATGTTCCTTGGACAACATTCCACATCCTGGTAACACTCCTTAAAAATAAAACAAAAAATCGAATCTCCAGCTCTCCCGTAATTGAGAGGCAAGAGGACAATCTGTGCCGTTTGTACTAACAGCTCCATGAGGATGTCATCAGACTGGATAAGCTCCTGTGGAACAGTTGGATTTTAATGCAGCCACATTTCCTGGCAGAAAAAAATTGTTCAGCCCATTCTCCTCCCCGTGTGTTCCACAGAGACAGCTCAGGGACAGCCGGCTGGGAAAACCACATGGAGACAGCTCGTGGCCACACAGGAGCCATGCTCCAGAACCCGCCTCTGCAAGGGATGTTCCACCCTCCGCATGGCATGAGCCATCTCCCAGCTCATCTCCCACATCTGCTGGTGTCCTCATACCTCTGGTACCTCTACAAGGTCTGGAAACTGCCCTCTGATCCCCACCTCGAGCTGACCCTAAGCAGGTTAAACACCTGAGCAGCACCCAGTGAGCCCCAGGTTCTCCAGGAGAGCACGCAGCAGTAGGATAGGCTCCTAAGACATGAACAGCAAAAAATCAGGTTTGGTGAAAAATCCATGGTTTAAAAAAAAAAAAATCAACCTCAAATTTTAACGTTTAAAACATCAAGTCTTAAGGTTTTAAAAAATCACTGTCAAATTTTTGTTAATGGGTAGATGAGAATTACAGATGAGAATTCTGGATTAATGATTTGGGGTTTTTTACATGTAACACTGTGACAAGAAGGTTTTGATGTCACACCTTCCTGCAAAGACTGACAGTTCCCACATGGTCATTAGGTCTGTATCAGTGTTAGAACAACTCCAGTTAAAGCAGGTCATTACATACACTGCTCTGTGAACACACACCGCTCCCCAACTCTGAGCAGAGTTAGGACACAGTTATCAGAATTCCTCTTCGCAAGCTCTCTGTGCTCCTCGAGTACCACCTCAGCCACCAGTCTGGGTTAAAAGGTCTTCTCAAGTGAGAAACTCACAGCAGGCTCCTTAATGTAGGATACGTCCAGGAGTATGACAGTGCACAAAACCAGCAGACAGATGTGCCCACACTCACAAAACACTAGGGAAACACTCTCTTGTCTTTTTTTTTTCTTTTTCCTTTATCAACACAAAGGCTGAGGGACTGGAAATAAGGCTGTCTTTATTTGACATCCATTACTCCAAGGATAAAAACAAGGGATGACGGATTCTTGAAACTTCAGGTTTAAACCTTGAACTCTAATTCAGGATGCAGACAACAGGATCTTGCTGCTCCTGATTCTTTTTAAGAATCCCCAGGCAGAGTCCTGGAAGCTCATCCACAGTCCCTGTCACAGCCAAGCAGCCCAGGGTGGATGTCTGGATCCTTTTGCCTCTGACTGAGAAGCCAAACCTTAGCCAAAGTGTTCTAACTTCAGTAAGTTAACTAAGAAGTGCTACTCTCAAACCCCTGGAGAACTGTTAGCACAGGAAAGCAGGGGATGATACCATCTTAACCTCAGTGTGGGAATTATTGGGACAAAGCAGGATATGCCATCTTTCCCAGGGGTGCACTTCCTCAGCTTAAAATATTGGAGCTTTTAAATTCTCCCGTGAGCTGCATTAGCCTGTGTGGTTACAGTGCTGAGATAGCCCAGAGTGTTTCTACAGCATCAGTCCTTCCTGTAAAATCAGAGGGATAAATGGCCAGTTGTACCATGATGTGAGATTTTCCCAGGTTTCCTGGGGATCTCAGATGCCTTGGGGGTTGCATTGTTCTTATTTAGGTGTTATAGTTTTACTTCCTTTCAGAAAACTGTTGGGTTGGATTCTGCTCTGAGGCTGCCTGAGCAAAGCAACTCCACCATTTCAGTTCCCCTTTTAATATCCAGAAAGTTTGACTTAATTTATTCAGCAGACAAATCCCAAGCTAAAGGTTAATTTCATCAGTAAAAAGCATATTTTGATGGCAAGGGAGGAAAAAAAACCTCTGCAATCTCAAGGCTGACTGCACTTTAAGATCTTAGAGGAATTATGAAAACTGGAAATGCATTACTGGGAATACATTTGCTGCCAGGCTCTGCTGAATCAGGTACAAACCAGCACATGGCAGCAGGGAACAACACCTGCCCCAGGACCTCACACACCTTTCCCTCCTCCTCCCCACGAGACAACTGCAACAGCTCAGCAATTGTCGAACAGTGCGAGCAATCTGTTGAACTGCGCAAGGCTGTGGGTGGTGACAAAGGAGGGGGAGAATCCCTGGGGATGCTTCCACCAGTACAACACGCACTCGAGGAGGCCATGCAGCGAGTGAGCCTCTGCACTGACTTTTCTTCTCTCTCTCTTCCTCTATCCAACTTTCCCGTTGGAAGGACAGCATTTCTCAGGGCACGATTTCTTTCCATCCCCAAAACAGCATAGAAAGACTCCTACAGCCTCTCTGACAGCCCCGGGGCTGGAAACACAGCAAAACACAATATCCTTACCTTCAAAACTGGCGGCTGAAGCGGCTCAGCAGTGTCCCTTAGCCCGGAGCGTGGTGCTTTTCCAGCTGCAGGGTACCAGCGGCTCAGGCCAGCTCGCGGGGATCCGGATCCCTCCCCTCGGAGCTGCTCCCAGCCTGGCTGCCTGAAGCAGATGGTTCCTGCCCCGAAGCAGGGCACGGAACCCTCACCCACAGCCGGCACAGCGGTCTGGGATCACCTCCCGGCAGACGGGAACGCTCCTCCACAGCCAGAGCGAGTCTCTGGCGGCCGCTGCGCGCTCCGGGGCGAGGGGAGAGACTGGAGCGTCATCACGGCAGTAAAACTCAGGGCGAAGTTGAACCCGCGCTGCAGACATTGGGGTGCTCATTGGCGTTAGGAACCGAGCCGGGGTGCCAAAACCCCAACCGTGGGGAGGCAAAACCCTCACCCTCTGGGGAGAAAAACCCCCAACCCCTGGGGCGCAAAAACCACCAAACCCTTGAGTACCGTTTGCACCCCTGGCGTGCAAATCCACAGCCCCGGAGTGCCAAATCCACTCTTCCTGGGGTGAAAGCCGCCAGACCTCTGGGGGCAAAAGCGCCACACCGCAGGGCAGCAAAGCCTCAGGCAGGGCAGGGCAAAACGCCGAGGGTGCTGTGGAGCACATCTGCATCAGCCCGGGGCAGGGGGGATCAGCCCGGGGAGCGACTGGCGGTCCTGCCCGGGGAGGGGAGCTGTCTTGGAGGTGGGGAAGAAGCGGGGGGAGCAGTGTTCGAAGGGGATGTCCTTTGGGCAGAGGGTACAGGACGTGCCTCGGGGGAGCCTGCAGCAGAGGGGGTCCCACCCGGAGCGGGGAGCAGCAGCCGTGCCCGGGGAAGGGGTGTCAGGATCTGCCCGGGGATGGCGATGAGGATGGGGATGCCGCCGGCGGCACTTACCGAGGCAGGCGGGGGAGCAGCCCGCCTCTCTCCTCCGCCCCGCACCGCCCGCTCCTCCTCGCTCCAGCCGGGAAGCGTTCCTTCCCTCCGGGAAACGGAGCTCTCTTTTTTCCTTCTTTCAAACCAGCCCTTCCCACTCTCCCTCGGCAGCTACAGGGACACGGCGACCTGATGCATGAAAATAACAATGAAAAATAAGAGGCGTTCCGTGGGTTTGGCTCCCCTGTTGCCAAACAGGGTGTTTTGTTCATAAACTAAACCGAAACGCCGAAAAATCCCGGGCTGGAAGAGGAACCTGCGGCATGATGTTGGTGCGATGTCACCTGCCCAGCCCCTCTCTGCCTTGTCCCCGAGTCTAGGTGGGCTGGGAGGGATGGGATGGTGGGTGTTGGATTTTGGAAACTGGGCAGTGGGTTCTTTAGGCATGTCCCTGGGGAAGCCTGGCTAAACGGGCTGGAAAGGACAAGTCCTCTTCCCAGCTGCAGGTCCGGCCTTCAGGGAGCGACTGGCACCTCTGGGGCTCCTCGGGGAGCTGACTCAGCTGGCAGAAAATGAACTCGGCAAGAAAAGGTGTAAAAATCTGGTTCTTTGAGCGCTTGGGTGAGGGTCACACACGAAGATGGGCGTGTGTAACCCTTGTCCAGAATTCCTGTCCTAAAACAACTGTCCCAAATCACACTCACATGCATCAGCTCTTCACACTGAGTTGCTGTCATCAGCATGTCGGTCTCCATTTCCACTTGTTTTCCAAAGACTGTTGCAGAGGTTTTGAACGTGGCTTCACCCATCACCAAAAATGACTCAGGAGAATTTTCTCAGTGAGTCTGTAGAGGAAATCTTTTGATCAGGACCGGTGGAAAGTAAAGAACTCAGATTTACTAATCTCTCCCTGGAATAGCCCAGCTCATGGGCCTCCCAGGTTTCAGGTTTGTCCTTGACATTAACAACCAAACTGTGATGGAAGAGCATGTTTGGATCATTTTGTGCCGTATTTATTGCTTCAGAAATAGCAGATTGCCCTTTGAACATGATAAAATCTACTTTAAATTATGGATTTTACACTTCAGGAATGGAAGGAAGGAACGAGAAAAAGGGAGAGAGAAGGGGAGAGAGAAGGGGAGAGAGAGAGAAAGTCACACCCAAACACAACCTCGTCTCTGTATTTTCCTTTAGCAAGAATAAAATATTCTCTATAAAGCTGGAGAAATAAGTGATGTATGGATCAGAGCATTCTGTGAATTTAAATTGATTCATTACTTTAGTCAACATAAACTTCCATGGGTTCCTGAAAAATCAGCTTTGACAACTTCAGTGTAAAATATTTAAAATTATTGTGTTTAAAGTTATCTTCTAATTTACATTTAATTTTAAAAAGTTTTAATAAAACTTGAAATTTGATGAAAATATTTTATTTCTGATCAAAAAGAACAATTTTCAAACCTGAAGAAACAGTTCACCAGCCTCTTTGCAAGCTGAGCTCTTGAAGCCACTTTCTGGTCTCCTTCCTCAGTCCGCTGAGCCAAACAGGAGCATCTGACCAGAGAAGATAAGCAAAGGGGTAGAAGTTTTATTTAGAAGCTTGTACCAAGCTCTTTTATTTCTCCATTTGCTGACAAACGAATATCAACAAATATAATTAAATTCTAGATATAAAATATACACATTTAATATCAATTATATTTTGTATCATATTAATACATTAAAAGCATAATAAATATATTAAATTGCAGAAACAAGAAAAAAGTCATAATTTTAAATAATGTCTAGTTTATGGTTTTGTTTTTTTGGTTTTGTTTTTTTTGACAGAACCTCCCAAAAACATACTTTTTCATAGACTCATAGAATCACAGAATGGATTGGGTTGGAAGGCACCTTTCAAGGTCATGTAGTTCCAATCCCCTGTCATGGACAGAGGCCCCAAATCTTTCTTGCCAGGGCTGCTCTCGGTCTGTTCATCCCCCAGCCTGGGCTGATAATGGGGTTGCACCCACCCAGGTTCAGCACCAGCACCTGGCCTTGCCAAACCCCTCTTCTCCTCCTCTATTTCTCTTTAATTCATAGTGAAAAATAGTAAAAAAAACCAAAAAAAACCAAACCAAACCAAACCAAACCAAAAAAAAAACCAGCCAAAGGAAACTGCCTCTTTCCCTAATTAGCGTTAATTGCCCGTTCCTGGGAGGTGGGAGGGGCCTGTGCCACTGTCTGTGGTACCAGAGGGTTCCACAGCTGGGTCCTGGCTTTCCTTTTGCTAGGCCCTTCTTCGTCCTCCTGAATTCCAGGCAGGCTGTCAGACTCCAGTAATTGAGTTTTTATGGAGTAGAGAATAATAGCAAAGGCCTGCAGCTCTTCCAAAGCACCAGTCTCAAAAGAAATGGCAAAGGAGAGAGATAACAGCAAGAAGTGGTCTGGACAGAGTGCTGCAAATACTGTGCTAGCCACTCATATTAATGTCATCTATGATCAATTCACCTGTCAGCATGTCATAAACCATCAAAAAAAACCCCATGACACAGTTTAACATTTACTGGAAATTCAAGGATGTTGTCAAGCAGGAATTCCTGAGATGTCGTCTCATGGGTTGCTGGGGTTCTGATTTTGCATTATATTTTCAATGCTACCTGGAAAGGGAGGAATGAGGGAAAATGGGAGTTTGTTTAGGTTTCTGATCTTGGCAACAAGGAGGGCAATAGAAAACGTACATTTCAGAGCCTTTTGCATATCAAAAGCAGCTTGATCTTAAAAAATTTGAGAAGTAGTAGAGCTGTTTATGCAGACACCGAGGTACAGCTCCTTAAACTGGCAAATTCCAGCAGGGGCTGGAATACTCAGGAATGGTTTGAGGCTTCCCTTACACTTGGTAGCCACTTGGAAAGCATTGTTAAATCCCTTGGGAAGGAGGGAAGGAGCTCAGGCCAATGTGTTGCGCTGCCAAGCAGAAGGATGCAAGGAAGCTTGGTGGGTTTTAGACCTCATGGCTCAGCAGCAGAGATGCTGCCGTGGCAAATGATAACCCCACCAGTCACGGAGATTTACGAAATGCACAGAGAATAATGGATAAAAAAGGCCTGTAAATCACATGGCGTTGGGCAAATGGGCCCATAGCAGTGGCAGGTTTGTTTTGGTGTTTGCCTCTTGAGGAGGAGCCTGTCCTGATAGCACTGCCTCTTCTCCAGCCCCTGCTTAAGGCAGCACCATGAGAAGGGGAAGGAAGAAAGGAGCGTTTGCTTTCCTGTCTGTCTTGATTTACCCAGGTGTGAAACTGTACAAACGTTGTCTGGACTGTTAAATAACTCTTTACTAACCCTGCTGACTGACAGGTTTTCTGAGCAGAAGCCTCTGGAGGTGCTTGCTAACCACTTTTGTGGCAGCCCCACGGCCCAGGGGCAGCTGCCTCTGTGCCAGGCTGCACTGGCACGCTGCACTGGATCCCTGGGGAAGTGCTTCAGCCATCAGCCCAGGCACTGAAGTTCCTCTGGCACACGATCCCTGCTGTGCTCCCTGATTGTGCTTTTTCAATATCTTATGCGCTGTAGCGTCTGAGGCATTTCTTGTGCTTGATGAATTCTACCTGACAATTTCTCTCTCAATTTTCCTTCATCAGGCCCTATATATTTATATTTTCTTTTTCAGGTGGGATTTGTAATCTTTCTACTTTGACATAATCACTTCTAAAATGAGGGATTGCTCCTGTTGCCTGTGGCAGGCTCAGCTGTTCTGTGCTGCTTCCACTTGCCCCTCAGACTCCAAAGGTGGTCTCTCTTCTTTCCAATGGATATGTAGGGGGTACACACTCCTAATTTTTTCTAGCTTAACTCTATGCAATTTATATTCTGGAAATAAATAGTATAGATATTCCCACTACCTTCCAGCAATGTTTCTGCTGATACACTTTTAACCCTGCAAATACCTCCAAGTCTCTGGGAGTGCCTCAGCTGAACTGCAGCCTGCATCACTCTGCTGAAAAATCAGGATCCTCCTCATTGTCAAGGGAACTAGAGAGACCCAAAACATTCTTGGTGAAATCCATGGGAATTACTGCAGCCTGAGGTAGTTTATTAGACATTTATTATCATAGCACCCATTAATTCAAGGCAGTAAGATGGATATACAGTTATAGAATTATAGAAAAAAATAAAAGAAAAACAATCCTCAAAATTTAACCTGATTCATGAGAGCTGGTATTGGTAAATATCAGGAATTTTGTATGGATATGCTCAATGCTTCTGGTCTTAAGGGCAATTTTAGGTCATTGGATCAATCCCACTTGGAGAGGAAGAAAAGCAATCACACTTTAAATCTTCAAAACCCAAATCCTAAAATGCTGTAGGCATCTCCCACCCAAGTGTGGATTCAGGCCAGTCTTTCCTGGTGTTCAGGAGGCAGATGTGATCTCTGGCACAGAGCAGGGCTGGCCAGCTGTGGCAGGTCAGGGCGACGCGAGGGGCTGGTCTGCAGGGCACTGCTGAGGAACAGTCTGTGACTCCTTTGAAGCTGCTTGATGATGAAAATGAGTTTCAAAATCTTTTTTCTGTCATTCTCCATGAGTTTCCCACTGGTACAAACCAGCCATGTGTGTTTGCCAGAGGCACCTCTGGTCACTGTTCCCAGAACTCTGCCGACAACTCCTTAACTGCAGGGCTGTAGGTACTGAACTGAGTTAATTAGTATGCGAAGTTTTGTGTCCAAATTCTGCTCTGTTTTGGATTTTCCCCTGAGCTAGAGAAGAGTTTGAGGCTCATAAGCTCTAAAAGTCCATTTAGACAAAGAAATGACCCAGCTCTGCCTTGTGACTTGCAGCAGCAACAGCCCCTGAGTGCTCTTCAATGTTCGAGTTGTTCGTTGCAGCTTCACTTGAGCCACACTCGGGTGTCACTGCACACAGGAGTGAGCAATTCCAGCTGAACCTTCACCACTGCTTGGGGACAGCTTGGGAGTTCCATCCCACAGAGGGATAATAGATCTGATACTGCCAGATCACTGTCCTCGCACACCAGCTGATAATCCAACAGAGATATCCTGCAATTCAGGTAGAGGTATCCGAGGCTGGCAGGGAACTGCCCCTGAGTTTACTTGAAAGCAATCATGATTTTTACAGTAGGACCAGCTGTTAGACATCAGGAGACTCTCTGGGAGCTTTGGATAGCTTGCACTGCAGTGTGCACATCTGCTACGTATGCTCACGGACTGGCTCGCTCACATCTCTGAAGTGGCTTGTTTATCTCCTTGTAGCTGTTGGGCAGATGACTTTTATTTGTGTGGGAGATCTCCCCAGAAATTTGATGGCACTTCTAAGCAAAATGTTTTTCCCTGCACAGGGCATGTCCCAGTTATCAGATGGTCAGGGTTTCACCATGGGCACGTTCCTTGCCCGTGTTTACACCACGGCACTTTCACCTGAGGACCTTGGCGTTGTGCAAACAGAAGCCCTTTGTCTGGAAGGAACCTTGGTATTTTTACCCTTAAACTGAAACCCAGTGAGCAACATTCCCCAAAGTGCTCTCTAATTACAGGCTCCTCCATTCCTAAGCATCAAGACTGGGCTGGGTTTGCAGCAGGGTTGTACAACTGAGCTTGGTGTGTGCTATGAGTTCTCAAAGACCATCAGAAAATTCAAGCCCCAGAGGTATGAAGATGCTGAAACTGAGTCATCAGAAATGAGTGGACATTTTTTAAGCGTTCACTGCCTGCTAAAAGCTGCACAATGACTCAACGTCATGGTCTGAAGCAAAACCTCTGGTTCTGTGTGCTATCTATTAGACCGTGTCGGATGTGAGGGATGTAGAAAATTAAAAATCTAGTCAGAAATCCCACTGAGTAGACACCAGAGATCTGTTGCAGAGACCACCAAGAGGAGTTATGAAGGCTTTTGTTGATCTTGGAAGAAAAGACACAATTGGTACACAAAACTGTGTCCTGAGAGAGTGGAGAGCACTTAACACCCACAGAAAAAACCACTGGAGGAAAAAGTCAGGATATCCTACCCACTGTATCAGGACACAGAATCTATTTGAATAGCTGCCAAATTTTAACTGCTTCCAACAATCCTGTTTCTTGGCTCTGTTGTGTATTTCTAGCAACAGTGCTGAAATTATTGTATAACTCTGAGAATAAAAAGAGAAACTTATCATCGAAACCACTTGTCAGGCTGAAAAAAGTTGCCAAAGAAAATTTTCTTTTCCCTTTTTATTGTTCTCCTGACAAGCTGGACAGGGGCTGTTTTCTCTTGTGCTGCAAAATCTAATTATATACATACATAAAAAAATAGACAGCACTAACCATTTGTCTCGCATGACTCACCACTGTCTTTCCAAATGTCATAAATGCTGGCAAGTGAACTACAATCACAGAACACATTAATGTCTCACAAGGCTGCTTGGCTCGATTGCAGGCTGGCAAGGATTAGGCTGAGTAATTGGGAGAAGATGGGAGGAAGATTTCATTGAACATCTGGGATTATTGTGCGCTGGAAGCATCGCAGGAGACAAACCACTAAAGGACAATCCAGTGCCTTCAATGGCAATCCCCGCCTCAGGCTGACACCGTTTGTACAGCCCAGAAGAGATGAAGAAACAGAGTCTTTATTTTAAGTAAAGGGCTGTAAAACCTTTTATTCATTTATCGCTTGGGCATCCTGTTTTAAAGAAAAAAAAAGGGATCCCTCTCTGGAATAAATCATCATGGCCACCTCCTGGGCAGGAGCAAGGCTGGTGCCTGAGAGCCCTGCCCTGGGCCAGGTGGTGGGAGGAGGATTTCTGCTACACCACAGTGAGAGCCCGGACACACTCACCAGGGTGCGCAGTAAATGCATTTTACTTCCTCACAAACCTCACTGGAAGACCAGAGTCCTTCTGGGTACTACAGCACCTCTTCCTCTCTGCCCTGGGGCTACACCAGGTCTTGAGACCCCACCTGCTGTGCTGTGTCCAGTTCTGGGACCTTCAACAGCATCAGGACATGGATATGCTGGGGTGAGTCCAGAGGAGTCCGTGAAGATGCTCTCAGGGCTGGAGCCCCTCTGCTCTGGAGACGGGCTGGGAGAGCTGGGCATGTCCAGCCTGGAGAAGAGAAGGCTCTGGGGAGACCTTAGAGCCTCTTCCAGTGCCTAAAGGGCTACAAGAGAGCTGGAGAGGGAGTTTTTACAAGGCACAGAGTAACAGGAGAAGGGGAAGTGGTTTCAAACTCAGAGAGGGCAAGGTTAGATCGGATATTAGGAAGAAATTGTTTACTGTGAGGGTGGTGAGGTCCTGACACAGGTTTACTGGAGAAGTTGTGCCTGCCCCAACCCTGGAAGTGCCCGAGACCAGGGTGCATGATGCTCTGAGCAACCTGGTTTAGTGGAAGGTGTCCCTGCCCATGGCAGGAGGTCAAAACTGGCTGATATTTAAGGTCCTTTGCAACCAAAACCATTTTATGGTTCTATGATTCTATGCATGTCAGGGCAGACCAGAGCCAGAGGAGTGCCCTGGGCTGAGCAAGATGGGATCATAAGAGTAAATCTCAGTCTCAGAACATCAGACATAATGGATCTGCTATAGATCGGCTTTAATAAGTCGATAACTTTTTTAAAAATCAAAGTTGCTTCTGAAACCCTGAAGAAACTCATCCTTTCACAGTGAGATGGGCAGGGTATTTCTGAATCACAGGGTTTCTGAAACGCTCTTCCTCAACTCCCGTGGCACTGATGCCAGGACCTGTCCCAACAAGAACCAGTCTCATTTCAATTTTACTGTTTGAAACGCCCTTTGAGAAGGCATCCCCTCACTGTTTAATCCCTGAAGCACAGCACTCAGTCCCATTCACATGCAGGCCATTTCCTGGGCCAGGGAGGCTCCTGAGCTGTGAAATGTTTGAAATATGTGGAGTATGTGAAATGTGTGAAATGAGCCTGTGCATTCCCGGCTCCTCCAACGTGCCTGGAGCACAGATTTTATCTCGCTGGGTGACATCAGGGCAGTGGTGCCTGATTTTTGGAGAAGTTTCACAGCAAAAAATGAGAAATCAGGAAGAAGTACTCTTGTGGACAAGGAGATTTTGGACAGGAAAAGAACTAGACTCTGACTGTTCAAATCTGAAACCATCCTATGTTGTGTTGGGAAATTGTGCTGCTCTTCTCTACAAAAAGCTATGTTGTGTTTTTGTCATTTGACAACTATATCTGTGGTTTATTTTTAGCTTTAATTAGGTATCTCCTTTCAAATCTTATCACTGCCCACCCAGAGCAAGTGGAGTGGCATAAATACAGACACGATGTAGACTACCTTGTGCTGAAGAGCACAGCAACAGCAAATTAATAATCTTTTCTTTTTCCCAGGCATTTCATCTTGAATCCAGGAGAGACTTGTTTACTGATGTGATTCATTAGAGTTGAAGAATAAAATGTTGTCTGGCAAGGTTAATATTTCACATTTTATTATGGATTTTCACTTGAGGATCTAAAAATTATTTACAAGCCTTAAAGCTTGAACTAAACACCATTTTTTTTGCAGCTAATTGTGCCTGCCCCATCCCTGGCAGTGCTCAAGGCCAGGTTGCATGGGGCTTTGTGCAACCTCATCTAGTGGAAGGCGTTCTTATTTTTTTTTTAAGAACATGATTTCCCCCCTCCATCCTCCCCATTACTTTACCTATCAAAAATTGTACATATAAAATCATAATTACAGTTACAAAATACTGTAGAGCTGTATAACAAAACATCCCTTGCCACTATATTTTTACTAAGTCGAGCAACGTGCATTTGCATGTAAAAAACATCTCATTGCTTGTCTTTTTAAGCTTAACTAAGGCTGCAAAATACCTCAGAGCTCCATGGGTGGAAAGTTGATCAGAGCAGCCAAAGCCTTGCTGTTCCACCGGGAATGGTGGGATAATTGCCCACGGTTGTGCTGAGAATACAGGCCTGATCTGAATGTCTATGGAAGTGTTTGTAGAAAGGAACCAGCAGGATGAGGAACATGCTGCTCCTCTGTGATGGGAAATCACTCTCTGGAAATGGTGCTTTGCTCCAAAGATAAGTAAGCCCCAGAGAGATTAAAGAAGTATGTGTTGGAAATTAGGTGTTATTCTCCAAGGATTTTTCTTCTGGCATGATGTGTGAATATTACTTGGTCGTTAAATCTGGATGGCAAGAGAAGGGATAGAATAGAAACTCAAGGCTGGGGAAGGCAGATGACAAAATGGAACTGTTTGGGGGGCAGCAAGAATCACTGCACATGTTGGTAGGTTGCTGAGGGCACGTGTTCATGCTGGCACCTCTGCTGGGGATGCCCAGCTGTGCCCAGCTGTGCCCTCTGCCACCCCACAACTGCATCTGCTGGGTCTTGAAAGGAGCAGGAGAAGGCGAAACTCATTTGGTAGGTTATGATATAGAAGAGCCTGAACAGAGGAAAATGCATCTTGTCTGCTAAGATGATGAACTACTTTGAGCTGGATTACACAGCTCTTCAGGGGCAGGACAAAAATCCATCTCATCAACACCTCATCTTTTCCAGGAACAGATATAAAGAAAGTGAGGAAAGGAAAGAATATCCTCATCATTGATGAGGACAACAGAAACTGGGGTGTGGGGTGAGAGAGTGTGCACACTGCCCTGCCAGAGAACCATGCCCGCCCAGTAGATCTCTGTATCATCTCACTGCTTTCTCATGTTTGCTTTTTTCCCCCTTTTTTTCCCTCCTGTTCTCCCAGCTCAGTAATTCTTTCCCAGGAATTCACATAAAATGGTGCACCAGGTGCTGTCCCTAACCAATAGCTTAGGAACAAAATCCAAAAATGTATTTCTGTTGACAACCGTGTCAGACTGATTCCTAAGGATCACCAAAACCCTCCTCTCCCAATAATAATCTGTCTGCTTTCCACTGCCTACTCTGTAATACCAAAATTCATTTTTGGTTGCTCCGTTTTTCATGTCTGGCTTCCTGCAAGCCAGACTATGTTTGTTTATTTGACACTGACTTGTGCTAGATAAATATGACCTATGCCAGATAAATATAGGTTGGATTCAAAGAACTGGTATCTAGGCTATTTATGTTAGCAGCTTGACTGAATCCATTTTAATCAAGGTAAAGAAGTAAAATCTGAATATAGAAAAGGAACCAGGTCTAAACAAGAATACAGGTTATAAGTTGCTTTCACATATTTTCTTCTCTTTGCAAAACTCTGTTTTTCTGACCTTTATGATGAAGTTGCCACTCACTCGCTTTAGATCTGACACCATCCATAGCCACAAAGCTGACATTTCCCAAATCAGGGACATCCACCAAAGCAGATGAAGGTCAGAGTGACATTCAGGCTCGCCAGAACCCTGGAGGAGGTACTGTCATGTTTGGGTCTGACTGTGAGCAGTACCTGGAGCAAAGCTTTGCTCTCTGCTTTGGATCAGTCAGGCTGTGCAACTCTTCCCTTCCAAAATCAGGAGAGCCAGCCCAAAGAAATCACAGCTGGCAGAGGACTTCCAGGAGTCTTTGGGCAATGAGCTGGAAGTGGCTGCATTTTACAGAAATTCATTGTCAAAAATTAGTGCTTATCTATTAAAGCTGTGGAAGAAACAAAGTCCTTTGGCTCTGAAGGCTGAATCCCACATTATTCCAGGAATGGAATGAGGAAAACAACCTGATCGGAAGCCATCATCACAGACAGCAAAGGCTTCCCAAGCAGCACAACCAGGGTGCTGCCAGTTTCAGATCTCAGTGATGGGCACGTCCCAGGGAGGATCCGAGCACTGCTCGTGTGACACTGAATTTAAAGCATTTTACATTCTCTGCTACATTAACTCTGAGGGACAAGTACCTTGCTGCAGCTTGGGGATGAGTCTACAGAGGCAGACAGGGTGATGGGTGATGTGTGTGTGTGCTGTGCTGAAACCAGACACTGCAAGAGGTAGAGCTCTGGCCTTGGGGCTCTGCCCATGGGGAGGGTCCCCGTCCTCCCCGAGTTCCCAGGGGTGACCCTTCCTGTTGTCTGGCCTCTGCTGGGTGGTCCCCAAATGCCTGTGCAGAAAACCCAGAAGAGATTTATCTACAAGTCAGGTCGCAGAATACAGAACCCTGCATTTCTTAAAATCACAAAATGGTTTGGGTTGGGAGGGACATTAAAGCTCAGCCAGTTCCAAGCCCCTGCCCTGTGCACGGTCACCTTCCACCAGACCAGGTTGCTCCAAGCCCCATCCAACCTGGCCTTGGACACCTCCAGAGATGGGGCAGCCACAGCTCTGGACAAAAAAGCTTCTTCCTAGCAACAGGTCCCTTTGATGGGCCATTAGATTTTATGTAAATTCATCAGATTTTATGTAGATTATTGCAGAAGATTAAGATGCACATAAATATGGTTTTTTCTGACAATTTGGTTTTTTCCTTTTTTTTTTTAATGTATAGTTCATGTTGCACAGAGCATTGATGGAGAGTACTCTATCCTGTCCCTTTTTTAATGAACACTCAGGACTTGCCAAAAGGCTGCTCTGATTAGAGCAATTTTGGTGCTTTCCAGCGAGGTGACTGCTTGGGAAATGCTACTCTATTACATAGAACAAAAAATATCACATAGAACTCCACCCACCCCCAAAAAACCGCAAACAAACTATAAAAACAATTGGTGGAGAACAGAAAGCAAAAGAATTTCTGCCAAGAGAAAAAAAACCCCATGCAATATCAGATTCCTCACCACTGCTCAGTTCAGACTTTTACCTGTTGGTGCTACATGGTGTTGTGTTAAAAGCCTTTATTTTTTGGTAAAAGGAAATCCTATTTTCCTGGCTTGTGCTTGTCATGATGGCCCCAAGGGAGCTTTAAATATTCATTTACTTTACCAGAGTTCAGAAACACTTAGCTCAAACCAATTACGTTTTTAATTAAAATGCATTAGAAGGAGAATCTTGCATATTAAATTTATCCTTTTTTTTTTTTTTTAAGAGACACAGCAATCAGTAGAGTTTGGCAGCCCCTGCATTACAAGTTGAAGCCCAAGAACGTTTTTAACCTTCGCTTGTGAATTGCATGACTCACGAAATTGAAGCTCACGGAGCAGAACCTTGCAACTCCATTTCCTTTTCCCAACGTGCTGATTTATGTATTGACCATATTCCCCAGCTCCCTCTGACAGAAATGCTGTCATTTTAAAAATAAGCAGCGTTTCATCTGTGGGCATCGTGCTTCTGTGGATTGCCAGGCCAATATCTGCAATTCTGTTAATGTAGGAGCGGCTGCAGTAATTGATCTGCGCCAGCACCCGCCGCCACTTGAATGATAAATCCGTGTTTTAAACAAACTGGTCTTAAAAACTACAGTGAGCCAGGCAAAAAACACCTGGAGAGAGCCAATAAAGAAAGATATGATAAAATAAACTGTTACAGAGCCTCTTCTGTGCAATGTCTTGGGAAGGGACGTAGGTATGGGGTGTCTAGAAGAGGTGACTGATGGTGTTGATTTTAAAAAAAAATGAATCTTCAGTCTTCTTGTTGTTTTGTGCTGGCTCAAAAAACACAAAATCTCATACCACTGGGACAGCAGGATACAGAAAACATTGCCATTAGTGGAATCAGTCTGAAATCCAGTTTTTCATGCTTGTTATCAGGGATAAGAAAACTTATTTGCAATCCTCATAAACTTGATTGCATGTAGGGCTGCTGATGTATTTTGATAGAAAATGAAAAATGCCACTAAAACACAAAAATACTTTTGGTTTGGTTGGAAAACAAATTGCGTACAGTGAAAAACAACCATCTCTAAAGTAAAGACAGGAATATTTTATAAAGATACATTAATCTCAGGTGAATCAGGTGAAATTGCTTTTCTGTAAGGCCAAAACTATAAGGACAATAATAAAGGGAAAACTCAGGGCTCATATCTTCTCAAAGGAGAAAAATATCTGTAGTTGAACATTTTCTAGACTCCTCAGATGGAGGCACCTGGCAGCATCTCTTCACTGCCTCATGGTGCAACATAAAATAATGAAAATACGTTACTGCAGAGGCAGAGGTGAGTCCTCAGAGGTGGGGAATGAGCAGCAGAGCCAATGACCACCCAAAACACGACCCCAAGGAGCCCAGGAGAGCCTGTGAACTTCCATCAAACTACAAAATATACAGACTGGCTTTGAGTCTAGGCTTAAACAAGCAGCAATTCTCCATGCATAATTTGTAGGTTACCAGTAAAGGGGTCACACTCGGCTGCTCCTTCTGAAGTGGCATCCTTCTCCCACGAATCACCCTCATCCCTACCAGGGAGAAACGTGGAATAAAAAAACTGTGGCAAGAGGCAATCTGTATTTTTCATTTCACACTCTGACACATGAAACATAGCCTGTTTCAACTCAGTGCTTGGGTTTTATATTTACCCTTCCATCTCTGTGTTTGGGCCAGAAAAGCCTGTTTGCTTTTTAAATATATAGTTTCCTGTTGTTCCCCATCCTTTATCCCTTTAAATGGGGGCCCATTGGTACCTTTTCCAAGTTGGCAAGAAGACTGGGAAATAGAAAACCCAAAGAAATATTTATTTCTAAATTGAGAAACAAATGTTTTAATTTTATTTTTTAAAATTTTATCTGATAGCAGGTAGAAACTTGGTTTTGGTGGACTAATGAGCAGAATTAATTTTTCAGATGCTCTTCCACAACTCTATGAGTGTCATCTCCTCCCAGACACAGCCCTCCCCACCAGATCCCAGTGTCAGCAGTCAGCTCTGGCTGAACCACATGGAAAAGGTCACGAGCAGAAGAAGAAATTTCCTCACACCTATGGAAATGGAGGGAGCTGCCTGATTTCCCAGGGAAGAGCTGGGCTCAGCATCACCCCGTGGAGATGTTCAGCTGTTTCCTCTTCCCACTGTGTCTGGATCACATTTCCAACACGCCTTCCCTTTGCATTACGTGGGACTGAAGGCACCAAACGCACGCAGACGAGTGCCTAAAAGAGGATAATGGTGTTGTAAGACGGATGCTCTGAGCGCCTCTGGCCACCCTTCCCAAAGAGCTCCTTGCTGCCACACTCAGCAATTTTCCAGGGCTTTGAAAGCTCCTGGCCCCACCAGTCCCTGCCAGCCCTGGATTGTGGTGGGAGCTCAGCGTGAAGAGGAGCAGAAGGGTTTGGAGAGTATCCCCCATCCCAGCCTGGTTCCCAGCCTCTGCCTCCTCAGCAGGTGTTCAAGGCCAGGTCCTGTTTGGAAGGTCATCAGTCCCAAATGGGAGATAGAGATGGAATTAGACCATCTCTGAAGAACAATCAGAATCCTCTTTCTTTGTCAGAAGATCAGCTCCCTAAAAACCCTTCCTACCAAAATCACAGGGAACACATGGACTTCCAAGCTGTAATTTGGACTTGTGGACTTAAAACCCTTTATGGCATAGCCAGTGGCCTGTAAGTCACAGGGGCACTTTGGAAAGAGACCCACATTCAAAAAACACATTTTTAGTGGTTTAAAAAAAAAAAAAAGATAAAAAGTTTTGGGTTGTCTGGGGTTTTTTGCCTGCAGGAATCCTTTAGCAAATGCATCTGACAGTGCCTGCCAAGCATGGTCAGCCAGGGATGAACAAATACGGGGGAGAAAACTGCTGGAGCCTGCAGGGCTGCTGTAGGCACTCGGAGAGCTGTTCATAAAAACAACAGGTAACTGTACAGCTGGACTGACCTACAGCTCTGAGACCCCACTCCTCTGTGGCACTTAGGGTCTGCCTGTGTAATTGGCACATCCTTTTATATATATATATTTTATATATATATATTTTATATACATATTGTATATTTAGATATGAGGAGTTTTTCCCAGCCATAGAGGCAGTGGCTGAGGCACCCACTGCAGCTTGGAAATACCCAGAGGAAGCAAGCCATGAGTCTGAGTAGGGATGCATCAAGGATTTAAACCTTCCTGCACTGCTCTCACCTGTCCTGAGGGTGTTCCTGAAACTCCTGACTGGAGCCCAAGTCCCCACTGGTCCTTACACTCTGCCCTGTGAGACTCCTGCTGCTGCTGCTGTGCCAAATTCTATCAATTGTACAACACAATCCTGAGGCAAAACCCTTCCAGCAGTGAAACACACCTGTGCTGGCGGCCATCAGTGGTCCACACCTGGGAGCCAGCGCTTATGCAGTAAAAAATTGGCCTGAAGGTCAGGAAAAGCCTGAGAATAAAGTTGTCTGAGCTGCACTGAAGTTCGCAGCTCAGCATTAGACAAAACCACTGACATATGGCAACCTCACAAAACAACCCCAAACCCACTGAGTTTACTATTTCATTCACAATATGAGAAGCTGAAGCTTCATCTTGCCCTTGGCACAGTAAGTGGACTGACTGAAGAAAGTGCTGTGTAACTGCAGAGGGCCCAGTCACCCGTAAGAGGCTTCCGCAGCGTCCGGGTGCTGTATCCCTGGACACCAAATGGGAGGGGAAATGCAGATTTCACCAGTTGCCAGTGGAGATTTGTGTTCAGCTGGTTAAATCTCTGAGCTTTCCCCACCAGAAAAGTGCTGCTCGTTGTCACAGCGTGCTGTGCTGCGTGGCCAAGCCTGGCAAAGCAATTCCTGCTGACCTGGAGATGAAGGGCACGCAGGCACCGCTGGGATGCTCTGGCATTAATGGATATCACCGCTCCCCATTTGGGAACCCAGCAGTTAAACAGGCTCCATCCCATGCTGTGTCATGCATGTGATCATCCTTTTTCAGCTCTCTGCAGTCTCTGCTGCCAGAAAAAGTCCACAATGACAGCACCTGACACAGGCTGGAAGAGATGAAGGTTTATTATTGTTAAATATCTCTGAATAAATGTCTGGAGAGTATCACAAGATGAGCAGAGGTTGGCTCACGGTAAGAGGTACTGCAGCCAGAAGCTTCCAACTATTAAAACTTGAACTCTCAAAGCAGAGTGCTTCCAGGAGCTTGCTTGGGTGTTAAGCACATGGATAAAAGATTTGTATTAATGAATGATTTGTGGTAGAAGAATGGCAGATGGTGATAAGGTCTGGTATGATGCACAAGGGATTGATTAGGAGGAGCTGTCACTTGGACACGTGGGATGCTGGATTTCTGGGATGTGGGGTACACAAGCTGTTTTCCTGCAAACACAGAGTTGTGCCTCTAGCTAGGCTGAGGCACACACACACAGAGGTACATCCACACAGCACTAAATAAAACAATGCTCAAAACCAAACCCTGGCCACAAGGCTGGGCAGTCAGATCTGGCTTTCATCCACACGAATTGTCACTAATCCTCTACAGCAGCTTTGTCTTGGTGAGTCATGGGCTGAGCAGGAATTCAGTTATGTGGCCCACCCTGTTCCAGTGCTTCAGCTGATTTCCCTGGCCCTCTCATTTAGCATCAGAGAAGTGCCTTCAGGATTCCTTTTAAACCCATTCTCCGTGGTCTGGTCAAATGTGGAAACAATAAAATAAAAAAATAAAAATAATAAAAATAATAAAAAATCCAAACAGAAAACAACACAAAACAACTCCCAAAAAACAGCTTTCAGTGCTACCCCCTAGACAAGACTGTTGATTATTCACATTGGTCAAGGTTTTGAGTGATCAAGGGATGAAGGAGTAGGTTGCTGCCCTCTCCGAGTGGAAAAACACTCCAAGAAACAGCGTTTGAATAAGAAAACATCTATTACAGGGTGTGCAGTAACCGTGGAAAATGTGACTCCAACAGCAGCTTTATGAGGGGTGACTCAGACATTGGTCATCCCCAGAAGAGTGGTCAAAACAGTGAGGAATAGAGTGACAGGAAAGCACCTGCATTGCAGAGCCGAGGTGACTCAGCGGAGTTTCATCTCCAGCCTCACAGATTTCTGTCGTGTCGTGCAAGTCCCATCGCCAGGAGCATCCCAAATCCATCCAGTCTGTCTTTCCCTACCACCTGCAGGCCTGGGAGTTTGGGGCTCACACTCAGGAACTTTTCCCTTCCTTCCCAGAAGTGAGATTTTGGGGTAAGAGAGAGTCCCTTCAATGCAGTTTTCATTCGGGATGAAAAACTCTTTTGGCCACAAAACCATTTGAAAATTCAGGTGGGTTTCACCAAATGCCCCGTGCTAGCATGGTTAGGATTATGTTGATTAAAGAGACAGCTGACTCTGCTCTGGAAAAGGTGGGTAATCAAATTAGGTCTAAAATTAATGGAAAAAGAGGGTTATAATTTTCTAAAAGCCCAAGTATTGTCTTTTCTCCAGGTCCTCTGTTTTTCAGTCTTCTTCTTTAAAAGCTACAAATGTGCCAGTGAAAGGAAAAGGCCTAACTCCAGTTCAAAGACTATTCCGACACTTCTTTCAACCTAGAGCAACTTGCCTCAAACCACAGAACACCCCAACCTCACACTCACCTGACACTCCACACCCCACTCCCAGCCAGGATGGGCTGGTTCCCACACCCTGCAGTCCTTCCCTTCCACCTGGCAATCTCCAAGTTGTTCTCCATCCCACAGAGCCACGGCACCAATGGTCTTCCTGTCTCACCGGAGTGACCTCCAGAGAGGACTGGAGTTAGGTGACTTCCAAGGATTGCAGAAACGTTGCTTGGATGTTTTTCCTGCAAACACAATATTCGGATCAGAAAGAATTGTATAAAAAACCCAAAGCATCAGAGCTGGCATTTCTCCATCTGGCTGCACAGCTCCATTTGGAATAAAAAAAAACACATTTATTTTGTGCTAGGTAAACAGGAAACTGGTACAAAGCAACACTGGGTGCCTACCACTCCCTGTATGTGCACTGGCCAGGTTTCAAGGCAGCAGTGCACAGGCACAGGCTCAGAGGACACCTAAAATTCCCAAGCACATCAACTGCCGCTCAACTCTTTTCCTTCTGGTTTTCACCACTTCTTGATTTCTTTGCTAGTCTTGAAGCAATTTTTTCCCACCTCTCAAGGTTCCCACTTCTCCAACAGCCTCAGTGGGGTGTCTGAAGGTTTGGGGCTCTCTTTTGAGCCGGTGTCCAAATTTTTGAGGGTTCTGTTACTGTGTCATCTTTACTGGCCTGTCACACCTGGTACTCAGCACCAGTCTGTGCAGCAGCATCACGTGAGCAAGCCTAACACAGCACCAGCAGCTTGCAAAGTCACGGTAAGGCAGAGTTAAAACCTGCAGGCTGGTGTTTTTAGCAGCAAGATTGGGCTTATTGATTTTTATTGCAGGAAGCTGTGGTCACTGTCAGAAACTGTGCAGGGGAGGCAGTGGGGAAAGTGAGCACTTTGGGACTGCAAAGGGTCACATCAGGGCTCTCCTCTCTCTGATTTTTATTAAATTTACTTCTAATTTTTTTTTCTTATTTATTTTCTACAAAGTCTGAGCCTCTTGAAATGAGCGGAAAATTTTCCAGGGAACCAAACAGCCTTTGGGTGCAGTTTTCAGGGTGTGTAAACCCACCACCACAGTGAGAAATGCAATGGGATCTTGGGAGCTCCTCTGTCACCTGCAGGGCCATACAGCTGATCTGGCTCTCTGGGTAAGGTAGGTTTTTGTCACACTGAATCGAAGAGGATGTAGGTGATTGTAAAAGTGGCACATCAATCACAACCTGTATCTGCTTTTGAGGCAGTTTGACTGAAATAAAACACTGAAATGCTTGTTTTCACTTTTTGTCGTTATTTATGTCTTTCATACGCCCATTCCTTGGATAAATGCAGTGAAATCTCACAGTGTGACCCGTGGTGGAAAGCAGGAGCAGTTGGCAGAGGAAGGAGCAGCTCCCAGGCTGGAAGACCCTCACGTGTTGATCAGGGCAGGAGCTTCCTGATGGGACTGTTTGCCCTGCTGACCTGCTCAATTAATTGACTCATTAGCAGTAACCCACTCAGGAGCCATCTAACATCATCCATGAGAATATTTTCCCTTGATACCCAGCCCATAAAGAAATAAAACCTACTTATTGTTTCTATTTCTCTGGCATATCATTTTCCTGCTGAGTAACACATACAGCTGGATGTCTCCAGCTGGCCATGGAAGGATGAGACCTGAATTTGCAAATATTACAGCATTACAGCACGTTTCCATATAACAACTGTTCTTTTAAAAAAGGGAAATATTTTATATAGGCTTAGTTCCATGTAAGAGTGGGTCCTCCTTAGGGGGATAGGCCTGGCTGGATATCACCACTGCTCACTGGGAGAGCAGCAATGCTCAGGTCTACAAAGGCCACACGATCCCAGAATACCTGAGATGTGTCCACTGCACCAGGAATTACCTTCAAGGTAAACGAAAGGCTCAGGCCGCCCAAAAGACAATTTTTCCAAGGTCTAGTGACCAAGGAGGTAAAGATGAAAGTAAAACATCAGCACGACCCTGGGTTGAAGCATTTTGTTTTGAACTCATAGAAGGACAACTGAAAAACATGGGCAAAATCAAAACACAATACAGAATATGTTGCTTGCAGTTAAAAAAAATTAATACTATTAGTGGAAAATTCTGTAAGTTTTACCAGCATGATTTGTATCTGATGGAGGCAAATCCAACAAGCAGCTTTCAACCTGACCACAGAATCAGAGAATATGCGGAGTTGGAAGGGACCCACAAGGACCATGGAGTCCAGCTCCTGTCCCTGCACAGCACCATCCCCCAGAGTCACACCCTGTGCCCGAGAGCATTGTCCAAACACTCCCTGAGCTCTGTCAGGCTGGAGCTGTGACCACTGCCCTGGGAGCCTGTTCCAGCCACCCTCTGGGTGGAGAACCTTTTTCTACTATCCAACCCAAACCTCCTCTGACACAACTTTGGGCCATTCCCTCGGGTCCTGACAGCAGGCTGTGTGTCTCCTTCCAGAAGAAGGAGATCTGAGGCAAAGCACTTGGAACCCACCTCAGAGCTGGGCACAGGCCAGGCAGGTGCATGCAGAGGACTTGTCATCATCACGCAGTCATTTACAACTGCAGTCATTTACAACTGCAGTCATTTACAACTGCAGTCACTTATAGCTGCAGACATTTACAGCTGTAAACTCACTTTTATCTTGCAGCAGCATCAGACAGATCTGTACACCATAAATGGAGTCATCACATCTCAGCAATACATCCCCTTTCATTTTCTGCTGGATGGTTCATGTAGATTTTAACCAAACCAAAGAAACCCTCTTCATCTAAGCAAGCTCAAATAAAGGCAGTGAACTTTTAAATGTTCATGAACTTCAGTGAAGGTCATGTCCCACATTCAAGCCCAGCAGGATGCTCCCAAACACTAACAGCACCTGAGCTGCCCCAGAAACTGTGTGGAAACAGCATGGAAACAGGCATGAGGCCAGTTGAGTCTGGTTGGAAAGCAAAAGACCTGATTTTAGGGAAATTGGGAGGAGTGGTTGGCAGTTGCTTTTGTTCTGGACTGCCAAGCCATCACAATGAACCTTTCACATTTCTCTCTGTTTCTCTCCATCTCTTTTGAACTCCATCATTTGCTCAAGAAAGTGCCATTAAAGCTACACCACTCAAAAAGAGTTGCTTGACCATCATCCCTTGACAAAAATCATAGTTTGGCAAAATGTGTTAATTGGCAAATTCTTTCCCTTTGCTTACAATTTCTGCTCGGGTTGGTGACTGAGCCAAGGGCAGGGCTGACCTGGCTGCAGCAGATGGTGGATTTGCATCATTAACTCTTGCTCTGTTAATATTAAGCATATGCTGAACAATTTCTTGCACAACTCTGAGTTGGGTGGCAGCCATGGCAAGAGTTTTGTCCAAAACCAAAGGAAAAGTTGATTGCTCAGTGATGGGGCTGAGGATCAGCCCTTGAATGTCCTTGCAGCCTTCAAAGAAGTAGTATTATTCGTGGGCAGTGCTGCTTGCAAAGCAGTGAAGGTGTGCAAGCATTTACTGCAGGTTCTTCTCTTTTACAAATGTCACATCATACCACTGAAATCCCAACCACCAATGTTTTGCTCTGCTGGGTTAAATTAATCTTTTAATTACATTCGTAAAAACACCTCTGAAAATTTGTGCCTGTTCTGTCACAAAGCACCAGTTCTTCCCAAGCATGCTCTTCCAAGGAAGCTGTTGTGGGATTTCTGCCTGTTCCCATGCAAGGTGCAGGCAGCACCAACCACATTTGAGGGTTCAGTCAATGACCACAGACATAATTTAGCCTATCTTCCAGCGCTGTGAAATTCATTTAGCCGTTCAATAAGGTTGTTTTGCACCTCTGATGTGCAATGAGATAATTTGTGGAGAGTTCTAGAAAGACTCAAAGTAGAGAAAGTCATCAATGGATTAACTCATGATGATTTTGAATTAATTTTTCCACAAAGGATGCATGAAGTAAGTTCAGAGTTCAGTTGATGCTTCCGTGCTGGGAAATACAAAAGACAAAATTAAAGATGGAAAACGCTACTTCAAAATTCATGGTGATGACGAGGGATGAACCTGGAGCATCCTTTTCCCAGAACAGACATCCTCATTATGAATCCCAAGGAAGACAATTCATTAGCAGCTTAGCAGGACCAGGCAGAGTGTGGGATCCTGATGGCAATCGGGATTCTTAGACTGAACAGCCAAGGGAGTTCAGACCACACGCTCCAGCTCCAAAATGAGAATTTCCCCTTCTACCCAGGAGATGGCACTAAGGCACTCAGGCAAAAAGCATCGCTTCAGCCTTTCCAAAAACCTGTTTTAAACCCCTGAAGTTGTGCGCTGGGCGGAAAACCTGAAAATTTTACATTCACTGGGTTGTGCTTCTCGTGATGGGACCAACTGAGCGTCCTGGGAGGGAACACGTTTCTGACTGCTCTGTGGATGCTATCACTCCGATTTAAAGTGGATTGTCCTTCTCATGGCTCCAGTGAGTTCTCACCAGATCAGAGCAGCCTCCATCCGGAGATGTCCCTCTGTTTTGGACACACGGAAGCACCAAATACTCTGAAGAAATATGCCTATAGCTCAACCATAGCAGTAACGAGGCAACAGGATCCTGGAAAACCTCTCCTAATCTCCACCAGCCCCATTCTGACTCATGCCCAGCTTGTTTCTCTGTTATTTTGGGGGTTTTCTCTTGGACTTTGTTACTAATGTAAAACCTGGTTGCATCCCTTTCTGAACCCTGTTGAGCTCATGGCTGGTGTCATCTTGGGTTAAATCCAGCAAAAGGACTGAAAATGGGTGGTGTGGAGGCAAAGCCAGTATTATCTAGAGCTTCTCACCTCTTTTTGACCCCAGTGCTCTTCGATGTTAACCCTGTGTCACTCACATGAACAGGATCCATCCACTGAAAAGCCAGAGCATTGTTGGAGGCAAATTGAAAATCAAAATAGAAAAACTGATTCTGTGTGTGCTCTCTTCTGCCCTCTGGATATGTTTGCATGCATCCCGAATGTCCCCTGCATGCAGCAGTGACTGCTGGGGAGGTGTGGGAGCTCTTTGGTGTGTTTGAACTGCCTTGGGACCATCATCATTTCCATTCCCAGGGAATTGGGATGGGGGGAAAAAGCATTAACAGAACCACTGCCATGACACACAGACCCATATTTGGGAAGGGGCAATGAGGGATGGAGAAACAAATGTTTGAAAGAAAGTTTTGGGAACAGAAATGACAAGAAATGGGGATGAAGCAGGCTGGATCCTGGGTGAGGGCTGAAATGTGAGCACAGGTTTCAAAAGCTGCATCTCTAAGCCTGGTATCCAAGTTTGGGAAATGCCTGAGCAAGGATGCTGTCAGAAAATCCAGGAAGGACACTTACCTCCAACATTAGCAGCTTCCGTCCTTCTCCCTGGCACAAAGTTAAGGACCATTTTAACAAACCCAGCATCCATCTGCCTGACTGAATATCCACATTACTGCTTCTGGCGGGGTGCAGCACCAACCATAGATTCTTATCCAGGCATTTGTTTCCACCGTGCTTGTGATTAGCATTTAGCAACATGTTTCTTCCTAGTGATGTTACCTTGTATATGTGCTCCGAGAACCCATCTAGACACAGCCCCTGTCAGTGCAGCAGAACACAGCAGAGCAGTGTGGAAATCAGCTTGAGCAGTCCAACTCCAGCATGGGGAGGCAGGAAAATGATGCTTTTTTCATAACAGAAAACTCTCAATAAGGCCACCGGGTTAATTTTAAGTGGTGTAAAAGTACATCTTTCTGTTAAGAAGATCTCAATTCTCATGGTCTCTTTTTCCTCAAATAAGTCAAACTCTGTCTCCTCTCTGATGTAAGCGAGCATTTTTTTCCCTATTTTTTAAGTTAAAGGTAGTTTCATTGTTTCTGTCCTCCAAAACTGCCACCAGTCCACTATACTTAGCTACAGTGGAAATCCCGAATGCTGCATGGGCTGTGGTCAGCAAAGCCCCACACCAGAGCAGCTTTGCAGGAGCACTGGACCCTTCTACTTCCCTGAATCATCTGCTTGGAGCTTGGCCCTGCCAGACATCATTTTGCTAAATCTCCCAGGGCTTAGATGACAAACTGCTTGGGGCAGGGACCAATGTGCTGCTGTGTCTACACAGGCCCTGTCACCAACAGGCCTAGGGATACTTGATTTTACTGTAAAATAAGTTGTTTGTTCTCATTATTTTTGACATTTTAGCTGTATCTGTTAGAAATCTCTTGCTTATCCCTCAACACTGCAAGGATGTCCATTAAAAGGAATTCCTTTTAGGAGTCAGGGAGAGGTTTCTCTACACCACCTGCTCCGGGATAGCTTTGGCATCAATTTAGAAGACCCAGTCAGATCAAGAAAGCCTCAGAAGAAGGTCTTTCAGCCCTTTCCAGCTCTGAGTTCAGCGGCTCTCCGTTGCCATCTTCAGGCTGGGAGCAGCCTTGGTCCTTCCAGAAGCCTAGAAATCCGAAACGGACACGGCAAACTCAGTGCCGGCTTACCCAGAATTAGCCGAAACTGACGGTCAGACCCTGGAAAAAGGTGATAAACGTACAGGAGGGAAGGAGCTCTGCAAGGCTGCTACTCGGCTGCCCTGGATAACACGGATACTTCCCTCCCTGTGAGTTCACAAGGCTTTACAGAGGATATAAACACAAGCAATGCTGTTGAGCACACTACTTCTTGCTGAGAGTCAAAGTTTTTCATCAAGTTTTCTTTAAAGTACATAAATTGACACTGCTCGAGGGATTTTTGCTCTTTAGCCTCCACTGTCCCCCCCCAAAAAACCTTTTTCTGACAATGATAAAAGCCGAGGTCCTCGGGAGATTTTAATCATAATTTTCACTTAAAGACGTCTTTGCCAAACATTTCACATCTGACAGACACGGCGGTGGGTTTGGAAGAGATGAGGTTTCCAAGGTCTCTGATGAGCAATATCACACAGGCAGCTTGGAGGGCCAAGGAGCTGTAATCACAGAACAACACAGGTAACACATCCTAAAAGAAATCAGAAAAATGTGGAATAATGTAGGTGTCCTGGTGCAACAGGGCCAGCCTAGATGAGGCTGCTCAGACCCAGCATCGTCACCCAGTGAGCATCTCCATGACACTCACCCACCTCTCCAGTCTCCAGACAGAGTCTGACCACCCTCATGGTGAAAAATATTCTCCTAATTAGATCTGCTTGGAAAATCACTTTCTAGGATCCCAGAAATCATAGAATCATAGGATGGTTTATGTTGGAAGGAACCTTTAAAGGTCATCCAGTCCAACTCTCCTGCACTGAGCTGGGACAAATTCTGCTACCCAGAAGAACATTCCAGCAGCCAAGCTCTTACCATTTTATCTCAGGTGGTTTGTATCAGGTCCCACGACTGTTTATACTTTTTCCCACTGTCCCAGTCCCTGAAATGCCAGCTCTCAGGGCTAAAATGGGTGATCCTGGTGCTTACCACAGCCACCTTAGCACCGCTCAGTGGGAGGACTCTCTCCACCGCGGTGTCCACCGCGCATCCTTCCCAAAGGGCAGCCATTGCGCGGAGATGGGAGATGACCAGTCCAGCCTCTTCAGGAAGATGCTGTAGCTGTCTGCATACTCAGAAACCCAGCGGCTCCTGCAGAGAACGTGGAGAAGGGGATAAGGAGAGGACCTCTACCCTGTGCTTCGTGCACCAGGACAAGGGACCTGCCTCCCCTTCTGTGGTGTTTGACCACCCAGCCAGGAATCTGTGTAGAGCAAACAAAAGCACACTCAGATGGGCTGGGGGAGAGGGGGAACAGCCAGCCTATGTCCATCAGGAATGGGGCAGATGCTGCAACACACACAACTGCCATCGGGATCGATCTCCCACCTGGACCAGCCCACATGCAACTCCAGGATCACAGATTAAAATCTGCAATGCCGAGCTGAAATATGTCTGTGCTAGGGGAAGGTGAGGGGCATGAGGCAGCAGAGAGGAATTGCCTTTCCAGTGAGAAATGAGAGCTCAGGAGCAGTTTATGCCTGTTTGGTTCATAGTGTGCAGATGAGTCACGTTGCAAACAGCTCCTGCCCTGTTTGATTTGAGAGAGCCCTTTCCCAGGGGAAGCCTAGGCATGGAAATGATGAGACATGCCTCCTGCCCCAGGCCCACAGGGATCTTCTTTCCACAGGGATGAGGCTGTCCCAGAAGCAGTCTTCCCACTCGTATCAATCCCGCTGCAAAACTTAACTTTTCAAGAAAATGCTGATCAGGCTTTGAGCATGGATTTGTCCCCAAGAGAATTTCTTTGGGCTCATTGCATAACATGGACAGGGACAAATATGCTTGAGAAACACCTTCCAATTCCAAGCAGCTCCAAAACCTCCCTGCCCTACTCCTACCCTGTCCCCCACTCCCAGCAGTCACCCTCTCCTGCCCATCCCACTTCTCCCTTACTGATTGAAGCGGTTATCTGCAGGGAAAACGGGAGAAGGCCTTATCTCCTCTGTATAGAGTCCACCATGGACTCCTGTCCAGCGCTCGTAATCTTGCTTGTAGATACTTTTCCACTCAAGGTCAGAGCAGTCTAGTGAAAGAGAATCCAAATAATTTAAAGATTTTTTTGGTTCTCTGTCTCCTGTACTGCAGTCTGAGAGTTCCCCCTTCCCCTGAGCTCCACTGGCTGTTTGTGCTTCCAGCACTCCTGTTGGAGTTACCATGATGAAGGGATTAACCAAGGGAAAATGCAGGAATTGCTTCCCTGGTGCAGATAAGGTCATTTAGATGAGATTATTCAGCCTTTATTTTCTATAACCTGTGTGAGGGAAGCCACACAAGGCAGACCTGGAAACGATATCTTGTGATCTTCCAGTCTGGATATTGACTTGTCACCTGGTATATATTTCCCCCTACTGTCTATTTTCTTTTCTGTCATGCCGTTAATCAGGGACTAAACCAGGGAAGAGATCCATGCCTCACTTAACCCCTAACTGAACACCGTCACATCTGCTATGCTGTCTTCCCCAAAAATCCCTGTGGGAGCTAATTTGAAGAGGTACTGTCTCTCCAGAGATGTCTTATCTGTGTGTTAACAGCTTGGTGTGTGTCCTTCTGAGCGAGCAGATCTGCCTGGGGATAAACGTGCAGGGAGGACACACAGAGAAGAGCCGCCCATTGTGGACATTTCAGATTTTCTGGGTATTTTTAAAATGACCCATTCCTATAATGAGTCATTGGTAGGGTATTTTTGGTTTTTTCACTGAGGCTGAGGTTACAGGTGTCTCACACTTGCATGGCCATGTCAGGCTGTTAATTCAACCCAGCAGCCGTTCCTGTGCTATGACATTATTTCCGGGGAGACCACATCAAGCAGGGCTGTGCTCCAAGGGGTGGCCTGTCTGGAAACTGGGGTGAAAGAAACACCATTCACAACACTCCAACCTCTTCTAGAAGATAACTGTTTTTCTCTGCCCTGCTTCTCCCCACTGCTGGGCAGATGGTTACAGGGGATCTGTGAACCCTTCCTGTGTCACTCACTTTCCCTTCACCCTCCTCAGTCTCTTCTAGAATTATATTAAAAAACACAAAACCAGGCTGAAGACCACCAGTCATTCTCGTAGGGCAGCTGCCACAGCCTCCATCCACTGACCTTCCATTAAAACAGATGAGCTCAGGATCTTGTTTTTGTATTTGTCAGCATTGTACAGCCTTTCCTGGTACAAATCGCGGGTGAATTGCTGGTAAGTGACCAGGTTCGCGGATGGCAATTCCCTCTGCACCAACGCCCCTGAGACACGGGAGGAGAAGAAGGTGAATTAGTCAGGAATCACTATAAATTGCTCTACCAAGTCTTACCCTTTGGATAGGGTAAGTTGGAGTCTCAGCTGGCATAAAACTGGGGAGACTCCATCACTTCAGCAGAGCTTAGCTGAGGTGCATCAGTTTTGCACGGATCTGGTTCATGACGTAAGCAGGGGAAGGATCTATGCTGGTGCAAAGCAAGTGGAAGGAGCCTGCTGTCTCCACACTGCCCTGGAGTGCTAAAAGGAGACCCTCTGCAGCCAGTCTGTGTGTGAAAGGGAGAAAAACTGCACTGCTGGGATACACAGGGGCAGAGCAGGAAGGGAAAATGACACAGGCGTTGTGTCATTAGCATAAGACAGGTTCAGATGGGCTTGGCAAGGAGATCTTTGAAGCCCTCAGATGTAAGTGGAGTCCATATGGAGACACATCTGTCTGAGCTGCTTGTCCAGACTCTCCTTCTACTGCGTGGAGAGAGAAAACCCACCAGGGCTTACTTTACCTCATCTTCAGGGTGGCATTCAAGCTACAGGAGACGGCTGTGTCTTTGCTCCCCTCTGATTATGAAAGAATCCAGACACAGGCATCCCACACTGGGAGACATCAGCTCAGGGAACAGAGAGGACATCCCTGGCCGTGTCTCCTGTTTGCTTCTGGAGGATGGCTCTTCACTCTCAAGCAGGAGCTTAGAGAAAAATCTCCACTGCTTTGAGATGATTGAGCATGGCAGAGTGATGTTTTCTGACCACTCCTTTTGTTTTCCTGACTTCCATCAGCATTTTAATCCGTGCAACCATGCTGTTAAATGGTGTGCCTGAAGGCTATGTGGCTGCTGCATTTGCTGTCAGACGGGTACCCTTAGCAGAAGGTGTTTGAACCACCTAAATCCCTCATACCCAGCCAGAATCCTTTTCCCTCCTGCACTTCTGTAACGTGGGATTGACTGCATCTCCCTCTATCCCAACAGAGCTGTGAAGATAAAACCCTTAGAGATCCTTGCTAGTAGTGGCTCTTCATGCACCAAGATATTTCTAAAACCCCCGCGCCCTACACCCGTGCTTTGAGCCGGCCTGGGAGCTGCATATTCGTGGTGACAGGGTGCTGTGCCCATGTGTGAATCCTGCTGAGGCTCAGCCCAGCACCGAGGCATCCTCAGGATGCTGCCATCCATGTGTGTCCAGCCAGCACGGACCAGGGGCTGGGGGGCTGGCAAAGGCCCAGGCAGACAGTCCCTCGGGCAGCTGGCCATGGCCAGTGAGCTGTTCACCAGCAGTGCCAGCATCAGGGGTTACCCTCTGTCCCAGCGGTCGGAGCAGGAGCTGGAAGGGGCGGGCAACAAGACAGGTCGTGCATCGGCTCAGCGAGAACCTCCAGCTTCCCCGCCCGTCTTGGTGTCAGGTCGGAGGGCCGGCACTCTGGCAGGTGGCACTTGGGTACGTCTGCAACAGGAGGGAATGAAGGTTTCTGCAGAAAAAAGTCCCGTGTGAATGGAGAGGCAGCAACGGGGGAGGGCAGCTGCTAAAGCATCATCAAGCATCTGCCCACAGCAAAGCCTGGGCTTCGGCGGGGTCAGCATCCCTGCGGATACAGTGGCCGCAGAGCAGCTCCAAGGCTTCACTGAAAGTGCAGGAACCATCACAGCTTCCTCTGTCTGCCCATCTTACAGCCTGGGACTCTGCTGGGCCCTGGGTGGGCAGTGGGAGGGAGGGGAGCCCTGGCAAAAGCAGTGGAAGAGGGAACGGCTCCAGGGTTCATGTCAGGGAAAGGCTAAAGAGGCTTCTGGTGTGGCTCATCTGGGGGTGGTGCTGCCTCCAGCTGCACACTGAAGCTCCAGGTGCTTCTTTTAGGGGCTCAGAGAGGGATTCTCCTGCTGTGAGCCCTGCCAGGCTGCTGGGCCAGCAAGGACCATCCTCACAGGGTTTCTCTATTGTTTTGGATCTCCATGGATTTCTGTTTATCCCTCAAACTCCAGGGTCCCCAGGGCAATCCCCCAATGTTTCTTCTTTGCCAGGCTGACAGCAGGGCAGGTGAAGGCTGCAGAGCTACAGGAACTACCTCTATCTGGGGGCCTCCCGCACCGAGGATGGCCAAAGCTCCTCCTGGGGCATCTCCAGAGGGACAAGAGCCTCCAGGAGACCCTGGTGGGGACGGCTCACCAGCCAGTGCTTTCTTCCTTAACCCAAAGAGTTCCCCACCTTCCCCTTGGGAGTAGGTTACTGCCCAAAATTTCACAGATAAAAGCATCACAGTTGTTTTATCCTCTTAAAAAAGAACAAGTCCTATCAGGGCCAAGAGGGAAACCTGGGCCTCCCGAGTACCTTCCCATCACGCTACCCAGTGGGACAGCTTTCTTTGGCAGGCCTTGGGAATTAATAAGGAGCCAAAGGGAGCTGCAATCCAAGAGAATCAGACATGGCTTCCTTCCTTCCTATCTCCCAAACTACACCAGCACTTCCACAGGAAGCGCGCAGCCTCCCAAAAATAAAATTAAAACATTGAAATGAAATCAATAAAGGAAAAGGAGAAAAGAAAAAGAAACGGAGATGCACGGCTTGGAAAGTGCACTCCAGCAGGCAGGGGTTAAACCCTGCCCTCCCAGCCGGGCTCCAGGCTCCTGGAAGCGGAGCAGCCTCAGGCTGGGGCTGCCCGGGAAGCCCTGGCCAGCCCGGAGAACAGCGGGAGCCCCGAGCAGGAGCGCTAATGAAGGCTGCTGGCAGCGGCAGCGCTCCCCGGGGCAGGAGGAGGGGACAGGGGACGGGAGGAGAGGAGAGAAGAGAGAGGAGAGAGGAGGAGAGGGCTCCCCAGGCTGCTGTCCCGCGGGGATGGCAGCGGTGTCCGCAGACCGCCCCTCTGCCCCGGCGGGCACCCTCACACAATGATTTCTCTGTTGTTGCCCCCCTCTTTTCCTCCCCAGCCTCAACTTTTTTTTCCCCTCTCTCGTGAGCGTATGAGCCCAAAGCACTGCAGCAGCCGAACATGCCCCCCACCACTTCTCCGCAGTGGCCCAGTGCAAACCGCAGCTGTCCCCACCGGGCTGCCACAAGCAATTAAGCCAGGGCAGGCGGAGCGAGGCAAATCAGATTAAATAGCTCAGGGGGTCGCTCGCACTGCAAGGAGATTAGAAAAAAAACAACCCCAGCTTCCCCACAGAAGTCTTCTCAAGCCCGTGTCAGGGCAAGGAGCCATCTCCATCCCAAACGCGATCCCCCTCCGCAAGGCGGTACCGGGATGGGTCTAATCCTGACGCACCCCAGCAGCCCCACGGGGAGCGATCGCAGTCCAAGGCTCAGGCACCGGTTCAGCAAGCAGTCGTTAGCGCCCTGACTTAATGAGTGTAATTAGCATCACTCCCCACCAACAGCTTTACCGGAGGGTGCAAGGGGGATTTCCCGGAGAAGGGATGGGGGCACAAGCCGAGGGCATTTGGGCGTGATGGGACCTGCTGGTGGGTCACAGGCGTGGGAAGCACAGCAGTGCAGACAGCACCCGCTCTGCTGCCGCTTCGGCACCATCCCGGTCCCCAGCTGCCCTGAGAGGGGAGCTGACAGCTGGGGCTGGGGATGCAGGGCAGAAAAGGAGCCCGGTACCGGTACGTGTGCCTGGGTGGGTGAGTGGTAGTCGTCGTGCCAGCAGAAGTCCTTCTGGTACATGCTCTTGTACTTGTCCAGTGCGGCAGGCAGCTGGAAGGGAGAGAAGGCAGACACAAGCAACCACTAAGACTCGGGGGAAGCCTTCAAACGCAGTGATACAAACCCCAAAATGCTCCCTCATAGCTCAGGACAGGATGAGCTGCTCTTCTGGACCACCTGGGGCCAGTCCAGCAGGGCGATCCCTTGCTCAGTTAAGCCCCAAGCAGAGTGGCTGGGAAGGTCCTGCACTCTTTTGGCAATGGTTTCTGGGGCTCTTCCTGTCCCAGGGTTTCCCTTGCAACAAACACCTTCATCCTGCCTTCCTGAAACATCCCCTGACTGCCCAAATGGCCCCAGGCAGAGCACTAATAGAGAGCTGCAGAAATACTTTGATCAGCTGCTGAGGTCCAGTGTCACTCAGGTTAAATCAGCACATGCTTCCATCTTCTATTTCAGTAACGTTTGCTCTGTGCTTATCACGTATTTAAAGAGCTGGCTAATGTCAATATTCATTCTGCAAAGCCATTGGAGAAACTATGGAGGAAAACTCTGCCAGGGGATATAAAGCCAGTGACACCTGCACGAACACCAGAAGTCCTTGCGGTGCAAATTTCTGGAGACAGGGAGAGGATTGTAGGGAGAGAGCACTATCTGTGTGTCCTGTCCCTCAGCATGCACCATGAGCACTGCTGGAGCTAGGAAAGCTGGTGAGATGAGCCTTCAGGCGGGCTCCAGAGCTGTTTCTGTGCTGAAGCATTAAACGTGGTAACTCATCAACGTGTGGCAAGGGCTGGGGGAGATGAGCTCTGATTGCAGGGGTTACTGTGCTCTCCAGTGTTACACAAACACGTCCACCACACAGGGGTGGCTTGGCTGGCCCAGGCAGGGGCTGCACTCCCATGTCCCTGTGATTAGGGACACTGCAGCATCACGCACAACCTTAGGGAGGGCTTCTTGTGCCTTGCTAACAGTCACCCACCTTGGGCAAGGATATATTTTATATTCTCAGTCCTCTTTTTCTAACATTTCACCTTTCCCCCCACTGGGCTTCCTAGATCTGTATTTCTCTTTGGCCAGGATGCAGAATTCCATTGTCACCAGTTCCTATTATCTTCCCAGACCAGCAGACCCAGCCAAACCCATTACTGAAAAACCAGTGAGGATGAGTGCTGTGTGTACTTCACCTTCCATGGCTTTGCATCCCTCATTATCTCCATGGTGAACCAGGAACCTGGACCAGAAAAATCACTCAGTTAAAAACCAGCAGACCAGACCTTCTCCTCCATCCCTCCTCAAGGGATAACGGAACTGGAGATCTGAAGCTGGCTACTGGCAGGAGGAAGGGGATTCGTCTGGGGCTGAAATACTCAAATTGGCAGAGTAGACTGATTCCATCCAACTTCAGCAAAGCAAAATATACCCAGCCAGGACGTACGGAGATGGACACCTCAGGGGATGCAGTCTGTTGGAACCCAGAAGGGACGAGATGGAGGCATCCCAGCACCTGCAACCCCAAAATCACCCAGAGGGTGAACAGGTGGGACCCCTCCTGGGACAGGGAACATCAGTGATGGGATCCAACAATGCCTGTGTGCTCATGGTGTTTCCAGGGTCAAGGGAAAACTCTGTCCCATTGTGACGCCAGTGAACTTCAGAACCCTGGAGGCCTTGGTGGAGGAAGGGCAGCCTGAGGGGGTCGGTGTTGTTTCTTGGAGGCAAAGGCACCCAACAATCATGCTGGGGAGCTGTTACCTGCTTCTTCAGCTGCAGCCAGCCATGCTGGGGACATGTGGTCGGGAGAGGGACAAAGCCTGTCCTTTGTGAGCTCTTGAAACCCCACCAGCTCCTGCTAAAGAGGTGAGCAAAAGGTAGGGAAACTGAGGAGAAAAGGACATACTCTGTATGTGTGCTGAGCAGAAGAAAACGGCATCCTTACCTCCCTGCATGGAAGGATGGGGAACACTGCAGAGTTAGGGTGGCCAGAGAGTGGCTGAGGACACCTGAACTGTCCCCTTCAGATGCTGCCACTCTCTTCCTCTGATGAGGCAGCGGGGGATGCTCAAATGGAGTCCTCTGTCCCATGAATAGAAAGGGACACCACACCGGATCCACAGAGCAGTATTTAGTCTTTAAAAAACATCAAGCCTTGACCAGGTTTGGATGCATTTCACCAAAAGACTAATCTTGCCTAATTTTGGATGTACACAAGGGGGACATCTCCCTCCGAGCTGATGCGTCCTGACTTCCTGGCTCGTTCAGCCCAGTTCATGTGACCAATGCAGGCACATTGCTGGGGCTGAAATAAACCCAGAGATCTGGGTTTGGTGAGCTGAATCTCATCCAGGAGGCCAGTTTCTGTAGCTGCACGTGAGCCTAGTGCAGCCATTGGTTCAGAAACGAGATTCTCTACTACTACAGTGATGCAAATAGTAGTAAATGCTGGTGATGAGCCAGGAAGATGAGATCTCAGCTCCAGGAGGAGAGCCAGTCACAGACTTGTGTTCACAGGCACTGCTGGAATGAGCTGAATTCCACAAGATATTTCTCTGTGCACACTGTTAGGCACCAGTGTGCAACAGGAGCCCAAGGATGCTCTGGCAAGAGTTGTGTGCTGCTGACAGCTCTGCACTGCTGTCAGGAAAGAGGAGAAGCCCTCTGTCCTCACTGCATTTTATGCAAATTAATATTAGAATAAATAATGCAACAAGGAAAGAAACTATCTCCAGAAATGTGAAACTCTCATGTTCTCCTGTGCTTATATTAAAGGGATTACACTCCATTTCCTTCTTAATACAGCTAATGCTCTATGGGAAGCCCTCAGGCCAGGGATTAAAGCACTTATTCAATTAATTAGGAACAAACTTCTGCCTTAAAGTCAAACACACAAATATCAGTAAGCCTTTGAGAGTGTCTTCCTTCCAAGGCAGAGAAAATGGATCCTATTTCTGATGTAAATGAAACCAAGTCTGCATTCCAGAATTACCAGGAATAATAAAAATTATCACTTTTAAAATATCACTTTTAAAATACTACTATTCTGTAACACAGCAAAGTAAGAAAAGGACAGTCCCATCATCTTGAACTCAGCATTGGAACCCCCATAATGGAGAGCAAAATCAGGTCCTACAAGGATAATATAAATTAGATAAAATGTTAAGATGTAACGCTGGTAACCAGCTCCAAGCTGCAGGCACAGCAGTGTTTGGGTATACTTGAAATTAGGGGTGAAATCCTGGCCCTGGTAAACACAAAAAAAGAAAATGCTTATTCAGTAGGATCCGAATTTCACCTAAGGTATCTGATTCATTACTGAGATAGAGACAACTTCCAAAACCTGGCTCCAAATCCTAAACTTTCTTGATGATAGCCTGATCTTTCCGTCTTCTCGCAGGCACAGCTCACATGAAATTAAAAGGCATTTTGCCAGAATAGTTTATGCAGGAGCAGACCACTATTGCTGTTCAGTTTCCCATTTCTTCTTCCCAAATATCAAAAGATGGGGCTGATAATTGCCAGCATAATCCCAATTAGAAGCGGATAGGAACCAAACTTGCAGCTCTCACCTTCCTTTGCCTCCAAGAGAACTTATTTACCTCCTCATTGTTAATGCAGATATGGAGAAAGCTGTGCCCTGCATGGCTGCTCTCTGTGCAGCTGTCTGCACGTCCCTGAGACAGAAGGTAGTGCTGAAGACCAAATAAACACCTGGAGGAGGAAATTGCTCTTAAATAACTGGTTTATTTTCACAATACTCCAGGGCAACGATGGCTCAGATTCCCAGAGTCAGGAGCTTAAACCACTCACCTGAATGGCAGTGCCCCTGTTTCTCAAGGCAATGACAACTCCAAGCATCCAGGGAGGTTTCCAGAGGGTGCTGGTGCTTTTGGCCTCTCCACATTGTGCTACATGCATGCACAGAAGCAAAGTACAAGTCAGCCAGGACCAGAAAACCAAAGGCAGACAATTATCTGTTTTAGTAGCACCTTGGGAGAATTTGCCAGTGGGCCAAAATGTGTGCTAGCTGAGCTCAGGTCCTTTCCAATCAGATAGGAAGAGTTTCAATTAGAGTCAAGGACCTCAACTATAATGTAAAACAGTGAGATTTGTGTACCTGACCTGTGCAGATCCTTCTTGGCATCTTGCTGGTCATTCTCCCTGTGCTTAGAGGGGGGAACTTCCCCTCTGGAAAGTCGATCTCATAGCCTCAGTAAGACTGCAGTTGCATAGAGGACATGATGCAGAGATAAATTTCACCTCAGTTTGGCCCTAACTTACCTTTTTTGCTGTCTTTGTCCACCTGTGAAATGCAAGAGTTCTCTCGAAGCCTGTACTGCCCTTGTGCAAGGAGCTGCTCTGGGCACTGGCAGGGTTTGGGGGAACCATCTCAGTTATTAGCAATTCCAACCACAAAAACATGGCCAAGGAGGACATACCTCCCTGTCAACCCAGCCCCTGACAGGGCTCTTTGGGCCAGGAATAAGATTCATGGCCCCCATGAGGATGTTGAAAGAGGGAAGTGATGGGTAAGCAGGACCCCCAGCGCATGGAAGAGGCAGGGTGTAATCTGGGGATCTCCATTCAGGCTATCACCACCAGGACACAAAGTGCAAAGAGGGGACTCTTCTTCAAGGGACAAGTGTTGACAGCCCATTCTGTCAGCAGGAGGTCAGCCACCCATTTGGGTCTAAAAACATGAACTTTCGTGGCAGTGCAGCAGTCTAGCACGGGCACATTTCCCATGGAGTTGTTTCATCCTTCTCTCCTGTTTTCTTGATAAATTGGTGAGGGTGTTTATGACATCTTGTGAGCAGAAACAAGCAGCATCCTTCAGCCTAAATCTGAGGCCCCCGTAGCTGTCTTCCAGACACCTAAAGCACTTACAGGACTGAGCCCTCAAAGCCAAGCTCCTTGTTACACAAACACTCCTCTGTGCAGAAGACAAGGGCAGCTGGTGAACTCAGCCGTGGTGTTCCAAATCTTTGGGCAATTCTGCTGTAACCTGCTAAAACAATCAATTGTTTGTCCCTGATTATCCCCCAAAAATCATCCATCAGCAGAGGATGGCTGAAATCTCATCACTGCCTATGTGATGTGTCCTGTGATATAAATCATGGCATATTTATGCACCTGTGTAAGGCAAATACATACAGGTATTGTTGGAGAGCCTAAATCTGCTCTCTAATGCCGTTGTTTAAACAGCCCTTTAACCACATCACTTTTCTCCTCGTTAGGTTAAGTTGCTGGAGGTGAAAAAGTCCTTCCAAAATGGTTTTCACTCACTCACTCAGTCCAAAGTAAACATGCCTCTGGGACCATTATGTGTATCAGGTATCTGAGGCTTTGTTAAGGGCTTGCCTGTTAGGTAAATTCTGCTTCTCTTTCTCCTTGGAAGAAGCAGGTTAAAATTAGAGACAGGCTCACACGAGTAAAGCAGAGCAGCATTACAGAGAAATAGGAAAAACAGACAAAATTCAGAGCGGTGCACGCAAGTGACCCAAGTCTCGGGGAGTCTCTTGATCTAATGTAACTCTGGTTACAGTATGACACTGGCTTGACTCACGCCTGTCACTTGTGATCACATTCATCCCAGATTTCATGGTCTGTGCTGGACATTTTCACCAGCTGTCAGCAGAGCCACCCCATAGAGAATAACAAGCACGAGCCTTGGCTAACAACACATAAAGACAAAATGTGCATCTTTAGCACATCATGAAAACCCTTCAGCTGTATGCACACAGGCCTGGGCTTTCGCTGAGTGTCACCTCGCATTACAACCACATCTACTTCTTAAAGACAAGCCTGGCAGGACAATCAGCACTCTGAATCAGCTCATCCAGACCTCATCCACAGCTGACTGCAGTGAAGAGGAGCCTCTCCATTGACTGCTCCAAGGTTTAGGCTGGCTGTGCCACTGGGATATTCTCTCACTGCAGCCATTAGAGCTGTTCAGCTGATCTAAACTTGTCGGGGAGAATAAAGCAACCACCTGCTTCCAGTGACAGGAGAAGTAAAGTGAGATCAAACAGAAGCAGGAGGAGAGAATTTAAGCAATGCAAGAGGTGGCTGTATGTCATTTCAGAAGTCACCTTTGGTCTTTGATCTGCGCTTAGGAAGCGGGCACCTCCTGGATCAGATGGCCACTGGAGAAGTGTGCCACCGAAATCATCCCACCTTGAAGTCTCAAGTGTTTGCTTTCCCCAGGGATCCTCCTTCTACTTCCGTCGCCGTGTAAATCATCAGCCCTGAGATTTCCTTTAGAAAAGCCAAATAATACAGGTTAGGGAGCAGGGAGCAGGACTCGTGTCCTCCCCTAACACCAGGATCATTCACTGCAATGAAGTTGAGCCTTCTCTTTTGAAACTGTATTGCTCATGCACAGGTAGGTTCCCTAGAGATCAGGGACTTATTATAAAAGCTGCTATGCAAATAAAAAAGCCCTGTCCGTGAAAAGCTTACAGTCTAAACATATGAGACACATCAAGACTCTCACTGGAAGGATTTTAAAGATGAAGCACTTTCAGACAAAGCAAGCTGCAGATCACACAGAAAATCTATGGCAAAACTGTGGATAAATCCCACTTTGCTGAATCCTCACTTCTGCTCTTAACAGCTCCTTGGAACACTGCCTGGGTTTTGCTAACAAAGCATTTGTTTTAGCAGCACACTTTGGGGAAATAAAACACTGTGCCATTTTCATGTGGCGAGAACATGCAGCTGCTTTCAAAAGGCCAAGATTCACAGAAGCCATGCACGCAGATATTCGCCAACCCTGGGCATGCAACAAAATAAACCCTCTGCATTTAGTTTGTTGATGCCTTCAGTGAGTGTTAACAAGTGGAAAAATCACGGGGAAGAGAGAGCCTGGTCTCAGGTTACCCCATAAATTGGTTAAGGCTGCAGAGGGGATTACAGTCCCAGAGCCATCCTAAGCACGGAGATGTCATTACGGCAAAATCAAAGGTAACCATGGGGCTTGGCAGGTAACTGTCAACAGCCACGGGAAAGAGCCAGCCTGGGAAGGAGCTCCACGTCAGGATGAAATTCAGTCACCTTTATTTTCATTTCAGGTGAGGGGTCAAGCAGAAAAGCTATCCCCAGCGGCCTTTATTTACAGTTTTCAAGGGAGCGGCTGATGAAGCATTTAGAGGAAGAAGGATGAACCTGCTCGCCCCTCACTCAGGGAGACCAGCCTGATGACAGACAGAGGATGCTGTAATGGCACAGGAGCTGGGAAGCGGCCTTTTACGAATGAAATGGCCCTGGTGCTAATGAAGCCGCTCACAGAACTCCCAGTGACTTGAACGGGGACAGGACTTCATCTGCAATATTTGCAGGGAGCCCAAGGAAATTATCTTCCCACCAGGACACTCTCTGTAGCACAGGAGCTCACTCCCAGCAGTGGTGACAACACACAGCCCCATAAGCAGATTTCAAGGCATTTCTTCAACTTTTTCGTTTTGCATTTCTTCTCTCCATCCTCCCTAGGCAACCAACCTGAATTTCTAGAAAACCACTATATGATTTTTTTTTTTTCCTTCTAGACATGTTGAAAATTTGCTATAAAAACCTTGCAAGGCTTTTGTATTTCTCTGCATCTCTTGCTGATGGATGAACACAGAAGCTATAAATGGTTTTGTGTTGTCAAGTCAGAGTAGCTACATCCTTGCTGGAAAAAAGACCAGGGACTGTTCTGTGTTCTGAGCTCACATCCACACAGCCCAGCCAGCACTCCCAGTAACAGACTGGTCCCATGCACACTGCTCACTGGAGAAGTTTATAGCCTCTGAGCCATGCCTGGGGATGGGAGAGTAGTGTAAATCCCAGAGCATGCTTGGTCTATGCTAATAACTGGACAGCATGGACTATTGCAGGTCACAGGCTGGGCCCATGGCACGGTCCTGCCCCATGCAGCAGCAGAAATACAGCCACTGAGTATATTCTGGGCATCCAGTGCTCTCCTGTGCTGCTATCAGGTAAATGGAAGATGACTTGAAAGGGAGTTTTAAGTCCCCACAGCTTCCAGCTGACCAGCACGGGGAGGAGGGGGTGATGGCATCCCAAAAGAACCCCACAAGGCACATCTCCGGCTCCTCCACAAACTGTGGGCTGCAGCCAGGCCTCCTGCCATTCCCAGAAATCCCCACCCAGACAATGAAACAGACAGCAAAGGGTGAAATTTCTCCTTTTCACTCAGGCACTGGAAACCTTCCTTCACCCTCCCTCCTCTTTAAAGACCTAACCCCAACCAGCAGCCAGTTCTGCAAGGGTTAACCAGCATGAAATGAATGTGGAGAGACAGTCCGGGACCATAATCACTTATTATTTTCAGGTAATATGCTTTATCTCCGACTAATCTCCTCATCTGGAGAAACACTCACTGCAGACAAGAGTCACTGAGGTTATCTCTGATGATGGGGCTCCACGGGCTGCTGGCTGCGAGGGACCGAGGAGAGGCCAAGGAGAGGACTTCAATTATGGCCTGAACTATGCTCTGGTAGCTGAAAGGCCATTGTTTAATCTACTAGAAATCATCTATTTTAGCAGATAAAGGGATTACTTGGGTTTTCTTTTCCCCCAGAACAGCATGTTATTCCAACTACTAATGGAACATTCGGTATTTAATTAAAGAAAAAGCACGGGGAGAAGCAACACAGGCATCAACATCACTTCTGGGGAAATTCAAATTGATTGTCACCCTTTGATGCTGCTCAATCACCTCTATCTCACTCACCCTTCCTACAACCCAGATTAAATCATCTGGTTCTCTCCATCCTGAACATTTTTTTCCCTAAGGGATCCCATCCAAAACTTTGGGACTATGTGATGTGAATTCACTGCTCTGCAGGAATCTCCTGACTTGTGAAGAGCCAGACAACACTCTCCTTGTCAAAGAGGAGAGTGTGGAAATTTGAGTTGGATTTTGCCTCTTCCACAGGCTTGGTGCTGGTTTCTGTCTGTCAGGGCTCTGCCCGCCTGGCCCATTACAGTGACCTGGTGGCACAGGTCCCACGTTTGGAAACTCAAAGTGGTTTCATTGCTCGTGGATGAACTGGAACTGCTGCATGCAAAAATCTGCTCTTTGTCCCTTTTCCTTCCCAGTTCCCTTGTCTTTGCCATCTTCATTTTCAGAGACGCTTGCCCTTTATTTTTTGTCCCACAGACTAACGACCATAAAGGGCAGTTACAAGTCATTCTCAAGTGCTCCTCTGTGTGCAGCAAGTACATGTTTCCTTTTTTTAACGTACTCCACCCATTCCATCCACAGACTGTAAACCCGAAGGGTCTGTGGGGGAATATCAAGAAGTAGCTGCTTACAGAGGCAGGTGCAAATGCAGGATGTAAGGGTCCACAACTCTGTTGAGAAAATTGTAAACCAACAACAAAAAAATCCAAATGAAAAGCAATAAACTCGTTTCTGTTAACATCTGAATCTTAATCCTCTTCCCTTTACCAGCATAAAGAACAGGGTATGTTCAAAGAGATTACCCACCCATGCAGCAGTTAGTTTCCTCACAGAGATGACTTTTTGCACATCCTCCCGCTGACTGTCTCAGCCCTGGCAGTCCCACAATCAGTGACACTTCATTGAGAACACCAGCTGTCTTTTTTAGTTTCACTTTCCCAACCATTCATTTCTTTGCACACAGGGCAAGGACAGGGACCAACTGAGTAGCCTGACTTTTTGCTTCCATCCTTTGTGTCTTTTCATGGCTATTTCAGTTGATCTACGCCCACGTGTGCCAGCTACATCCTCCTTCAGATCTCTGTGAGGGATCTGCTGCTGACCTGTGTGGTAAAACGTCTCAGATAAATGGGGCTGTCCATCTTGTCCACCCGGCTGCTGCCTGTCTGTGTAGTCCTCATCCTTTCTCCCTCTCCTCCTGGTCTTTGCCTGGCTCATGCCAATGTTTGATCTGCATCGTTCATCATGAGACACAGCAGCCTGACTCTGCACATCTGATGAACCGGCACCACCATGGGAGATGTGATCATCTTCAGGTTTTTGATCTTCTGTCTTTGGCCAAAGTCTTTGGTGACTGTAGCTCCATCCTTCACTTTCTACAGGCAGCTCCAGAAGTTACTGTGAATTATCAAGTCACCCTGTCTACTACCAGTCATTGTGTTGAACCAGTTGTTCAGCTTATTCTTGACCAGGACTGCTGACCTCACCTCTTCATAATGTTTTTCAGCAGCTTCTTACACATATCATATAGCCCTGGGACACTACACACACCTATTGCAACATACCGGGTCAAATGACTTCTTGAAATTGTGCAACTGAAGAGCTGAAGTGCTTCCTGATATCTCTGAACTTGCCAGGGATCAGCGTCTTGCACTGGTTTTGCTGTACTGTCCCTCTTGCTTTGTGGAAATGAATCCACCTTCTGAATCCTCCAGCAAGGAACACAGAGAGGAATTTCCTTGGGTATCAGGAAACACACAACATTTGGAAGGTCCCTTGTGGGAACTCACCTGCTAGGAACACTCTTCCTCGTTTAAGGGATCTTTTTTCTCCTGATAACATACAGGTGCCTGGCTGGGCCAGTGACCCACGCCACAGCCACATCGATCCTTTCTCAGCCCCTCAGAACTCTCAGTCTCCTGACCTTTCACAGGATTATAGAATGGTTTGGGTTGCAAGAAACTTTAAAGATCATCCAGCTTCAACCCCCCTAGCATGGGCAGGGACACTTTCTACTAGATCAGGTTGCTCACAGCCCTGTCCAACCTGGACCTGAACATTTCCAGGGATGAGAACCGTTCTCCAGTCAACCTGGGCCAGAGCCTCACCATCCCCACAGCAAAGGATTTCTTCCTAATATCCAAACCACACCTGCTCTCTGTCAGTTTAAAGCCATTCCCCCATGTCCTGTCATGACATGCCCTTGCAAAAAGTCCCTCTCCATCTTCCTTGCAGGCTCCCTTCAGGTACTGAAAGGCTGCAATAAGGTCAGCTCAGAGTCTTCTTTTCTCCAGGATGAACGATTCCAATTCTCTCAGCCTTCTTTGCATCTTTGCTAGCAAGATCTTCTTTTCCATCTGCTTCTGAAGTATTATAATCTCCCAAACACTGAGAATCTCTTAATCTCTTGATGGGTCATCTTTAAAAATTCTGGTAATATTTCCCCCATCTCTTCAGCCTGTCCTTCTCTGAAAGTAGGGAGATGTCTTCAACATTAATGCTCTGGAGGATACACTAGTACTACTTTCCTAAAGTCTAATATAAAAATCCATCCTGACTTGGACTTTCACAGGAATGTTTTAATGCTGCCTTGTTTTCACACCAATTCTCCTTGACTACCCTTGATATTTTCCCTTTTGCTCTGCATGTGCCTGTTCTTTTCACCAATGCATCCTGCTGAGCATTGGCCATGTGGAGAACATCTTCCAACACTCAGGCTCAGTGGCTGCCTGCTTCCTCTCTCACCAAGCAGTGTTAAATAAATGTTGTTGAGACAGGTGATGAGACTATGGGGAAGACCACAGGGGAAACCCAGGTCTTGCTCTTCCTCTCCTTGCTAATTTTGGTCTTCCTAAATGCCAATCAAAGCTTTTCAGCTCTGTCGACTGTTTAGTTTTTGCACTTGCACTTCTTTTTGCTTATGTAGAGTCCGTAGAGCCTCATGAGAGCCTGCAGGCACTTGTCCTGGTTAGTACTGCCTTTGCCAGTCTTCGACATGTGCCAGTCAGTCACAAATATCAGTCACTGGTCACACAAGTGGTTCACTCCCAAGGTAAGGCTTAGGCACGCCTTGACCGGTAGGAAAATCACCTGAAATTCTTCAAAGAAGTCAAGGAAGTTCTTCCTCGGCATCAGTCGTAGGAGCCCATAGAGCTGTGAGCATCAGGGAACCTGGTCCACAGCCCTGAACAGAAAGGCTGGTTTCTGTAAGGTGGCAAATCTTGAGTTTACAGGGGTTTTCTCTTTATGAGTGTGATTCCTGCTGATGCCTCTTGTGTTTTGCATCACTGCCTTAAAACGAGGTTTTCCCATGCGGTGTCACTCTCTTGTCTGTCCACCTGGTTTTCAAAAGCACACAGGATTATGCTGGTACATCTTTAACTGGCTCATTAGCATTACCCAAACTGATCTCAGATTCCTGTTTCCGTTGGCCAAAGCTTCCATTAGCAGCAATCCTTTTGCTGGATCACTTCCCCTCATCAGACTCTGACTGAGTTGGAGACACCAGATAGCACCTACATGGCCAAGAAGAGTGAACAGACTTCAAAATGTTTCTTTACAGTAGCCTTTACAGTGTCGCTGTGGTCAGCTATCTCTGTGTGACCAGCTGAATTGAGCCCCTTGTCTCTGTCCTGCTTCAGTTCTGGCCCCTGATTCCTGTTCTGACTTTGTTCTTTATCATCACACTCCAGCTCTTGCAAAGATATTTATGGACTACAAACAAGTCACCCAAAGTATTCCTTTCCCATAAATAATTAAAGAGAGTTCCTTGAGAAGCTTCAAGGCACAGCTGAACATTGTGTGGTGATACCTGCTCACAAACATGGTCCTAGTTTTAGTTTAAATCTCATAGGGTATTTGCATCGTATTTAACTGGATAATAAGCAACTTCATCCCTGTTATTTTACCCTGCTACTCATGATTTTATAGGAGCCATCACAATTTCATACAGCATCAATATGGAGTTATTATAATTTCTTATTCCTGTGCCTCATTCACTCCAAAAGCACAACAAGGAACAGCTGATTGTTCTCAAGAACCACAATAACTTTAAAAAAAATTATTAATGTTTGATACAGACTCCATCACCTCTTCAATATCAGCTTTTTTTCCTAAATGAGTCCTTTTGGTTTTCCATATCAAAAGACACCCTGCCCATTTGCCCCTCGTTTCCAGGCAGAGACAGCTCTGTGTCAGTGAACTGTTCTCTTCCTTATTTAACACTCCGTGGCCTCAATTTTAGACTCCTTCACATTTGGTAGACAATGATTCTTTACTTCCCCCCTAAATCAATAACAGAAACAGCATAATTAACCAATTTCTGCCAAATTTCCCTGAGAAGAGACTCAAGGATCCATTTTTTGCAGTGACATTCTGAGATCTTAGCTTAACCAGTTGGATCCACTTAATTTGCACTATGATGATTTTACACCAGTTTGTAAAATCCACCTACAAGACGGAACTAATCAAATACTTTCAGAAATCAGTTACATCAAGAGTTGCTCCCTCTTGCTGGAGAACAACAGCAAATTAATTTGACAAGGTCTATTTTCTGTCTACACACACTCACTAGCATCAGTTTCATTGCCTTCCCTTAAGAAGGAAATCAATCATTAATTAAGAGATGCACCCACCCATTTCTTGCCTTTAACAGTGAAGGGCTGAAAGTCCGAGCATCACTAAATCATTTGCCCAAAGCTTTTAAATAATGAGCCAATATCAGCTTTCTTAGTGCTCTACAATCCTCTCAGTTTCCCAAAATGAAAAGCAAGTGTTAATGGCCCATTAACATGATACGTTCCTGGTTCAGAGACTTCTCAAACACTTGGCTGTGAATTACCAGGACTGGCTGATAATAAAATATTTCATTTATGTGGCTGCTATTTAACATAATCCCTAGTTATTAGTGGAGCCCAAAATGCTCTTTCACCAGCACCTGAAACTAACACACTATCTGATTTTTTCTGCCCCAGACAAACATGGAAAAGAAATACTAATTTAATACTCCTCCATTTCCTTGTGGTGGTGGTGATGGCAGCCACTGCCTTTATCTACTAATAGTTTCGATTATTTTTACCTTAGCTGACCATAAATTTATGTTTTTCTGTTTCTATTACTCGTTCCAGAGCGGAGGTGGCTTATTCAGATGAATTAAGACCAAAAGATTTTGGCCTTTACCTTACCCTATAGGAGTGATCACTATAGAGTAACCAGCCCAGAGCACCGAGCTCCATTTCAAACATTCCATTACACATAAAAACATTTTAAAAGCACAGAGATGCTTTACTTCAGCCTGGGTCAATTTCTTGCTTTAAAAACAGGAGAGAAGAAACCTTTTGCTTAACATTCCTCCCAGAAAAGACACAACTCAATAGTACCAAGTCAGGCACACGTCATTGCCAGGTGGACTTTTTTACTGTTGCAAAAATAAAACGAGGAAGGATTAAATTCATGGGATCAGAGTGAGGTTTTTTAAATACTTTTTATGAATCTTAAGCTCGAGAAGAGGGTGGAGGAATGCAGGGTGCCGAGAACTTCTGCAAATTTGTTTCCAAAGCCCTGGAGCGTGTGCTTAATCCAGCCACAAACAGGTGACTTCCTTCTGTCTCCCACCAGGTTCCTTTTCCCCTCAAAACACAAAAGTCAGGCTTCTTTCCCAGTTTTGGTAAAATCACTTCTGATACGCAGAGTTACTGAAGCCTGGCCACATCCCTTAGTCCCTCAAAACTCTGAAATTCCCACTTGCAACTGTCTCACTCCCAAGGTGTCTATTTAATCCCACTTTTATTAGGAGCACAGCTCTGGGTAGTTTACAGGGGTTACAAACAATGAAGCTTTTATCAAAACTTCAGCTAATCAGTCGCTAACAAGCTCTCACTCAGGAAGGGGCTAGGCAGGCCCAGGCTAAAGCTAACCTGAGGGGATAAGAAAAAGGGAAAAAAAAAAGGACTGGGAAGAGGGTGTTCTTCTCAAACCGGATTAGTGCCCCAGTCAGCCACAGAAACACTTGTGCGAGCACAGCAGCCATAAAAAACGGCGAGAAGTGGACACAGAGCAGGCACTGCTCCTTTCAGCCCTCCTGTTTGCTCCCAGCAGCCTGAAGCGCTGCAGCAACTACAGCTTGTGATGAACTATGATTTATTCCTTGCTTTGTGGCCAGGTCCAGGGGCTCCGTGACACTTGGCAGCATAGAAATGCGCTGAGAAAATATTAATATAAATGTTCCAAAAACGTTAACCCTCAGTCTGCAGCCTGCAGAGTTTAACATAGACCGTGAACTCAAAAAACCAAAGCAATGTTTGGTAGCCTGAACATCGTGGGATGGGGACACTCCCCCAGGAAACATTGTAGAGTCTGAAAAATCAAGAAAAGGTTTGAAAATCTCTGCTCTTATTGTAAGGTAAATTGGCAAAATTAGATGGCCAGAACTCCAGTCCAGTAGATGACTATATATCGAGAGGGAGGAATATACATCATGTTCCCTAGGTAAGGGATAAAAATTACTTTCACCTATGTACACATACACAGAACACCCTTCCCAAATTCACAGCAGTGAAACATCTATTGCACACCATCAGATATTCTCTGTTAGCCATTTGCAGGACAAATCAGAGGTTGAGTGAAAAAAATGTATGTTCTTATAGCATATTAATAGGTGTAAAGTACCCAGAATAGGGAGGAATATGCTTGGCTCTAAGGAAGGGAGTGATACTAATTCTCAAATTTAATTTAAGCACCTCTTAGTCAATTCCTTATTGTTCTTGAGGGTGGAGACACTGGAGTACTTCAAGAGAAAAGATAATTTTTCCATCTTGCCTCTGAGGATGAAGAACTCATTCCCAATTTCACTGATCACTCTGGAGAAAGATATAAAAGAATTTTTAATGAGCAGATTGTATATGGACCGTGGAGTCACCACTTTGCTCCTTGCCAGCCCTGGGGAAAAAGCGAGATCTGGATTGCAAGGGCAGCCAAAACAAACCAAATCTGTGGTTCCTGCTTCACTGCAGAAATCTGGAGCCATTGAAGGGATCCTGGTTTCTCTATCCTCCTGGTAAAGCCAATAGCAGCCAATATGGGCTGTTATGTTCTGCTCCCTCGACACATACCCTGCGCCTAGAGCTCAGCATCCTCGGGAAACGGAGAGAGGTCCTGTATCTGTTCCCGCTGCTGGGCTGGGCGCTCAGGTCTGGAGCATTTTCAGGTTTCCGTGTTCAGCTGCACACACCTGAGATCCACACCAGGAAAGTGAAGCCTGTACCTACACGTTCAGAGCAGCAGGGCCTCAGAGGCAAAGCCAGTGTCTTCCTGCAGGGGGAAAAGTCCTTGCTGCATGCACGACAAGGACAGGCACAGCACCTAAGCCACAGTGGGGACACCACCAGGCAAGGATGGGGAGGACCTCGCTCTCGTGCAGCACTTGGGAAGCCTCGAAACACTTTCCAAGGCAGCTGGCTGGAGAGCATTTAATCCCAGCTGGCTGCGGATACAGCTCAGCCCGACTCGAGGTGCCACGGGCTCCTCCAGCCAGCACACCTCCCTGCCCACTCCCAGCGCCAACAAAGCTGCTGAAACCCAACCCCAAATCTGCTCCCAGTGATGGACAGCAGCCCCAGACTCTTACCTTGAAACTGATTTCGGTTCTGCGTTTCGCCATCTCCTGCCAGCTCCCCGGTGCGTTTCTGCAAGGCAAACATCTCCCAGAGCTCTCTGGAAAAAAAGCAGCGTTTAGAGAGCAGAGAGGCAGAGTGCTGGATCTCTTCGTGCTCTCCTCATGCCTTGGCACAGGGGAACAGCAACAGGTCTGTACTGAGAGCTGATGATGTTTCGAGGCAACACTGCACGCTACTTGCAGGATAAATGCATTAAGAAAATTAAATGTTTTTACAGCCGTCACACCATCAAAGCTTTATTCTCTCCACTCTTTAAATTAAGTGTTGGTTTGCATATCCATGCCATCCCAGCTATGTAATAACCTCTCTACAGCTATTTTTATTTCACATTCCTTACTATTTGGTAAAGCAAGCTGGAGTTTTCTGAGGACACGCATTTTTATTAGAGCTAATTCAGCATTATTTTCTAACCCGTTTCCTTTGTTGGAGGCAGAGAAATCAGCTAAGGAAAGCTCGAAGGCAGCACCCCGTGCCTGTGAGGGAAACTGCCTTCCCCGCCTCGCCATAGCCGGGCTGTTCCTCTAGATGGCTCTGCCTTTGCCCAAAACCATCAAATCCTTGGAGCAAAAACCTCAATTTCGAGCGACACGGCGATACCACTGACTTCTCCTCTCCCTCCTGCAACGATCGTGGGGATTTTGACTGAACGGAAAAACACAGATTTGTTGTAATTTTAGAGAATATTTTCGGCTTAGCTTTTCAAACTCAGAGGGAAATTGTTTTTTAAAAGTCTACTTGTTTCTTGTCTTTTAAATGTCCTTTCTACCTGTGATTTCCCCATAAACTGCTTGGTTTGGATGCCTGTTGTCCCGTCAGACTTCAAACCGGCATTTTCCAGCGCTACCCTGCTCTAAAAAAGATGAGGAGCTGTTAGAAATCCTAAAGGCAAGGAAGCTGAGAAGGGAAAAGGCACCTTGTGAAACGTAATGCGAACATTTCTCCTGCTGTTCTGGGTATCCAAATACACACGAGAAGCTCTTTCCCCAAGGGATACAAAATAAAATCAGCAACAGAGATGGAAACAAAAATACAACAAAAAGAAGAAAAAAACCCGCACACACACAAAAACCTAACAAAACAAAACAAAAAAGAACCAAACCAACAAACCCCCCAAATATCTCTCCTTATGATTAAAGGAGAAAACTCCAAATCCTAATTCTTTAATCCAGCCACCTTTAAGTTATTCTCTGTCTCAAAAAATGTTTGTTCACTTGTTTTAAAACGAAATACGAAGCTGAAAATCTTTCAGCTATTATATCCCTGCTTAGATCACACAGGAGATGAAAATTTGGGATTGGAGTCCGCTCGGGAAAGCCTCACTGGTTTACATGTGCTTTTATAACTATTTTATGGCAGACATAAAGCGCCAAGACTTTTCCCAAACGCTCCCCTCTGCCCCAAACGCTCCCCTCTGCCCCAAATCGTGTTGTCAGAACAAGACACCCAGCGCTTGCAGAGAGCGCCTCGTGTATACACCAGGAAAAGGCATTTTTTGGCATTTTTACCAGCAGAAAACTGAATAATCAACCCCATTTGAGAACGGGGGCTGAAATGTACATCTCATGTATCTGGTAAGCGACCTACGAAGACTGTCTAAATCCTCCCGCACCACTGACCGTATTTTTGTTGTTACACGTGTGCTTTGCCCCGAACCAGATTTGCCGGAGTTGATCCCTGTATAGATCCCCGGTGTCGGGATCGTTATGAACACCGAGAGCTTTTTCTCTGCAAAAGGATGCGCTTTCCGTCAGGCTGCCCCGGAGCACTAAGGCGAAAATAACTTTTATTCATTAAATTTTTCCCCGCGCCCGCCAGCCCGTTCCGCCCGCGGTAGGAGCGAACACGCCGGTGGTGTTTGTTTGTTTAATTTCGGGCAATTCCTTATCCAAAGCAATTCCTTATCCAAAGCTAATGAACTGCGATCTCAGCCGCGGCTGTTCGGAGACGGGCGGCAAAACTACACTTCAAGAACAGAGTTTAAGCGAATTCCACCCTTGGCGTTCCCGTCAGGGGAACTGCAGCGATGCTCATCCCCCTCCGAGCTCAGCGTCGGGGCCGAAGGGATCGGGGGCGATCGCATCCGTGGGAAAGCGGGACGGCATCGCCGAGCGCCGGGGCAGCGCGGACAGCTCCGGGGAGGGGGCGGCCGGTGCGGGGGCGACGGGGCAGCGCCAGGAGAGACCCCCAGGTCGGGGAGGGGGGGACGGGCACAGCACGGGGGGTGGGTCCGGCTCGGGGATGCTGCCCCCGCGCCGCCGGGAGCCAAATCCCTGGCGCCTCCCGCAGCTCCCCCGCCGGTCCCTCCCCCATCGCCGCTCTCGGGGCTCGGCCTTGCCCCCCTCCGCCTCCCTGCCC
>VWPU01000770.1:0-52209 GCA_013398955.1 Callaeas wilsoni
CCTGCGGCAGCCGGAGCGCGATGTGCCCGTGAGCCCCGCACCGGGAGCCCGGCGGCCACCCCGTAAGCGCAGCGCGGCGGCGGCCCGGGGCGCGGGCGGCGGGACGGGCCGGGGGGCGTGCAAACTTCCCAACTTGGCGGGGTCGGGGGGAGCGGGCGGCGCTGGGAAGGAGATCCGGGGAGGTGGGAACCCCCGGGCTGCTGCGCGTCTCCGCCGCTCCCGGCGCAGCGCCCGGTGATGGGGGGCCGAGGGCAACCTGCGGGGCATGGGGGTGTGTTTGTGGCCGGCGCTCGGTGCACCGTCCCCCTGCCCAGCGGGGAGCCAAAGGGGCTTTTTTTCGGTCGCTGTGTTAGCAGTCCGGCAGCACTGGAGAGCACGCTAGCTCGGAGGTGGCAGTGGAGGTGGCTTTTTTTTCCTGCTCTCCCCGCCACCTTCCCAGCTCTTCCTAAACCCGCTGAGGGGGTCTGTGGCGGCAGCGAAGGGATGCAGTGGTTGGAAGCCGGATAGCCTAGACGAAGGGATATTAATGATTTTTGTTTTTCAGATGGTAATTTGTCTTTGTGGTAGGGGTGGCCCATTAAATTTCAGCTCACGTCCTGATGGAGATCAAAAGCGAAGGGGAGAGGGAGAGGGAAGCAGACAGCCTTGTGCTGCTCCTTAGCTCCGCGCATTGTTAGAAACTTATGGGGAGTGTATGGGGGGTAGGATTTCCAGAAACAACCTTTGTCGATCCAGCTCCAGTATCTACACCAAAGTTGGAGACCTGTATTTTCCAGCACTACCATCTGCTCCTGGTGCTGCCCAGGAACACGCTTACTGTTTCGCCTCAGAGGAAACAAACAAAAGGTGTGCTTGCCAAGTCGTTCCTGAACCTGTCTCTTCATGGGCTTTTAGGTGGAGCATAAATATCGAGGAGTATCTATGTCTTAAAGGTTCACTGTCCTCTGTTGGCTCAGTTTAGACTCTTAGATAATTTCCTGTCCTTAAAAAAGGTCTCCAAACATGGTAGATGCCAGGTCCTGTTTTGTTGTTTGTTTTTTTTCCCCCCTAATTTATTTATCTGTTTTTGGTTGGATTTACTTTCCCCCCCCCCCCATTTCTTTNTTTATCTGGTTTTGGTTGGATTTACTTTTTTTCCCCCCCATTTCTTTATTCTTCCTACTATTTATGTATGGATATATTGGTTAGGCATCATAGTAAAGTTTCATTTTTTGTTGTGCAAGTGTTCCCTCTCATTACAGAAAATACTTCTTTTCCTAAATAATAGTCTGAGCTGCAAGAGGTTTGATGTCTTTGCCTCTGGATGGGTTCAGTGGTAGGCTAGGACCCCAAGCTGACTGCACTGTGAACAAATAGAAACCAACTAAGCTAGAAGTTATAATGGGCTTTGATTCTTACTGCTGCTTGAGATCAGTAGAAATCCCAGATGAGCAAAGGCAAGGAGGAGGAATGAGGGTGGCTGGAACAAACTACTCACACAGGAAAGTATTCTCTTGATTATACATCTGATTTGTAAGCACCTAAGGCAGAAAACTGGTCATAACTGCAGAGAAAGTGGCAGTAGATAAGAAAAATCCTGCTGATATTTAACCAGATTTTTACCAGAGATTTAATTTTTAAACAGACACTTGAATCATCCATATCTTTCATTTTTTCTCCTTTTGCACTAAAACTTTTCTGATTGAATTGGATGATAAGTAGACTCAGCACTAGGCAATAGTAGGTAATCTCTGTGTTTTATGTTATGCCTCTTGCATTTTCAGTGAAGTCTAGGCAAGTTGTCCTGTTTTTCTCTCTATCTTGCTTGCTTTCATTAAAGAGGCCAAGTTTTTGTCCTCCCCTGCCAGGGACACGCTAATCCTGAAGTCAATGGGGGAGAGAGAGGTCCCACCGTTCAGAATAAAGATATTTGCTTTGTTCATCCCCCCAGCCAGTTAGGCTGATGGAATTGGCAGTGGCTGCCCTCCGTGACCTCCCTCCCTTCCTGCAAAAAGCTGGGGCAACCAGGGATGAGAAAATGTGCAAACTCCAGCAAGTGAAAAAGCACAATCCCAGAGGACAAAAGGCTTGAACAGAGAGATGCGGGCGATGAGGTTCTGTGTAGAAAATGACTTTTAGCAAACTGGCCTTGATCAATTGGCATTGACTGGAAACGGTGGCATGGGGATGGGTCAGTAGGAATGTGGGTAGCCCAACAGAAGCTCGATACGGGTGGTACCATGGAATTTTAGTTGCTTTGCAGTAAGATGAAAAAGGTTCCCAGATAAAATGGCTTTGGTCGTCCACTGTGATTGCCCTTTATTCTCCAGGCCAACAGCTGACCTGGGGGAACATGCCCCCAGACTATAAACTCTTTTCTTCTTACCCTGTAGTCAGTTATAAAAGTGCTGCTTGACTTGGGCTGAGACATGATAGGGCCCTGTTAGAGGGAAAGTTCCTGGGCAGCAGGCTCACTCTGATATTAAACAGGGCTCGAACAATAGATTTCTATTTCAGTCAGGATGAATAATCATGCGAACAGACATACTGGGGTTAAATAAGACCATCTGCATGAATATATCTTCCTGAAAACAAATAGATGCCGGGCAGAGTTTCAGCGTGCAGCCGGGGCTGTTGCCTTGCCGATCGGCAAAAGGGGGCAGTATCCAACAGTGCCAGGGAGCGATCTGCCGCTGCCGCGTCCCTGTCTCGAGCGCTGGCTGGTGCGTGCTCTATCGACTGGGATCTGGGAATTTAGGGTGTTATCCAGTAGCCCGTATTCAGGTGGTTCCTTGTAAAGACATCAGAGAGGTTAATTGACTGTCTAAAAGATGCAAGATCAAAGCTGTAATTGTTTTACTTTGTGGTTGCATCATTTCCATGTGCTGGTGAACGATTGGAAATTAAGGACAATGCTGTATGATTGCAAAGCTAGTTTTGTTCACATTTAGTAGGCTGACAGCAGTAACCTTATCCTGTTTTTACTGTACTGTACTGATTTTACGGAAATGATGAAGCCCTAGCTTTGAATTGCCGTTGGTATAAATGCCCTCCAAGGAATTGTCATAACTGTTTTCTGTAGTACGAAAACCAAACATTTTCTTCTCTAAATTTAACTTTCTTTGAGAACTTGTTTGTTTCCAGCCTAGAGAAATATATTGATCCATCTCATAAAATACTGCTTTTAGAATGCCTTGAAAAGCCTTTTCACCTTTCATTTATCTGCATGCCTGGATTATTAGATTAGCATTTCTTAGTTCATTTTTTACTGGGAGCCATGGGCCATTTTACTGAGGGTCTGTCATTGGAAAGCCATGCACTGGACTCCAGCTTTGTCAGATCTCTTAAGTGTTGCTCACTGCCTTCATGACAAGAGCTGCAGCAGCAGGGGCAGACTGGCTCCAGCAGAGGGGACGTGCTGAGGAGTGGGGAGTCAGTCATCGCAATGTTCCACTGCTGGGGTAGTGCCGAGATTCAGAGTTTAGGTGCAGGCCAGTGTGAAACCTTCAACTGGATTTGCCTTGCTGCAGATCATGCCCACGAGATCATTTCTGGTATAAAACTGAAAAAGGGAAATTTAATTACTTGCAGAGAGTGGTGGAGGCAATTCAGAATGGTTCTCTAGGGGTAAAATTCATTGGTGTTTGTTGTGTGGCAGCTGTGTAAGTACCAAATCACACTGAGATCGCAAAGTCAGTCTTAAGTGATGGACTTACCTTTTACAGACTGAGTACTGTGAAGGTGAACTGCCACAATTTTGGGTTGGATCCTTGTGATTTAGTCCAGGAGACAAACCGTGGCGTATTGCACTATCCCTGCTGTGCCTTGAAATGGGCTGTGTCCGAGTGTTGTTGCTTCTGAGGATCAAGTCAACAGCTCTCTGTTATTGTTCTGTTACTTAAGGAAACTCACTGAAGGCACTAGGTCAGATAGTTTTATTGTAGGGATTGTTTCTCTTGCTTTCAGACTGCTGACTTGTCCAGTGTGCCCAGTATCAGGACTCATCCCATCTCTGTCCATGGTGGCAGTTTTCATTAGTTTCAGTGGGAGCTGAGTGTGAGACTTTTACAGCTCTTTGAGCCTGCCACTTGTGTGGACTGTGCTTTGTTTGCTGGAGATTATTCTTCAAGCACAGTTAACCTCGGTATTTATTTCACTGCTGTTCTCATTGTTGTCCAAAAAAAAAAAAAAAATTACTGCATGACAGCAGTTATTTCTTACCCCAGGCTCAAACCATGTGAGTGAAGTGCAGCAGAGCTCTGACAGCACAACTGTGACTTTCAGCACGCAGAGTCTCCTTGACTACAGTGCCGCGACTCCCAGAGTTACCTCTGCTTCAGACCTCATATAAAGCACAATTTTTTAAGGTCCACAAAAAAATCACTCAAGGTGATTTTCTAAAGATGAGTATATCAGTAGTAATACTCCAGAAGTATTACTGTTATCAAAAATCTATCTACAAACCAAACGGATTTGTTTTGTTTCTGGATATAATAACTCAGAGAGGTAATTTGCATGTGAAGAATGTTACCAAGTTACAAAGTATGACTCTGAATTGGTGGCAGGGCTATTCATGTGCTTATAATCAAACATATACCAAAGCACTGTGCTGGTTAAGGACTGGTGTGTCTTTATTTACTTTTTAGTGAGCTCTAAATGAGACAATAAGTAAACATGCTGGTTGCTAGTTTTAATCTCCAAATCAATTGTGAACACCTTGAGAGTTTATAAATCATATGTGTAATTTCATTGGTGTTCAGAAAGGGGTCATTTGTGGGGAGAGCACAGACTAATTTCTTCCCAGAAGCTGCTGTGAAGGAGCTTGATCTTATAAGGTGCTGCATGTTCTTCATTGTTGTTAACGCGTCTCTGGGAAACAGCACCCGGCACGACCAGACCCTGATAAACACAAACTGTAGCAATGTCTGACCTCTGCGGCTTTGTTGAGCAGGCGAAATGCTTATGGGCTTGTTAGTCTAGATAACATACTCCCTATTAAGCTGTTGCTGCAAGCCAAATGAATTGCAGAGCGCCGGTTTCAAAGGTTTGACTTTATCCATGGTGCAGCAACACGTGACCAGCCAGGACGTGGCAACCTGCAGAGAGAAACCACAGTCATCAGTTTCATTTCTGCCAGATACTGTGCTGCACCCAAAAGCTTCATCATAACTTCAGACCCACGAGGCAAACCCATTCCGTAACTGGGAATATCACATGAGGATCTGGTGGTGCCGAATGGATCCTCCGGTAGCCTTGAGCCCTCTGTGCTATGGAGGACGTACCCCGATGCCAGATACTCTCAGATGTTAAGCAGAGATGCCACCTGCAGTTCTGCAGAACAGCCCAGCTAAGTCCTGCATAGATGATCTAAAAGCCATTTGCAGTTTAAGGGTTTTTGGATTCTGAAGTTTGTATATTTTGCAGATTGTTTGTGCCATAGCCTTCAAAAACTGTTAGCTTTTAAGACAAGCAGATGGCTTTAACAAAATATATTTGCTGGCACCTGGAACAGGTGGATCTGGAATCAATTTATGCAATGTAATTTTTTCCACACCCCTTTTGGAATAATTTTATACCCTGGAGCCACCTAAGGTGCTTATTATGTAGCCAATAGGGAACAGCTTCTGTCTGACTACATAAGATTTTACACATCTTTTATAGCTAATGCCTAGATTGAAATGCAAAATTTAGTGCTGGGAGTGCATATGAATTTGCGAAACTCCTTGGAGAAAATGTGGGTGCATGTATCAGTGAATGAATTATGCTTCTCCACAGACAGTTTTTTTTAGTGGTAACAAATGTCCTGTGTTCAGTGTTTGTCATTTTAAAAGCAGTATTTTTTATTTCAAGTGCAAACCTTGTGTAAACCTTGTGCAGGTTACTGATGTAGAGTGAAAATGAAAAAAATAGCTTCAATTTTATTTGAAAGGATAACAGAATGAAGATTTCTTATGTGGTATGAAAGTGTCCTAACACAGAGATCAAATTGGTGGTTCCAAAATATGGCTGTGACAGTTATGACTAGTTCTGTGGGAAAGAAACAGATCCTGCCTGTCTTCTCAAAGGGCAGGAAACAAACTTCCATGAGACCTTGGCCACATCCTCATTCTTGCAGCAAAATCAAGGACGACAAGCTTACCCAGCTGTGTGGATTCATAGTAACTTCAAAGAGGTTTTGAGTGGGTGCTGTGGAACCATCTGCACAACTCAGAGGTAGGATTAGGAACTAAATCTGGGAATACTTTGGGGCCAGCCTCTTAAGGGAAGAGGAATCTGACTACGGATGGCCTGTTGGGCAGGTTTAATTGCTTTGCTGTGTTGCTTGGCCACATGGAAGTTGTTTAGCCTGCTGTTTCAGCTAAAGGTTGCTTATTTATCTCCCATGGTGCTGATTTACAGCACATCAAAGATAGAGGGAAAAAATAAGGCAAGAAAGGAAAGGGTAGGAAGTTCACTCTGGGTAACTCAGTTCAACAGGATAATACAGTAAATTCAAGAATGCAGAAAGAGATGCTTTTGGAGCCTGTATATATATATAACACATGGAAGGAAAAATTGGCTAGGTCTCAGAAGTTTGTTAGAGTGATTACAGATCCCCCTGCCCTGCCTCACGTTCCTTTCTGTGCTCGCCCTTCCTGACTGAAGATGATTGTCTGCCAGAAGGAGATTTTCAAACACCTGCTTTGGACAGGGCAATCAGTCTATATTTATAAAACACTTAATATTTCACTCTCTGACCTTTTTGGCGTCCATTTCACATATGAAGGGCATTTTCATTAGAAACACGAAGCTGAGACTCAGTTTCTGCCTGTGGTCCTCCAGCATAAAAGAGCTTAGCTTTTAGTTGTAATTGCAGCTTGTAACCACCTACTTAAAATAAAAGACAACAGGGGGAAGAATATCATTAGTGGCTTGTGGTAAGATAAAGATACATACTCAACATGAGCAAAATAGGAATATGCACTGTAACTGTGTGCTGTTCCAATACTGACAAAGGATGAGGTGAGGTAACACATAATATGAAAAATTCCACAGTTCCTGCTTTGTGAGGATAATCAAGTGATATAATAGTACAACTTAGCCTTATTTCCATTTTAACATCTGTGCTCAGCAGTCAGAAGTATAATCATCAGGGACAGAAAGTAAGGCACAAAAGGACTGCGGCCTGGAGAATTTTGTGCTCATCTGTTAAAGATATCATGAATAATGATGCAGATGGGCACTAGGTAGGATTGCCAGTGACTGAAATCTTTACAAATTAAACTTTGAGGTCTGTGAAAAGCTGGTCTTATGTGACTTGCTCAAGGTCATAGAGTGTATTAGTGGCAGAGGCAAGGTTGCAAGCCCTAAAAACACTTATTCAAATACTTAATTCTATATGTGTAGTTAAATCCTATGAATGAAATGTTTCATCTCGTTACTTTCCTGCATCAAAGCCCTAAACTCGTGCCTTACAAGACTATGGATTTATCTCCATGCTAGACATTGCCAGTAGGTAACTTGATTGTGCAAATCCTTTACTCATCTAAACAGTTCAGTGTAAGTTAGTGTGACTACGGTTCGAGAAGATGAGTACCCTGCTTGCTTGTGCACTACTGGTCCCAACATTTTCAAGATGAACTAGAGACTATTCCTGTATTTTGCATTTTCATATGCATACCAGACATGCATCTCTACAGATTGAAATAAAACAAGAACAAATGATTAACATCTTTAAAATTTACCATTTCCCCCCCTTAACCAACAGAAATTATTCCCGAGAGAGTAATTTACTAGATACGTTCTGTATTTGTCTAGGACTGTACATCAGGAATACAAACCATGATTTTGCTAATGTTTTGTGTTCCCTCTAATGAGTCTTTGAAATATTAAACCAGCTTATATTTGGAATGAGTTTTGCACACCTCCTTGTCTCTGGTAGCTTTGCAAATCCAGGCTTCACGGTTTTCCCTTAGAGAATTATGAGTTTATTATACTCTTTGAATGCTAATAGCACTCCATTTTCCCCCCAAATTTCTTCTTCACATTTATTTATTGATTCTTCATTTGAGCACAGTTTCACAGATAATGATGGTACTACTGAGAATAGCTGGCGTGAGTTAATTTTAAGAAGGCTAAAGTTACAATGGCATCCTTTTTTGCCAAAAATTTCTCTGCAAAGTTCATAAGCTAAGGCATCCAAAATGCTAAATTAGTTAAGACGACTGGATAAGATTACTGCCAGCGCTATGTTTCATTCCTGCTTTCATCAAAACAAAGCATATCAAGGCCGACAAGTCTAAATTTAATTTTGCATTGAAAACTCATGGGCAGATTTGAGGATGATGTGCTTTGGGCAAGCTGTCTTTGGTCATTTGGTCTTTACTCAAATGGAGTTCATTGACCTGTGAGGGAACATACGTAAACAGGGTTTTTAGCATTTTACCCTTTAGTTTGCATTTTACTTTTGATTCCTGGGATTCTTCCCCATCTGGTCCCTCCTCCCACAGTGATGGACTCCAGAAAGGTGCTTCCAGTCATTTTTTTCTTCCTTTCCCGAAGGCACAGAACTTCCCTGAGCCGATTCATGTTCAAGCTGGTCAATTATTCTAAACAAACATCCAATTTTGATTTAAATATTTATGAAGGGAGAGAACATCCTGCAATTCTTGGTTAAGTGTTTAAATTCAGCAACTCTTGTGATTATGTTGCCCCTTAGTTGCTAGGTTCTTGGTCCTGTTATGCTCTAATCCAAAGAGGAGAGCATCACATTTTCGTGCTGTGGAAGTACTCGTGAACGGCAGTCATGTCATCTCTTAATTTTTCTGTGGTATTTCAGTATAGTGCTGGATTTCCCAATGTTTTTTCAGTCCTTATTGCTTGATGGCTCTTCTCTGAACTTTCTGAGGATGCTACTGACCAAAGAAGACAGTAGTACTGACAGCTGCAAAGGTTTGGGAGAACTGGAACATCAGAGGTTGTAGAGCAGAACTGAGCAGATAGGCACCAGGGGGTAAGGACTGTAAACTTGGAAGGCAGAAAAAAAGGATAATGGTGTAGGAATCTCTCGGCATGAGGAGCCTGGTGTGTTACATGCCTGTTGAAGACCTGGAGTGGCTGCAGTGGTTAAAGGCAACAGCAGGTTTTTACTGGCAGAGGAGGATGGCTTGGAGCTGGGTGGGGATTGCAGCAGCAGCACTGCTTGTAAATCAGAGCACTGTTGTATCAGGGGAACTCTCTGCAGGGAAATGCCAAAACATCTGTCTGTACTTTGCCTGGGCATAACCAGACTCTCATTCAGCACTGCGATGCAGGCAAGGAGAAAAGTCACTCTGTAAACTAACTGAGGGCAGAGTTCAGCTAGAATTTCTGGTGAGGGAGACATTCCATTCTTGCAAGTGTAAGATCTGAGCCTGCAGAATCAAACTCACTTTTGCAATCTGTACAAATTCATGAGGGTGTTACTAACTTCAGTAAAATGGCCTGTGGATGAGAGTTTACTGGCCTGAGTTCTTGATTGCTAACACAAGGCCAACAGTTAAATTATTTGCAAAAGTTATAGTAGTATAGGGTTCAGCTGCACAAACCTCAACTGTGATACTTGTGGTTTGAGAGGACTAGAATCTCCCCATAAGTAGTACAATTTCTGTTTTTAGTTTGGAAAGATGTTATCATTTAATGAAAACTCTTTGTTTTCTGGCAGCCTATTCTGCTATCCATTTACAAAGCTCTCAGAGGGTTTGGATGTCCATGAAAAGTTCAAGAGCCCAATTCTACTCCCAGATAGACAAGTGCAGCCTCAGTGAAGAGCTGCAGTTGTGCTTGGTTGAGGACTGTAATGCGAGCCCAAAACATCAAAGACAAGTTTGTACCTATGGAACCAGATTGCATAGGGATGATATTGGTCCAGAGGCACTCTCCAAAATGAGGTCTGCAGGATTATGCTGTTGCAAAACCCAGCACCAAGAGAAGCGTTTTTAGTTTTAATTAAAACAAAAACGTGAAACAGCGTGATCTCTATTTCTGCTGAATTTTAGGCTTCCACATGTCTGAGCATAAGATGCAGAAGTAATTGATTAGAAACAGAAGTAAAATAATGAGGCTTGCTTTTTTTTTTCCTTTCCCAAACTGATTCAACTGAGGAAGGAAATAAACCAAACTTCTGAAGATTTTGCCTGAGCTGAGTAACACTTTTCTCCACAAATAGACCAAATGAACTACTGAAGTGCTTCAGTGAAGTTATCACACCAGCCTTGAGCCAGTGGGATTATTTCCATGGCAGACTTCCACCTGATAGAAACCAGGGTTTAAATTAATAGTATAAAGAACTGGAAAACATCTGATACGTGTAGTTCTAATGTTTTAAGATATTTGTTGAAGGGACAAGAGAGTGACCCTGAAACAAGGGACATCAGTAGGAAGAGTTCAATTTATGTAAGTTAAAATTGGATTTTTCATCTTAAAATTCCCAGAAAGTTCACATTTTACAGTTCTTATCCAATTAATATTTGATTTTGAAATTGGCATACTCCCTGAGTCAGAGCTGCAGGAGATGGCCCCATGTTTTCAGCCTGACAGTGCCTCTTTAAAATGCAGCAGTATAATTTAGAAGTCTCTTATTTGTTTTGAATAGCAGAGCTAACATGTCTGTCAGTCACAAAGACTTGATAGACATGATTAGAAGGCAGGAGATCAGGAAACGTGTGCTTACCACAGCCGACTCTCCCCAGTGAAGAAGTGAGCGGCTTGGTGGCATATTTACAATTAAGGTGTAACTGAAAGCTTTTTTAGAAATGTGCTTTGTAGACTGCGTTGAAATGGTGTTTTCTATTATGACCAGTTTCTGGAACAGATTATCATGATTGTAGGAAGCACTTCAAAGCAGATTGATGTAGGAAGATCTTTCACCAAAAACTCCAGCTTCTCTGTAAAACAGAAATCTACAAGTGTGTCTGCAATCTGTGTTGTTTCAACTACAACAGCATTTATTTTATAGAAATGGTCTGCTCTTAATTTCCAAAGTACTACAAAGCTCTTTTTATTTTGCTGGTCCCTCCATTTCACAGAGGGGTTCAAAGTTTGTGTTTCCTTTCTCCAATATCCTTCTGAATTTCTCTGTGGTATTTTTTAAAGGCTAAGATTTAAAGATTATAATGAAATATTGAGCTGCATCTGATAAAGTCAGACGCTAATTTAATATATTGGTGGCCAGACTTTCATAGAACAGAGCATAACATATTGTCTAGTCCATTCCCCCAGCTCAAACAGCATCAACCAAACCTCCACCATGCAGCTAAACACATGCTCAGCTGAACTCAGCAGTAGCTAAACCATGATAGGAACTGGAAATGCCCTTAAAGTGTATTAATTTCTGAATTTTCACACCCAAGACTAGTGATATTCCATTTCATCGAGACTGCTAAAAACTTTACTTGTAGGCTGAAGTCTGTATCTTTGAGAACTGAAGTCTTCTGCTTACTAGCAAACACAGGAGCAAATGTGAAAAGCCATCTTTCTGGATGGGATAAAACCAGGTGGTAACAGCACATGGAACTGTGGTGGGATGACAGCAAATTATTCTTGGTTTTTGAGAATGTTGAAAAGAGAGGAAGCTTGTGCAGAAAATGAAAGGCAGCCGTAAGAACAAAGACAAGAATCAATTAGAACTGTCTTGCTCCACTATATTTAGTAGCACATACAAAAGGCAGGAAGAAAAATTTACAAAAAAAGTCATAATTGTTATTTTGTGCCTTATCCAGCTGTAATATAACACACCCATTGCATTGTCCTTTATGAGCCTTAAGTGAACAAATTGATTTTTTATCAGGGAAGAAGATGAGACGAAGAGAAGTCAAGTCTCTTGTCTAAGCTCATAGAGGGCGGCAGTGAAAGACAGTCCTGAAGCCACAAGCATTTTTTCTTGTTTGACAGCAGAAGTACGATGGATTCTTTATGTTAAAGAAGGGCCTTGAAATAGTCCCTGTACATTCTGAGAAATTATTTTTTCCTATAAAGCAAGGCCGAATGCTGTCGAAGGATAGATTATGAATACTTATAGTAAGTATTAAAAAATAAAGGTTTTTTTTATCCACAGTGTCATTAAATGAACAATTTGGACAATTCAGAATACAATTTATTTATAAAATGTGGCGAGTAAATGAAGTTATTTTATGCAGAGGACTTATTCAGGTTCATTCTGAAAAAGTACACATCACACTCAAATGAGCTTCTAAACAGACAATTCTGTGAACACTTCCTTATCATTTCTTTTCTCCAACATTGACGACTAATAGCCAAGCACCAATTTTGTCTGTATTTTTAGTGAGCATAAATTAATCTACTTAATATGTAGCGTGCTTCTTGCACTTACACATAATTAAATCATATTTGTTCTTAGAAACTATTCATCCTGTGTAAACCTGTTTCCTGAGTAAATATTTCTTTAATTACTAGAACAAATAGATTGTGGTATTTGGAGTCGATTATCACAGCGTTTCTTTCCCTGATGTGTGCTTCAGATGTGCACAGTAGAGAGGGCTGCTAAACACTGCCAGGAAACACAGCAACCAGCTTTTTTGCAGTTTGAAAATAAATATGTCTTATGAATACTTCACACCTACAGAACCCTTCATTTGGAGATTACAAAGTGCTTTGCCATGCTTTGTGGGTATTATTTATTTCCATTTTAGGAAAGGATAAAGTGAAAGGGAAAGAGAGAGACTAGGGCCCATATGCAACATCCCCATGTTGTATTAATAGAGATAGCTGTACTAAAATGTGTATGGTTGTATGCTACTTGTGTAGAACAGCAGAGGACCTGGCTTTTCCTACAGGCTTATGAGGTACAGCCTCTATTTTTGGATGTCTGGTAGTGCATTTCTGGTCTTAGGGGTCATAGAAGCTCAAAGCAGATGGAAGTCATAGAGAGTTAGAGACACTAGGGACCTCAGAACCGTGCCTCTCCACAAGGCACCTCATTGTCAGATTTGCCTGCTAGGGTTCGGTGGCTTATGGCTCGGGTGTACAGTCAGTGGCAGAGCTGAGAGGGAAGTGCAGGTGTCCAGTTTCCTGGACTTGCTGTGCCAGAACAGAACAATTTAGTCCCAAGTGCATATCCTCTTCTCCACTGCACAACTCATCTAGGAGGCTGGGAGCTGTATGTGAATAGTACGACAGCAAAGCCATGTGCCTGTCCTCAGTGTGTCTGTGCTTGCCTCCGGGAAGGTGTGTGTATGTGTGGGTGTCACTGTTTCCCAGGATTTTTTATGTTGAGACTGTATAGGAGTAATTTCCCAGAAGTTATGGGAGAAATATATTTCCTGTGGGAGGAGTGTTTAAGAGTTGTCAACATCTTCATGTTTCTTAACTGCAGGGTAAGGAGTTTCTGATAGGGGAGGGCAGATTCTGAGCTCTGACTTTCTCTTGCTGAGTTAATTAACCAGAGTATAAAGCACTTCCTCTCCTGAGCTGTAGTTTCTTATGTGGGAAAGAGAGGTAAGAGGCCATAGCCAAATGAGATCCCCAATTAAGGATGCAGGTGAACAGGGCTTGTAAATGACTATCTTGAGTCTGAGCAGAAGACCATGTCTGCCAGTAAAATACTGTTTGGATACACCCTTAATGAAAGGAAAGGGTTTACTGTGGAGTCAGCAGCCAAAACACCCTTTCTGCTGTTCGAGTGCAGCATGTCACATGTGCTGAGCCTCTCCCTGGCTTTTCTTCAGGATTGTAGGGAATGGAGTAGGTGTTTGGAGGAGATTTTGGAATATCAGAGCTGAGACGGAAAATGGGATGCTGCATGATACCACGTTATTTGGAACAGTTCTTGGCACCTGCTTGTCTTTGTATGGGTTAAATTTGTAAAACCATCACCACTCACACACGTACTTACAAGAAGTCCTGTCTTCTGACAGTTGCTGTTTTCTTTTTTCCTCACTGGAGCTTTTAGATGTAGCTGAACCTGGTCAGATGATGGACTGTGAAGGAACAAATATGTCACTTAAACAAAAAACCTCTTTAGCAACTAATAGCTTTAGAGTTTTATTTCTCTGTGCACATTAGCTCTGAAAGCTCACTGTTCCTTCACGGCCCTTGAGAGCTCTAGTTTAACGGCAAAGGTGTCAAGTGCCCAAGTAAGTACCTGGATGTTGGCAGTGCTCATACAGCCTGTGCCTTGTCAGCTGTCACAGGTGTGCCCACCTGTGCAGTGGTTGCATCTCCTGCCTGTGGTGGAATGGTAACTAAAGAGTGCCTTGATGTGGTTTAGTGTAATCCTCTCAGCCACAAGAAGATGCTCTGATGGTGCAATGCAGTATGCGCTCTGGGAGTTAATAGGAATTACCTATTACAATTTAGATTTACGTCCTGGGTTAATGGGCAATAAGTTCCTTTTTGCAGGAAGTTCTAATTGACGCAGAGGTCAGATGGTGCTGGGACAGGAAGTATAGCCCAGCTCCAGCAGGATGTCTGATGAGTGCTCTCTGCATCAACTTTCCACAGTGAATGAGCACTAGAATACAATGTAGTCTGTTTTGTTCATTGAGATCAAAAGTTCTTTGGGGATGAGAAGTTACTCTGTGGATAGCAACTTGTGCAGTGCCACTCATGTGGAACCTCTGCCTGTCTCTGTAACTCAAATAGCAGTGAGAATCCATCTGAAATCCAAGCGCTTGTGGTTTAAATGTTTTCGCTGTGTTTTCAGATAGAAATCTCTTTAGCTCTTTGAGGCATTTAATGAAAATTGTTTTAACAGGACTGCAGCATCATAGAGAGTATTGTGTGTGTTCTCGTGCAGTGGGGGGTGCAACCATACAGTGCAGCTGGAGCTGTAGCATTTTACTGTGCTGTGACAGGTAGCATCGATTTTACAGTTAGGTGAGACTGATTTCAAATGTTCCCTTATTGAGTTTATTGGCACCTACAACTAACAGTGTTAAAAGGTTAAATGGTATGTACATTACACTGCACACAGCCTCAAAATTTGTTTAGAGAGCAAAACAATAGTCTCTTGTGACTGATCCCTTCACCCTACAAAATTTCTGTATGTGAATGTCTGTTCTTAGTGAGGTTGTTTGAGAACACAGAATCTTCTTACATCTTCTCTGTGCCTCTTGTGGAGAACATTTCTGGCTGAAAACTGAATTGAAGGAAGGGCAAAATGGACTCTTGAGCTGAACATTGGTTGAAGACTCAGAGAACACTTGAAACATCTGGGAAGGGCCTGGCATTCATAGCTAGCATCAAGTGCTGTCACATGCTTACTCTGAGAATATGAACGTGTCCCATGAACACGCCCTGGTTCGTTACTCAGCCCCCCCTCAAAGCAAATAGTACTTCACAGGAATGTTGTAAGGCTTTGGTAACTGGGATTTGTGAAGATCTGGGAAGACTTAGACTGGGCCAGCTATAGAATGGCAAGTATTAATATTGGTTGCATTCAAGTAATTCTGTATAAATGTCACCTGTTTTGGTCTGTGGTAACAGTTAGAAAGGGACATGAATTGACTGAGAGAGACGTGCTGTGATTGCTTAAATACACACCCGGGAATTGGTGAGTTTTAACTTCTAAACTCATCTCTACCAGCAGCTCACTCAATGCCTTGGGCAAACACTGGGAAGAACGTATCAGGTTTCTCTGATGAAGTAATAATGCTTAAGGAAAAAAAAAAAAGAGGACAGACAGCATTTTCTAGAGTTGTAAGAATTAATCAAAGATTGTTTTAGAGGATTACCTGAAAAGTGCTATGTATTTTAAATGGTTTCTAATCCCTGTATATTAGTTATACGCATAGGAAATTAATCAGTCTGAAGCACAGCTCCCATTTGGTGATTTCCACTTGAAGTGACCCTTTCTTTAATCAAAACAGCAGAAAGGACAGATATGTGCTATTAAAAACAAGATGTTCTAGTTCAAACTGGCAGCATTATCTGTGAAACCTGCCTTGCTGGAGCAGCGCTTTCAGAAAGAGTAGATTCCTACCAGTTAGCTGCTGCTAACTCTTTCACTTAATTCCCCAAATTATTTGCAGAACAGCTGGCATTAGCCAACCTTACTTCCTTTGATGCAAGAAGTTTGCATTTCCTGTTCTTAGATTCCTTTACATCTGTGCTCCCAGTAACAAGCGGTGATCAGTGGTGAGTCACTTTGACACATTGAGTGTCTAGTGTTGGCTTCGCTCCTAGTGACATGTGCCAGCCCGGGTGGAAAAAAAAGAAATTAAAAAAACACAGACCCTAAAGGCATGATAACTTGAATTATTTCCCTTCACCTCTTCCTGAAGTGGAAATCCAGCTTGCACATGGAGTTCACGAACTGGAAACAAGCTGCTGACTCTGTGGCTGTTGTTGGCGATGAGCCGCCAAACCTCAGCATTCAAATTGAAAGCCAGACCTCTCCAGTGCATTAAGGCTCGCATGCTAGCTTTAATTGTTGAGCTTCCTTTCAGGACTAAGAGATTATTAAGGAGTTGCCAAAGCTCTCTTGTCTGTATTCCATGTTCCTGTGATTCCCTAGATAACTTCACTTTGTAGCGGGCTGCAAATGAAGATGCTTCCCATTCTCTCCTCTCCCAGCCTACATCCAACGGCCAGTGAAGTTTCCATCAGCTTGATTAGTTGGCACCAGCTCTGATGTGTTCTGAAATGCTGAGAGCAAATTGTCTTTATAGACTACCCCTCTGAAAGTTCCTCAAGAAGTTACTGTATTTGTTCCTCCTGGATTTAAAACCTAAGGACTGGCTATGAACTTCAGCTATGGACCTGATCCAAAGACCACTGACATAATAGGGAGAGAGTGTCTTAAAATTCCTTCTTCTGGCTTTGGGTCAGGCTCTCTTTTGGAGATACTTGTCTTCTAATCTGAACCAAGTATTCTTGAGGACTGTGCATGTCTCTACTGTTTCAGAAGTTCTTTCATTTCACTCCTGCATGCGTGCCCAGTTCACAGTTCCTCTCATTTAGAATGGCTTGTGGTAGAAGCAGGTTGGTTTTCGTTACTGCATCTGACATGGATGGCTAGCAATATTGTATTTTAATAGAAGGTAGAATAGATCAATGTTGTACAATTGAAGTTAGAGCCAATAGCATATTTTACCTTTAAACTAGTGAGTCTACCAAAGTCAGTATTTTTTAAATTGGAACAGGGACTGTACATCTGTTGCAGTACAGCTGGAATACACATCGTTAAGGGCAGGGTGTCCTCTCCAGGGCCTGGGTGTAGCACTTTATAGGCTGTCCACCTGCAAGGGACTGTTTTCACTTGGCTGCACTGAACTGTGGTCATGGTTGAAAATAAACAGATTTTTTATTTAATACCTTTGGCAGTCTGACAGGTAGTTTTAGTAAAAAATCTAAAGCACACTTGGTTGGCATCCTGTTCTCATCAGGAAGGACTCATGTATAACAGATTCCTGTGCTTGTCCTCTTCTGCTAGGGGTGTTATACCTGCTAGAGAGAGAAGGACTTCTAGGGAGTTGCTGTTTGTTGAATCCAGTCTGAGAAGGATAATCACAGTCACTGCTTCTCAGAAAGAGCCTTTTGGCTCTGGCTGTCCTCTTTGGTCAGGGGATTGAGGATAGTGTTTCTCAGCCTAGAGTTCCTGATGCATGGAAGTGCTGCTGTGTTAGCTTCTCCTTAGAGGTTGTGGATCTGTTCTGCTGAATGCAGGAGGGCAGGTCTCTGCCGTTTTTCTGTCAGGAATCCCCCCAAGAGAAAGAGCAAACTTCAGTTGAATTGTCTCTCTTACAGGCTGGTAGATTATGTGGCTCTTTTGGATGGAAACAGGCTGAGCTGCAGCCTTTCTCGTGCTGTTTGCCCTGTAACCCCTGTTCCTTTCCCGATTCCCATCCGCATTGTCAGAAATGGGCACGCTCCCGTCTGCTGCCGACAGGATTGCTGCCCTTCCGGCAGGGCAAGGCCCTTCCCTCCCTCTGCCCAGTCCCTGCAGGCTGCAGTGCTTGGATGCTGTCCTTTGCTTTCATCCTCACAACTGTACCTAATCCAGGGATTACAGCTGCTTGTGTTTCACCAGAAAACCTCCCCATCTGTCTGGGGGGCTGGTCTGGGTGGTAAGGGAACGAGGAGTTTGCAGCTACTCCAACCTTGGGCTGAAGTACAGACTTTTAATGACTTTTTCTCCTGAATGTTAATGTTAGCTGTTTATGAAGCCAAGAATGTGTCTCTTCATGCCACTCGAACACTTTACTGAGGGTGAGGGCACGATTAGTCATTCAGCAGGCAAACATCTGGTGCTTTTGTGTGCCCCGCAGCTCTTCCTAGTCGGGAGGCCTCACCTTGGCCTGGCTAAGCCAGGAATGTGTTACCACAGGCATTTTAATTTTATGCTTTTAACCACCATCGTAAATGAGCAGAGAGTAAAACTTGGTTTCTCATGTGCTCTTTTTCAGTTCTGTATCCTTTTATTTCTAGATCCCAGCTCATTCTGGACAACAATTTGTCTCTCTAGGTACGTGTGATAGATAAGAGAAATAGGATTTTCAGAGAATTCCTAAGCCACTAGCTCTGTCCTTTCACACAGAATAGGCATCAAAAAACAAGGGAGAATAAAAAATGTCCTTATACAATCTCTGCTCCTTTCCTTCCCATACTTGGCTTCTCTTCTGAATCCCAGAGTCACCCTTTGAACATGGCAATTCATGGCTAAGCGTTGAATCATTGCAAAACCTCCTCCTTTGGTTTCTTTCCCCTGACACTGTTTCCTTCATCTCTGGTAACCCATGTAGGCTTTTAATTCTAGAGTGACAAGAAGTTTCTTTGTTTTCCACAGATGGGGAAACTTCCTTTTCCAAATGCATCTCCTTGTTGCTCACCTGAAATACCTGGCTTCTCCAGCTCTTCCAGCTCTTTTGTCCTGTCTGTACATGAAGCTGCTCACTTTGTCTTTTGTTTGTGTTGTGTCATCTTCCAGAAGCAGTGTGAGACGTGCAGTGGGCTCTTAGTCCATCTAGTCTAGGGCTGATGCAAAGTGTCTTAAAGTTTGGAGTCTGAGCTGAAAGTGCATTACAGCTGCTAGGAATGCAGACAGCGTTTGTAGCCAGAGCCCGGAATTGCTCCAGGTATCTCAGTAGATCTTTATCACAGCCTGCTTTCTTCATCTGGGCTTAACTTCCAGGCACACTCAGTCTCAGAGAAACAAGGTGCAACTGCTCTGTTGTTTTGCAAAGTGCAAGAAGGTCTAGTTAAAGTGATCCTCACCATCATTTGGCAAGCAAAATCTCTGTGGTGAAGAGGCTTCACTGCATGATATTTCAGTAATTGCAAGGTGACAGTACAACACATTGTACAGGGAGAACTTTTACTCTGTCTGTTGGGTATCGTGCATTTATGGAGACCAGGAAGAATAGTGGAGGTCTTAAACTTTTAACCCAAAGAAGAATTATTAGTAAATCATAAGCTAACTAGAATTGGAAAAGGATGACAGCCTATCCACCTTATCTCTTACTAATGTGGGATTGTTCCCTACAATGCATTCTCTCCTGTTGGCTTTAAATAACAAAGCATAACTAAGCACCTATTGCTTCCCTGGGGAAAGCATATTGACCAGTAGTGAACTCTGTCTAACAACCAGCCTAAACTTTCCTTTATTTTTTGCCCCTTCCCCCAGTTCACTCCTTCTAGATTTTTACACTTTTCCAGTATTTGTAGATGGCTCTGTTGCTACCATACTTTATGTAAGTGATCAGTAAGCTTCATTCTTATAAACTGCAATTTAATACTGCTACAAGTTTCACTATGGAGATGTACATCTTCCAGTGCCACCACTTAATGCTCGGCTCCAACTGCAGCATGTCCTTTGTTAAACCAACTTGTGCATCTTATGGGCTCTGCATAAATCTGTTGTTTCGGATACCTTTGAAAATGCGGCACTACAGGCCTGGAACAACATGAGTCCATGCAGTGGAAAGCCACTAACCCTCTTTTTTGGTGTTTGAGCACCTGTTTATTTCATTGCCCCAGCAAAGTGATTTTGCTTGGTAAGTTAGGACAGTTTCTGAATGGAGGCTTGTGCATGATTAGTACAGATTGCTGTCCTCAAACTGTGCATGGGCGTGTGGGTGTGATACATGGGTGCAAATGTAACTGAGATACTTCAGTCTTCCCAGCTGTGACTTAGGGGTAATGTCAATTGCATGTACTATTGTAAAACTTCACAAACCAAATACTAATCACTACTGTGTCAAATAGTGCCTTATCTTCAAGATAGGCTCAGCTACCACCAAATCCTAGAGAAGCCTTTCCTTTTGTCTTTACCAGATCTGAATCTGAAAAGTTTCAGAGGAAAATACTTCTTTTCAGGCTATCTTTGCCATCCTTCAGCCTGATGATTAGGCTACCATTTTCTTTTATTTCAGATCAATGACCAAGCAATCTAGAATTAAATATCAACCCCTGTTTCATATATTTTAGGTTTCATCGTAATTTAAAAAGAATCCTATTTTGGAAGCCTGAAATTTTACTGGTGGCTGAAGATCCAGAAAACCCATTTAGAGGAAAAAGACTAGTAAAAGTGAGAGAGGATAAAAAGCATCACTGGCTGTGTCTTTTGGTGTAAATCACATTCATTTCATAAAAGTCTTGAACACATCTCTTAAACTTTAATGCCTGAATTTCAAGCCCAGCAGTCAGTGGAGTTTTTAGTACCAGCCAGAGAGTGCTCGTAGTTGGCAGGCAGATGGTCCTTCCCCCTCTTTTACTTTCTTTCAATGCACTATCGCTGCCAGTTGGGCATTTGAAAGCCTCATTAATTTTCCTTGCTGTTTGGCAATAAGACCTTGCTTGTTCCTTGCTGTCTTCCATTACTGAAACCTGTGCAGTTTTCAGATTGCTCCTACCTGTTGCTTTGAAGTGGAGCTGGATTATTTGCCTTGCTCAGGAACCAAGTGGTGGATATGTTGAGTGATGTAGCAACATACTGGGATGTGGTGTCAAAAGCACAAGCGGTTAGAATGTGGAGAGGAGACGCTTAGTGTGTGGATGCAAGGAGGGAATTAGAAATGAGAAAGAAAGGGACATGTCAAGACAATATTGATGTTAGATCCAGCAAATTCAGAGGAAACTCTTCTCTCTGTTTAAATTATCTGTGCTTTGATGTTGTGGAATAACCAGTGGTCTTTCTGTATACTTTCCGGTGAGGTTTCAGGTTTCTGTGAAGCTGTGGAAGTACACTTAGCTACAAAAAATACTAGTTTTGCAGAACTTCTTTTCTTTCCCTCCCCAGCAGAGAAATGCTTTACAATGTAGCCATCTTTAATAAAATGAACCTGAGAAGCTCCAGCATGGGGCCGCATGTTGAGTGGTTTCGAATGGCTCTATATCTCATTATCCAGGTTACAGGGTAGATTTTTGATTGCCTGCCCTGCAAACTCATTTTGAGACAGGTGTGTTAAAAATGCATGTGTCCTTGGTTACCTGGAGAGAGCAGAGGTGCTTTGTAGCTCAGAGTTGAGTTAAACGACTAAAGCCTGTATTATTCATCAAGACAAAATCATTTTCTGAATCTGGAAGAAAAGAAACTGTCTTGTCTTTGAAAATCATTTATCTGGCCTTGATTTTCCTCAGGGCAGCAAGTAGAAGTCAAGTTTAAAACAGAGATTAAAACTCTTTTTCAGCGGGATCAAGAAAAGTAAATTGCCAGCAGAACCACTTTTGATCAAATGAGTGTCTGCTGCAGGAATTGACTGTGCTGCCTGTGCAGCACAATGTTACAGTGTTCATCTGCTCTCCAGTCAGTTAGCACCGCTTCGTGCTCTCCTCTTGGTGTGCCTGGCAAATTGGGAAAGATGGATGAGTGAAAGGTTCTGTCTTTCTGATGTGGGCTTCTTGAAGGTGGAGAGCTCACTGATAGATCAACAGCAGTTGCATCTGTCAGCACGGGTGCAGAGAAACCAGAGGCGCTAGGGATTCATGGTACCAGCAACTCTGCTGATAGCTTGGCAAACAAGCAGTGGCTTGTTCTGTCACGGTGTAAGGAGGACGTGACTGGCATTCTGCAGATCTCTGCCTGGGGTGGGATTGTCTGGGTTCTCACAAGTTGAGAAGAGTCAGATACAACCAGATCTTCAGTACAGAACTGAGAGTGCTAATTATTATTCATGTTTTGAGTTCCTCTTCCAAAGGGTAGGATGTTGCTGGAGTCATTATCTTTAAGGGATGAAGTAATTGTGATAATCTAACTGTTTTATCACGGTCAGAATCCATCCATTTCATACCTCAGTGCTCTTTGCTTTTGAGTCCCTGAGTCCCAACAGGTGGCAAATTGGATCAATTTATATTCTTGGTGCCGTGGTGAGATACAGAGGAGAATAAATCTCCAGAGAAATGTGTGTTGGGCTTGTGTGTGAGTAGGCACTAAGCAACATCACCAAGGGGACCAGGGCAGCCACAACTGGGGGGAATGCGTGTGGCAAATAACAAAAATAACATATTGATTGATTTTCTTGAGCTTTTAGACCAAGAGAGAGGGGCTCTGGATGTGTATGGAGAAATTTCTCCGTACAAAGAATTAGGATTGATGAGTTTGGATAATCTGGATCCATATTCACTTTTGGTCTATCAACCAACTCCTCTCTTTTAAATTACTCTCCTCAGACTTGTGACAAGTAAGCTCACCAACCAGCCTGTGAGACACAGCAAAAAATAATATGCATTTTTCCCCTAAAAATCCAACTGATCTCTTTTAATCCTTGATGCCAGTGATATTGTTATTATTTTTTCACTGATTCTCTCCTACCATAGTGGTAGGTAGTAAGGGAAATCCAGAAGAGATATAAGGAATACTTTTAGACTCTTCTCCAAGAGGAAGCATTCCAGGTTTTCCGTATAACAAGGAATGTTCAAGATATCCTGTATTTGAGTCTGCTTGTAATTCTCCATAGCATTTCAATTGGTTACAGTATTCTTTCTCTTCTCCTAAAATATTTGTGCATCTGTATGATATACAGTTAAACAGGTACCTGTAACTGTATTGCTGGGCAGGATGGAATGTCTTCTAAGGATAGTTCACAAAATACTTCATCACTCTGAGAGTGAGATAATTCTACCATGAACAGTATCTATCCTGCCTTCTTAATAATTCTCAAACTCGTTTTCTTTTAATGGATGAAAGAAAATCTACTATTTTTCTTACTCTTTTGTAAACTGTACTAGTTGTCACCCAGATTCTTGCAATAGCATTTTGTTTGGCTGCTTTCTCTTCTTCATTATATACCAGAACTTAATTGAACTGAATGAACTATACATGAACATGAAGTGGTGATTACTCAGCCCTGCTCGTGTTAATTCCCAAATATAATTTAACAATTTTAAAAAGTCTTAACTTCACTCAGGAGTTTCAGAGCATCAATCACAAAATTAATTAAAGCGTTCTAAATACGTCATGCAAATTACGCTTTACACCCCCAAATACATAAATCATATAGAATTTATAAGTGTCAGGGAAGGCTTATTGCTGCAGCTGCGTGCAGTACACTGATGTGACTACTTACATCACAGCACCACATTGTAATGAGCTTCTCTTTGATGGCTGATTCTCTGCACAGTGGAGGCTGCCATCAAATATGTTGTAGTTGGAGTCAACCTAGAGTAAGATGTTATCACTCCAGCTGCTCATCTCCAAAATCTTGCTAGAGGTTATTTATTTTGGCTAACATGCTTCTCTCATTTGCAATGGGCTAGGAGCACTCATGGAGTCAATTTTTTATGTTCGTCTGACAAGTGGTAACATGCTACCACAAGATTTACTGTTGTTTCTTTATTGTCTAGGCATAGCTATTGCTTAGACTGTAGTTATTGCAGTCCTGTTGTTGAAGTCTTTTCTTCCTCAGCTGCTACTCCCCTCCAGTCATTCTGCCCTCAAATCTTGTAATCTTCCCTTAAATTTTGGCCTGAATTTTTTATTAGCTTTTAAGTAGGATGCCTTTTGATTGTTCAGGTAAGAAAAGACATAAGAAAGCTACAGTATAGTAAGAGTCCATCATTTTGTGATAAGCCTGTGTATGGTGGGACTTTGGTTCCTCACCAAGGCTGAGGAGTCTTGAGAAGCAGAGAAGCAAGATTGAGATGACATCTCCAGACTATTGACCCTGCTCCCTGCTCTTGATGGGTGGTATGTTGTTCAGTCCTAGCACGACCCACTTTTAATAGTTGTCTTGTTCCCACTATTCTCACTGGAACATTATTAAAGAAACTCAGCCCTCTGATAGCCAGAAATATTTTCAAAGGTGTGAGATAATACCATTCGGAGACAGCTTATATAATTTTGTTTCTTGTATGAACACTTTCTTTTAACCTAAATATCTATTTTATACTGATATATTTATAGTTAGTAATCATCTCCCCTCTCAGCTTTTGTTTTCCTAAACCAATCTAAGCTCATGAGATCCATAAAGTGTCTGATAGCATGAGTAGCTTTTCTCTGGACCTACTCAAGTTTGAATTCCTCTGCTTTGGGTACAAGATAGAACTGTGCTGCACAGCTCCATTAATGTTTTACCTCTGCTAGAAAAATAGTTTTTAATACAATGATGTAGCTTCATTTGTCTTTTTAACAACTGTGCCCTGGTAATGGCTCAGATGCTTGTGAATGCAGTTGTAAACCCAGGTCTTTCTCTTTCTAGCCAGTTATATCCACAATATTCATGCTGGTTTTTAAGTACCCGATCTTGCCCTTTGCTTGATTTAACTTCTTGATTCATACCTCTTATGTCATGTATGATATCACTGTTCTCTGCTGTATCACTACGTTTTTTGAACTGTGAATCAGCATCATCTTTCTTTAGAACACCCTGCTGAATTAAGAGCACGTGAGATGTAGGACTGGGGCTGCAAGTTATCCCGTAGTGCTTGCTGAGTGTCTGCCTTATCTGCAGGGACTTAGTCTGTAATGAAGCCACAGAAGTTGCAGTCAGAAAGTTTTCTTCTTTCAGCTCATGGTAGCAGATAACTTAACTGTGAATGTCTTCCGTTAAATCCCCAACATACCTGTCATGTTGGTTTCCACAGTGCTGCAAGATCTTGTGCTGTGCTGGACTGTTCCAGTGAGTGCACACTTCAAGGGACTCAGCATATGCTAAGACAAAGCTGCTTTGCTCAGGGCAGCTTTTCAGCAAGATACATTTCTAGATGTGCCCATGCAGAATTCTTCGCAGGACTGTAGCCTAAATCACTTTCAGTTTGATTGTGATACAGATGCAGTCTTATGTCAGGCTGTGTAAGGGTATTTATGCTTCCCTCTGTGTGTAGGATTTGGAGGTCACCTGCTGTGACCCACTGTCATTCCATTAATGAAACTGGAGCAAGCATGATTTACTTCAAAGCAGTGGAACTCCATATGGACAAAATGTATGCCTATATGGAGCTCTTCAATAAAGCAGGATTTTATGCAATATTTCTAAATCTGCTAATCTAGACAAGGATTGGAAATTCCACTTACTAGAAAAACCTGAAGCTGGTTAAATTCTGTATTAAAATTGTCTATTGCAGGATCCCACTGTCCTATTCAGTAATTCAAGTGAGGTTACACCAGGGGATGAGTCTGGCCAGTTAATTTACCCTTGATGACAGCAGTTGTGCCGCTGATCTACACAATTGGATTGTGTTTTGGCATTGGAGGGACTCTGGGGAACCTCACGTGATCTGTGCTGTGAAATTAATTTGATAATGCACCATTGTTTTTCCTGAGCTTGCTCATTCATTCCCTGCTGAAGCTAAGGCCTTCAGGATCGGATTCATCACGTTTAGAAACCAACTACAGCTTTCCATTTACAGGATGTCAAAATCCCTGTGTGGTCTTTCTCTTAGGGAGAAAACAAAGCACAGCACTGTGTGCAAAAGGAGGCCTGACGGAGGTTTCTGCCAGTCAGGGGCACATTATCATCCCTCAGGCTTCACAGTTTACTGGGAGCACTGTAATCCATAATCACTGCCCCATGAAAAACTGGCATCACTGAGTTTCCTTAGAGCTGATCGTGGGTGAATCTGCAGGTGCTCATTCATGAAGGAATTGATGCAATCCATTCTGATGAACATGAATCCCGCCAGGTTCAGAGGGACGCATCCAGTCCCTCCAGGCTGCCGTCTTTCTGTACCACGCCTGCAGATTTTAGCTGTGCCAGCTGGAGGCATTGGGCCAACCCCAGCCTTGGTGTAAGTCCATTAACATCAGTGGAGTTGCCTGCACCTACACAAGGCTAACTTTGGCCCACTGTGGTTAAACTTCTGTCAGTATTTCCGCTAAGCCCTTTTCTTTATTCATGGGTTTAGAAGCTGGCTGTAAAAATGTGCTCCATGCTGACATTTGGCATACAACATCTCCTCATCCTGGGAGTGCAGAGTACGGATTTTCTCCTTCTGCAAAACAAAATAAAACAAATAGAATACCCAAATACCCAAATACCCCACTTGTAAATTTTAGTCTGATTTCCTGGATTAGAAATAAGTAGGAGTTTGTTTCAGGCTTTTTCCTATTCACCTGTGTCTCTAGGGTGGATTTGTGTTAAAGATTATCATATGAATCTGTGCATACATACAGAGAATCTGTTTTTGTGTGTGATGCAAGTTTATATTGCCTGTTTTGGTAGTTGGGGTGCCATGACCCTTTTAGAAAATGCAAAGTGTTGCTTAGGCCACTGCATCCGTAAATCAGTGGTTTGTGCAGAACAGGGAGCTTCTTTGTGATTCAAGATCCCTTATCTAAATCACAGCAACTGCTTTCAGCAAGCATAGCTCTGGTTTTTGTCTTCACACAGGGATTTGTGACTTGATAAATTTGTTCATTACTTAAAGTAAGTGTTCGTATAGGCTTTCATGGAGACAAATCTCAGCTTTAGAGTTGTTTAGAGTTGCTTGAGAGTAGCCCATTGTGGTTTTGCATGGCTCTCATTTGTTGGTGGCCGCTGGTGTCATGTACGCAAGCCACATGTGCATCTGTCATCGGTCAAAGTGAGTGGGAGAAGTGATCACTGAAAATGGGGGCCTTAAATGAGTCAGTTTTGCAGATGTTCATGCCAAAGCATATTTACAGGAGCATTCATGAAACTGCCAGGACTTCTTAGTGATAGTTCTTTGCCTATGCTTTTTGGGGTTATTTGAGGAGGGGGGGACATTTGTGCAAATGCTTTATGGACTGCAATAAAATCAGCCTTAGAACTGTTTGTAGACTAAAATGCATTTGCAGTGCTTGTTAAGAGGAATTTGCTGGAGGGAGTTAAGATAAAAAGAGAACCGGCCCAGTGCTACTGCCAACACCTGGGGGTGAGATCAGCTGAGAAGTGGGTGCAGTAAGGGTAAACTGATTTCTGCCCTCAGTTCTTTCCTGGATCTCATATGGCTACAGCAGATCACACAAGGGTAATGGGGAAATATAGGTGTGGAAGGAGTGTGTCTATTAGAGTATTTATCTATTTCACCAGGATACTGCAAATTTTGAAAGATAGTCATGTCCATGCGTTTTAAACAGCTGTACTGATTTAGGTTGTTACTGTCTCTCAGCTGTTCATTATCTGCTGCTCAGCTGACTGATCATGTAAGTATTCCTAATTTGTTTCAGTACAAAGTGAAACGGTTCATTTAATGAAGCTTTTAATGAAGCTGATAGCAAGAAGGGATGGCCAGATCTTAAAGCACAATTATTTTCAGAAATAAAGATAGGGCAATGACTGCAACATTTGCAAAAGCCTTTGAAGGTGCAGAGGAAGAAGTGATGATTTGGTTCATATTTTTAAAGATGTGTCTTGCCCTGTATCCGTAGGATATACTGTTTTTAAAAACATTTTATGGATTGCTTTCTTTCTCTTGAATCAAAATACAAGGTCCTGGAAAATAGAGCCAAAGAAAACCGGGAAAAAAAACATGTTCTTGTAAAGTGCAGACTTATTGGAAATTAAATCCAGACATTACAGGAAAGCTGTAGATTCAGACTTAACAATACTCATATTCCTTATTGCAGCAGTGTTTACATGGCCAGTGATGGAAAAACCCCAGTGTTCACAGATCTTCTTTTTCAGACTAGAACACCTTCACAGATTTATGCAGTGCCTCACCATTTTTTAGCTCATAAATCATCAGTCCTGGGGAAGCATATGTCCATGGACCTGTGGGCAGCAAGACCTTGTTTGGTTCTTTGTAATGGAAATATCACAGCCCATCTGCTTTTCCAATTGTGGAACTGTCCTGGTTGGTGTCTCACTGGCAGACCAGCTGCGGGGAGCACTAGACAGATACACATTTAGTATTAATGTACAGGATACAATCTAGTACATTTTCACACACTCCTTTGATAACCTTTGTGCTTTAGTTTTCAGTGCTTCTGGAGTTGGGGAAAAATCAGGCCCTGAGGATATGCTGGCTCTGCTTTTGAAGACTCTGAGCTTCAGAGGCAGCCAGTGGAAGCTGTGGGGACTCAGGACCTCTTAAAGCTAAGCCACAGGTTGCGCTGTGTTTGCTCATACAAAATTAGTACGTCTTCTGCAAATAGTTCCACTTGCTTCAAAGCAATCCCAAATCGAAGGAGGTGCTTTGCCGTAGGAGTGAGCCCTAGGGCCAGAGGACTGGAGTCACTGGAATAAAGGAGGATTAGGTGCCCAGGGATGCCTCAGCTCTTTTTGGAAGGGTCAGTCCAAGGATGTCTTGGATATTTCTGACAGGATATTTCTGCATGCTGCTCACCCCCACCAGCTGAAGGTCTATGGCCAAAGGATGAACATACTTTGCTGCTTGAAGACCTATTGGTACATTACATTACATTTTCAAAATAGAATGTGAGACCCAATGTTGCCATTATGTTTTCCGTATGTTTTTTGGTTTGGATCAAAACCTCAAAGCTAGTTTGACTTTTATCTTTAATAAATTTCCCTTTCCAGCTCTGTGTTTTCTTTGTTATTGTCTTCCCTCTATACTCCTGGAATGATTTTAAATATTTGCACAGATATTAAAACAAATGGAACTGTTTCTAAGAGTTTCCCTTGTAAAGAAAATCTTGATATTGTTATAAATGTAGGATAAATAACCAGTTTAACTTTGAAAGCACTTTTTGATGCTCACCATATCATAGAACATGTATTTGTTAAAACAATGCAGCATTTTTCATGGCCTCTGGTTTTTACTGCTCTACCCTCTGAACGTCCTTCACTGAGTTTCTAACCATTTTGGTACCTGAGCACATTAGACTACCTGACGCACTAGAGTGTTATGGATTTGTTTCTTTGCCTATTAAATATATGACCTAGTTCAACCTGAAATTATGTCCAAAATGCAAGAATTACAGGTGATATTCTGTACCCTGAGTAATTCAGAAGGTCATCATAGCTTAATCAAGCTGTAAAATATAATAATTTGTCTAAACTTGTGCAAGTATTTTAAAGTACTGCAAGATAGAAAATATTCAAAACAGAGTGAAGAGCCATCATTAGAGAGGAAATGAAAATAGCCTGGCTTGCTTGGCCCAGCAGAGCTGAGGTAGAAAGGGGATATAAGTGTTCATAAATGTATCATGAGAGTTAATACCAGGGAAGGAAAGAACGGTTTAAGCTGACGTACTAGGCTGGCACGGGACTAGGTGTGCATCCATCGGCTGTGGGTTCAGACTGGGAACTGTAATGTTCCCGCTGCTAGAGAAGGGAGAGGCAGTCTTCTGTCACAGCTCCCGAAAGGCAGAGTGCGTTTAGTGGGGATCACGGCTGTTTGTGAAAAGGATCAATAGCCTGGTTGTGTGCGAGAGCGAGAGGCTGGATGACCCAGCAGAGTTCAGTAAAGGAGCACAAACAGCCAAACTTTTGTTATAGGCATTGAAGTGTCTGATTCAAACAAAGCCCAGCAACACTGCAGTTCAGCTCGTCCTTGGTTTACCCCACTGCACATATTTCCATGACTTTGCACAGGGTGAGGTCTGGGTGTTACATGTAAGATTTTACCTCGTGTAAAGTAAAACTTGACGTTCTCATGATGGCCAGCAGACTGCATGGTAGGAAAAGAAGTATGTTCTCCTGCTTGTCACTACTTTATTTAGATATGACTGGGTAGAAAAAAATCTCTTGAGCTATCTTTCATATGCAGTACTCTGTATCTTATGAATCCCTTGAGTGAAGTTTAATGAGAAAGCAAGGTCACAGAACAATAATGGGAAATTGCTGTGTTCAGCTATGAAGAGAAAAAGATTGATCCAGTCAATAGCCATTCAAGTCAGAGGAAACCTTTACATTGATTTCAATGAAACTGGATCAGAGCCTCAGTGAGTAAATTACTGTCTGGTCTCAGCACTGTGTCTGTCTAGTATCGTGATATAACACAGTTATATCTGTGAGGACATTTTGCTCTGTGTTTGTGCTGTAAGGCATTAGGAATGAAAGAAAAAGTGATCCCAGTTGGAGCATTCTCCACACTGCAGAGGTCATTAATTTTTATCTGGAGCTGTGAAATGTAATTCAGAACTCTATAGAAAATGGACATTGGCGTTTGTGAGCTCTTCTTTAGGAACAGTCGTTTTCCTTCTCAAAAAGAAGCAGATAATCACTTTTCTTCGATCAGTAAGGAGAGCTCTGTACTTCAGTGGTTTCAATCAAATGAGGAATTGTCTTCCTTGGTGATTTAAACTACAGATGAGTCCAAGCTGAAATGTTGGATCCTAAACCTAAAACTCTGGGACAGGTTTTTAGCTTTCTACCTGGTTGACAGTACCAGGGGAGTGGCTGTCTTAGCTTATTCTTTTTAGTCTAGCAAAAAAAGTTGAATCTGAAGTGAGAACCACAGAGTGGTATTGTTATAGTTGCCAAAAATTGTTGGTACCTTTTCAATTAGCTGTAGCACAGGTACAAATCACGTTGCTGAAGGCCTACTATGAACTCCATTTTTGAAATCCATTTACAAGATGATAACCAGGATAACCAGGGCTGCAGCCAGGTCTGAGGAACTGAGCAGGGGTCAGTAGCAGAACCAGTACTGCCCCTGGATTGTCTATGTTGCAGTGTTTAATTCTAGATACCACCATTTAGGTCACTGAGCTGCATTTTAAATTTATGGTTTCCTCTAGCCTCAACGGGCTCCCGTGTCTTCTGAGTGTGGAGAAAACAACATTTTTAAGAAAAGCCTTGTTTCCTCTCGTTAACCCTGAATGTTTTTAGAGTATGGTATGTTGGAGGCTTCCAATAGAAATTCTTTTTTCACCTTCTGTGTTATCAGACAACAGACCAAAGCCAAGCAAAGGAGAAGGACATGGAAAACCACATGGCAAATGAAATCATATGGAAGTTCTGAACATTTTAGGTATGGTATCTTATTTTCCAGTTATGCAGACAAGATTGTCTCTGTTTCTTTTGCTATGTAAATTGAACTATCAGGTCTTCAGGGATGGGACCCTCTCATTAGAACGCCGTTTAGTGTGTTAGCGTTTTGTTTCTGAGATATCCACAGAGAATAATTGAATCTGACTGTTGTGTTTGTCTGGGCAAAGAGACACCTCAACCATTGTCTTCAGTAGCACTGCAAAGCCTCCACTTGGTATGCACGCTCTGCGATGGTGGCTTAGCCTGCCCTGCCCCCATGGAATAGGTATGGATCCTGGATGCATTTGCATGTGCTTACATCGAGCCGTTCTGGCAGTTTTTTATTTTGTACCATCACTGTGGGTTTTCCAGGCTGCAGAAAGATGGCTCCATGGCTGAGGGAAAGCTGACAGTGTTTCTGCTTTATAGCAGGTACTTGGATGTATGTGTTTACCCATTGTTAAGTCAGAGACATAAAAGTTTTCGGTGTTGTGTGAGAAGATACTTGGAGCAGTGAGGAGCATTGTCACATGCTGGTCACATCTGTACTGGCTGCACATCTGCAGAGAGCTCTTCATCCCCGAGAGCCATCTCTCATCCTTTTGCTGCGGGGTGCTGGGACCTCTGTCCCATTTGGTGAGCCCCTGTTGAAGGTGCAGCTTGTCAGTGCATCCTTCAGCTCACCAAGGGGCTGTGCTTGGAGAACAGGGCCAGCACAGTGTTGCACCCCAGCACGGGTGTGCGCTTCCCAAAGGTCTCCAGAGCTGTTTCCTGTTGTGTGATCCTGTGTGTCAGGAGTATCCTCAGTGTTGATTGCTGGAGGAGAGGAAACAAGAAGTCTGCAAGTGCTAAAGTTAGAAGCACATTCTCTCAGATTGCTCAGAAATGTAGAGGACGTTCCCACGGTATTGCTGCTTCCCATCTACCACCCTCCCAAGACAGTTCAGAAAATACAGAGCTGTCTTCACCATTTTCACTGTTTTCTCCAGCTTTTAATTGTCAAATCTGTGTTCCCATATTCTCTTCAGGCTCCAGCTGTGTTGGTGTTACTGCCCTCTTAGGTCAACTGCTCGTTAGGGGGTGCAAATACACCCCACTGTTTTGGTGAAGATGAGCTGGGGTAGGGTATATACTGTTTCAACTCAAAGTTAAATGACCTTTCTGCTTCAGATCGCCATTTGTTGTTGATGTATGGCTTTGCTGATCCCACTGCAATGGGAGCTCATGTTGAGTTCCTTTTTTGTTCTGACTCCCTGACTCCTTTCCTGGAAAGCAGTAGCTCTGCAAACAGTTCTTTAGCTTTCCAGGATGGCCTGCTTACTTGTCTCTAGATGAATGATCTCCCCTCCCAACATCTGACTGTATTAACCGTATTTTTTTTTGAGTAGAATAGGAATGTAAAGAAGTCTGGAGCACATTGTACATGTCTAGACTGTGAGGACCAACTAAATACTTCCCTTATGAAAGGCAGCTCCTACTTTCTTTGCATTCCTTAGCCAGGTCCCTTTTTTTGGCTTTGGTCACAATCTATTCCTCAAGAACTGAGAGTATGATCAAATGCAAACAGTTAATACCTGTGGAGCCAGGTGTTACTGTTCCAGCTAAGACCCCAGCTCCATGTTCCAGGGTCCTCTTTGGCATATCTTAGCTCTCCAAATGTTCTCTCTTGTCACTCTTTGTCAGATGTCACTTGTCACCCCTATTGCCTCAGGGCCATTGGGGTCAGGCAGCTCACATGCTGTGAGGAGAGCAGAGCATGAGTGCACCTTTGAGATGGGCTGAAGCAAAACTGTCAGGGAAAAAGAGACCTGGTCAGTGTGCAGGTTCGAGAGGTGTCTGTCTCCCCTCTCCACGTTGATGAGTTTAGCTTTAACCTCTGTAGCTCCACTGTGTCTGGCATTTTCAGCAGTGCCACGACACTGTTGGTAAGGCAGGAGCTTCTTTAGGAGCTGGACATGAATAGTTTTCTCTTCCCTAAACTGACATTGAGCGTACCCGGCAGAGATAACTCACAGGAGCCTCGCTGTTAATGCAACCAGAACTGGAACAGATAGGACATATGCGTGAATCAATTCCTGACTTCCCCATGCATGTCTTTATACTCTGCCATTTCAGCAGTGTGGTGGAAGCAGATAGTATCCTGCAGCTTTTTTTTGTGCTGTAGCATAAACCACGCAGGATACTGTAGACATCAAATCAGAAATGCATATGAGCATTTTTCATGCACAAGCTAACTTGCTCGTCTCCCTAGGTAGGAGGCATTTAAAATTACCCCAGCACATTCAGAAGTACTAATGCAACAGTTAAAGGAGTTGATTGTAGCAGCTTCCTGAAAGGTAAGTGTAGCTCAGTGTATTTGATGCTGGCCTAGGACTGAGGAGCTGAGGTTCTGTTTCTGACTCTGCCATCAGTTTTTCCTGTGTGGTTTCCCTGTTTGTAAATAAAGACTTATCTCCTTCTGGAGACCTTTAAAACCAGTTAAGGAAAGTCATGGGAGAGCTGTAATAATAAAGAAACATCTTGGTGCTAGAAAACAATCTGGAATTCTTGTACTAATATCTAAGCAGGCTCCTGTTCTTTCTTGCCTGAGGGGTCTCTGTTAGGAGTGGGTCTTCAGCATATGGGATGCTTTTCAAACAGGCAATGTAAGTCAGACCGAGCCCAGAACAGAGGGGCAAGTGCTCTGTGCAGCTACATAGGCCCCAAGCCCTGTTGCAGTTAATGGGACACTGCTGCCATAAACTGGTTGTGGGATGGATGCCTAGCTAAAGACAAGAGGCTATAAGTGAGCATTGCAGTAGCAGGGAAATGGAGAGGTAACTGGAATAAGTGGGAGTGGCTGAGCAGTCCAAATTGCTCACAACTGGATTTCCAATTCTGGTTTCACTTAGGAAAAAAATCAGCTCTCTATGCATGCACTTCTGCTTCCATTTAAAACTAAAACTATTTTTTAAACCTATGTTTATCTTCAGAAACCTGTTTCTGCCTGTTTTCATTTAGTTTTTAAAATTACTAGTTTAACCCAGCAAGACTTACCATGGATTTTTTTAAGGGGAAGAAATAGATTCTGCAATTTCAAGCCAATAATGATCTGTCCGTGTATGACATGGAAGAAAGAAATGGAAGGAATTCTTTGACAAGGAACAGACGTCTCTGTAAACTAATCTTTTCTAAGCCAACTGTGGGGAGGTTTAGCTTTCTGGTGTTTCCCATGGAAGCATACTTAACTCAGTGCTGCTGAGCAATTTCAGGTCACTTGATAGGATGTAATTAGCATTCTGTAGTGAACTGGTGAGCCCACTGATGGTCTTGCCAGGGAAATGTTTAGGAATCTGCAAAATGTCCTTTGTACATCACGTGCAATAGTTGGATCCATTGAAACGTTTCTCCTCAGCTTACAAGATGCATTTGATGCACATATACACATGGTGTGTATATGGGACACGGTGCAGCCACAGGAGAATGTGACCACATCAGAATTGGTGCTTCACTAACAATTCGGGTTTTGTGAGCTGCCAGTACTATTCCCATGGATGGCCTAGAGAGGAGAAGCTGCCAGTGTAGGATGGGAAGGGGAGAACCTGGTATGTAAAAGAGCTCCGTGTGTGTGTGTGTGTGGAGGGCATAAAGCCAGAAATAAATGATGTAAAACCCCACTGTGAGTACTAAGGGATTGCCTGATCCTGCCCATCATTAGAGGGAGAAGCTCCGTGGGAGAGCAGATGTCTTCTCGAGAACTAGTCACTGGAGTTTGGAAAGGATCTCAGGGAAATCCGCTTTATACTCAAAAGCACATGTTTTCTGAAATGCTTTCTGACTGTGCATGTTCAGCACTAGCAATAATTTAGGCCCCAATCCAATACCCACAGAAGTAATGGGTGTCTTTCTGTTAACTTCTTTTTAATAGACCAGGCCCATAAAGAGAAGACAAGCATATTTTTAAGAGCCTGCTAATCTGTGGAGCATGTGTTACTTTGAGTGAAATCCCCTAGCACACTGTGAATGGAACGTTTCCAAAAAAAAGGAAAAAAGGGAAATAAAGAAAAAAGAGTAAATATCCGTTTGTGGAAGTTAAGAAACTGCAACGGCTGAAAAAGGAAAGGTCAGCTGCATTCTGGGCTGAAAACTGACGATCCTCATGGTTATGAATGTGCTGTTTCCATGTGTGGGAATTTTGAAGATGCCTTGATATTAATTTTATAGGGGAGAAATTAACAAGAAATCCACCTAAACAAAGCCCAAATGTCCTCGCTTTACCTCAAAATAAACTGCATGAGTGTAAGAAGCAAGGGACCCAGCTTCCTCACAGATAAAAAGAAAAAAGTTTTACCTGCTGTTCCATAATCAACACAGGTTTTTTTTGCAAAAATGTATTCTAAATGTCAAAAATAACCTGATAGTGGTGTTACTACATTGCATGTTTTTGTAACTTTATTTCATATTGTTTCCGTAGCTCTATTGCGTACTTATTTTTATTTTTAAAGCAGAATAGCCTATGAGTGTCTAGCCTGATTTTCTGTAAAACTTCAGAACATGGAATTTCACGTGCAATTCTGGCATTTAATCCAATAATATATGACTGTGTTAGAACATACCTCTACTAGAGAGAAATTTAAACTTAGACATCTAAGAAATTGACAGTCTATGGCATCCCATGTTGAAGGAGTAGGTAAAGAGTAAATTGTCTGCTTTTTCCAGTTTGTTTGTCTAATTTCACCTTCTAGGGCTTCGATCTGCCAGATTAAAGAACTGCTTAGGACCAGATACTGTGCAGGTACTTATAGACTGTGATCAAATCTTCTCTTAACCTTCTCTTTGATAAGTTAACACAATTGAATTCTCTAAATCTCCCCCAGAAAAACGTGTTTTCCAGACTGTGAGTCATTCTTGGCCATTTGTTTGATAGTGTTGCACCGGTGTAAAATTGGAGGTGTCCAGTGGAGATTCAAGCTCTGTGCTTTATTTTGTAGACGCTCTTGTTCTTTGAAAAATATTAGGCTTTAAATACCTTCCAAAATGTGACCAGCTCTGTATTTCTGCCAAAGAAAAACTGACAGTAGTCTAAAAGCTTGTTCCCTAGTGTAAATTCACCATTTTAAGTATTTGAACACTGGTAAATGTTTCAGAGAGGCAGTTATGGTGAAGTAATGTTCACTGAGCCTCTGTGGTGCTTGAAAAGCTCTCAAAGAACCAGAAAATGTTATGGTTGGACCAGTGTGGTACAAATGTCAATATGATGTTTTTATCAGCTAGGTAAGTGAATCATCTGTCTTGATGATCCTGTTGCTGATGAAATCAGCAGGGAGTCTTCCTTGGACTCCCATGGAAGGAAGAGAGTATCCAGCCACTGTCATCTCCATGGAGGCTGTACCTGCACAATCTGAGCCACCTCCATTCTGTGACAACTGCACTTCTTGGGAAATCCAAGCATTAAAGTCATATTGTGCTATAAGTAAGTATTGACTTTTTGCTGACATTTGGCTGCAGATTTTGCTGGCCCAGACAGAAGGAGGTCCCTTGATGTTTGTTCAGTGTTCCAGTAAAGAAGGAAAGTTGCCTCTTGGTTGCAGTAGCACAGGATCGAAGGTGACAGCCATGAAAACCGTCAGAGTTTAGAAGTTCTCCTCCGTGTCATTCACTAGACAGCACTCTAAAGCCCCATTTCTCCTGATGTGTGCCTCTGACAGCAGGCAGCTGCAGATCCTCAGGGCAGAATCTATGCAGCATGCACTGCATCAGTGTATAGAGAATTCATCCCTAGAAAGCTCTCCCTGCATCCGGGGTGATGTCTTCTTTAGTGCTCCTACCTAAACTCTTTTTCAAGTTATATTGTTTGAGCTCATCTTCACCAGAAGATAAATCCACATTTCCTAGCTCATGACAGTATTAGATTTAGGAATACAGGTTTGTTCAACCCACCTGTAGAGATGGTGGTTAAAGTTTTAAGTCCTTTTTGTCTAAATTGTGCCATTTGATGTATGGCTTGAAAGTTTATGTCTTCTGGATGAGGAGATGGCTTGAGGGATTAAGGGATTAAGGTTTAGCCAAAGAAACATAATATGTGTGCTCACATATATATTTAAAGGTGGAAAGTAGGTTCTGAAAGGAAACTCAGATCCCTTATCTGACTCTAATTAAAGGCAAAGTACAGTGTACAAAATTTTGCTTTTTATTCCCTGGTTGTACAAAGGAATAATTCATCTGATGTCAGGGAAGTTATACCTGGTTGATAACCAAGTGAATGACAGCAAAAGCTGGCAGTGAGCCTCCTTCTCCTATGGACAGGTTCCCCAGAGGCTGTACTTGAAAAACTTCCTGGGACTACAGAAAGTCAGTGAGAGCTGAATGCATTCAGGATGTTAAAACTTACATACCATGAGCATAAGGAGTTCGGTCAAGGCTTTAAGATAAGGTATAATCATCTGTGCTCAAAGAAGTTTAAATTCTTCCCCTGCAGGCAGAAAGTTGCGATGCATAACACGTACACGAACATTGTCAATATCCAGCTACTACAATTAGTACAACTGTAGCTGAAGTTGCATTGATCCTGAATGAAGAATTCCTGTTTATGGCTGGCAGAGGCAGCTTGCCTGCAGGATCCACTGGGGTTGGCACATTAAGCACTCTTCAGCCTAAATGCATGAACTTCAGCCTCTTTTGCTCTGCTTAGGTCTGCTTATATTTCAGATAAACCACCAGCAGTTTGATGTTTATAGTGGAATGCAATCTGAAAATCAATGTTCCCTTGTCTGCTTTCGCTATTGTGCTCCGTTGCTCTTTGTGGTCTTATGTTATTAAAATTACATCAGGTGTGTAGCTGTATTGTTTGATTTGGTAGTTGAAACACAGATAACACTTGGATTATTGGGTCAGACGTATTTATTATCCGTTCAGAGAGGCTGGATATCTGATGTGAATTTCTGGAAGTGTCTGAGTCAATTTTGCGAGATGAGGACAGCTTCCCCATCATTGGCTGCTGTGTGCAGACAGTCCTCTGGCTGCCGCTTACCTTTCCTTTATCGTCTGCTCCGCTGGAGCGTAATGAGCGTGTATATTGGAAATTGCTCCTTGTCTGTGTGGTGAGAAGCAAAAACTTGTAGATGGAATCCAGCATCCGCTGATTCCCTGGCAGAAGAAGAAGGGAATGGATGTTTCTTGAACCTTTATACATCCTGTGTGGGGCTGGCGCTTGGCCTTGAGCCAGACACTTCTGTCTGCACTTACTGAGGGTCAAGGGAGTGGCATGTGTTGATACAGCAGAATAGCTCCAGTGAGCAGGACAGTCGTGAGCACGGAGCAACTGGGTGTGTTCAAATGATGTCCTGTGACATCTGTCCCACTGTTACCTTTTTGTCTGCGCTGCACTCGGTGTCTGTGCATGCAGCCCGCCTCCTTGCTGGGTGTGTGCCTCGGGGCGGGTGGGGCAGCACGCACCTCTCCAGCAGCAGCAGCTCCGGGAGGAGGCAGCAGCAGATGGTTTGCCGCAGAACGCGTGGGCCAGAGCAGCATTTCTGGGGAATGCCCAGGTGAGCCCGGGAGGTACTTGTTTAGCAATCCAGAGCCAGGTGATGACACCAGGGTGATGCCTTTTTGGGTTAATTAGTCTTCCTTGGAAGCAGGTTGCAGTAGCTTGGCAGTGTGGTTACGTTGCTCCCAAGCGCCAAATGGAAAGTGATTATGTTTCTCTCAAGGCTCAGTGTAGCTTGTCGAGAGCTGTCTTGGGTGTCTGCCCAGCAGTGCACTCCAGACACCTACTCTTGGGGATGGAGGCAAGTTTAAACAGACTCATCTTTGCATGGTGAAGAGAAGGGAATCATCCAAACCAGCTTCACAGTGTGTGGCTGGACTTGTGCAAAGGAGTCACAGCTAGGATGAACAATTTGGCCTCACTTTGGAAGCTGAGTAATGGAGAAGTACATGTGTGCCTGGTGGCCCAGTTTATAGAAGCCAACACATGAAAAATCCCCAGCCCCTTCCCTCTCTTCAGTCCTCAGTTCACAGGCAGAACCCTGCAGGTTCAGAGAGACTTCAAATGATTGAATCCCTTACAAACTCACATTCAACTACCTTTCCCTCCCCAAGAGCCAGCTCCCTGCTCAGCCTTTTCTTGTAGTAAGATGCGGGGTTGTCCTGCACCTCAGCTTCTTCACTCAGGTGCCTGCAAGATGGAGAGGGGAGGTACAGTGCCTTTCAAGTGAGGAGATGTACGCAGCCAGCAGCTACTGAACTTCCCTATCAGGAGCTGGCACTTAAAAACATAAAACACTGAACCCAAGTTCACCTGAAGTCTTAAAAATACTTTTCAAAGCTATATGCATATTACTTGCTAAAACAGATTGCACCTGGCCAGCCCTTGCAGCTGTACATCAAAGGGATGTACACATAGAGGAGGGAGGGAGAAAGGGAGCTGGGGACAGATTTCTCATTAGATTGTTATGTAGGGGATGATGCCTGGCTCAGCAAGCCTGTTGCTTCCAAGGCTATAGTTGAGAGTTTATTTTTGTGCTGCCATTGTAAATAGCTTCTAGCTCCTGAGTCTAACTTGTCAGATCTTCTCCGTAGGATCAGGTATAGTCTTTGTCATACACTTACTTGGCTCTTCTCTGGCAAGGTCCAGTTTGCAGGGCAGCTCTTTTTGTCCCAATCAGTTCATCGGGAGTGACCTACCTTCTTATGGGTCATGTTTGTAGAGAGCTGTCAATATCAGCTGGGCTCAAGCCATGTTTCACTATCTGGTCTGCCTGGGACTTTGAGGTCCCTCACATGCTTCCTTCAAGATTTTGTTTCCTTCTTCATCAGTCCCACCCTTGGGCCTGCACACAAATTTTTAATGATTCTTTCCTTCTCTGCTAGTTCAGTTCAGTTCTCCTCAAAACCAGTCTAGTAAAAACAACAAGCTCTTGGTATCTTGTGGTGGTAGCACTTGCCTCTGGGTAGCTGCAGCGCTGACTGCCCATGGGAGCTCTCTGTGTTGGAGGAGAAGCTCAGGCTGCCATATCCCTGTCTGCAGGCACCAGTGGTACTAAAAAAAGGAGGCTTACACATGTCTGGGGGGAGCCTGGATGCTGCTCTCCCCAAGGAGGGGGAATAACTGGTGCTATCAGCCCAGGGTCTATTAGTGTGCCATGCACCACAGTGGATATTTCTGTAAGCAGCAGTGCCTGAATTCATTTTGATCTACCTTGGTTCTGGATTAAGCTTTTGCAGAGTCCTAGTTTTCTTTCTCTGAATCCAAATTTCCAAAGCAAAGGGAACACCTGGAGCGGAAGATACCACAGATGTCAAAGATTCAGGCTATAAAATTATAGGATAACTTATTTTTCTCAGTATGTGGTTCAGCAGAAGCTAGGCATCCAGGTATTTAATTTTAAACTATTAACACATAACATGGATTTGCAGCTCTATTTTCAGTGCAAATATTTTATAAAATATTGAAATTTAGCACAGCTCTACATTCCTTGTTACAGGATAGTTAAACCTATAACGGCAGTTTCTTTCTTTATCAAATCCTGTAGAATCCTATTAGCTGTTGAGCTATAAAATCCAATTGGCCTTTTTCCCGTAAGATCAGCTGAGAAGATGTGATATAAATTCAAAATATTAGCACAGACTTTAGCCTAGGGCAAACACTGTTAGCTGCAAGGATATAGGGCCTTCACCATACTTACACTAATATTTGTGACATACCCTTTACCCTCAGTTTGAGACTTTGCTTTCCCAATCAACAAACCTGTCAGCTTGAGACTTATTTGATGAAGCAGTTGAAGCATCCTGCTGTGAAAGTAAGCACAGCATTCAAGGGTCATTTGAAGTCCAGCTGACCAAGTCCTTTCTTTAAGACCACTTGAAGAGGGAGGGAAAATTGGAAAAAAACTCTCTGAAGAGAAACTTTACACCAAAGGAGCAATTTGAATGAGAATGTTACGTGGCTGCCTGAAGTGGTGGAAAGAGATGACCACACAAGGTTAATTGCATCTGCAAACTGTTTCCAGATTTAAAGAAAAAAGAAAAATGTTAAATCCCACACTTTTTCTTTTTCTTGTCTGCCAAGTCCATTAGTAAGCTTCTTAAACTAGCATGTAGCTCTGTGAACTTTTTTAGGCCATAATTATGTTACAGGTGTGGTCAGGGTGGCCCACGAGACACTTGCGTTTCCCGTGGGAGAGGGGAGAACCTGGGCTGAACCACCACACTGAACAGGGAGTCAGGAATGCTTCTGGCACAGCTGGGACTGTTAAACATGGCTGGGGCTGGGTCCAAACCAGCAGAGCACTCAGAGAGCTCTGTGGCTGCAGCCCCCATGGCCCTCGAGCCCAGAAGGATTTGCTTACACGTAAGATTTGCTTGTAAAGGACCTCTGTGGAGACTGAGCATGTAAGCTCAGCCTAATGAGATCTGGGGAGCTGGTGCAGATCAAGCAGGGCTTTTCAGCTTTGTCTCAGAGCTGGCCTTGCAGGATCCATGATGATCGACAGTAGTGAGGTGTCTTTATGATTTCAATTTTTTAAATTTGTTTGTTTGGTTGGGTTTTTTGTTTTGGTTTAGGGTTTGTTTGTTTGTTTGTTTGTTTGTTGTCTGTTACCTGGGATATTCCAACTTGTTACTTTGGATAGCAGCATGTAGAGGGTGTATGTGATCCGTTTTTTTCACATAGCTAGAACATAGGAATTTAACACACGCCTTATAATTGACATTCATTATACCAATAAAAACAGCAATTACCCTGCTACCCTTGTGTGAGGTTGACAAAACAAGGAATTAAAGTTGTTGCCCAGCAAAATAAGATCTTTTACTTTTTCTCAGGAATAGGCAAGTTTTAAAGGCAATTCACTTGAGATCACTAGAAAAACTAACCATCCAGAGGTTTGCACCAAGTAACTTGAAAACATATTGATGGCTTTATTGCTAAAAATCTTGTCTTTCCATTACATGGAGGTATAGATTAAATATGTAAAAACAAGCTTGCATTGCCAAGCTTCCTGCTTACTGAGTTCAGTAGCATAAACAAGCACCTCCCTACTTAGTGCTGCAGGTGAGGTTTGGGCTGTACACGCCCAGCAGGAAGCAACTTGAGGGTCAGAGATGGTTCTTGTGTGAGATTGTTACTTTTTTGGCAGGATGTGAGTCAGCAACAGGTCTTGTCTAAAAGACATGACTGGAGAGGGTGAGTTGGGCCATTTTCAGTTACCAGCAGGACAGAAAGCCCCTCCTCTCAGCAGTGTGTAGTCACAACCTAGGGCACGTTGTGCCCTTGCCAGATCTTGTATAGGAAATGATATTTGAACAGGTCTGGTCCTAAAGAAAGACTCTTGAAAGGTGTTGGCAGATGATGACATGGATGAGAGAGTTGTTCCTGATGAATTGGTCAGGCACGGTGTCGCTAGTCCCCCAGAAAAGATATTAAATGTCGTTTCTGACATTTGAAATCATTAATTATCACTTAGCATTTTTCAAAAGTGAGGAGGTCCTTGCTCCATTTTGCATGGTTGTTTCTTGGCAGAGTTGATAGAATAAGAATTCATGTAGGATTTTCTTCTCTGTATGGTTTAACAGCAAGTGTGCATTAAGTGGTGGCCACAGTGATCTCTAGCTCCAGTCCTCCTCAAATTCATCCTCTTTTTCATACATGAAGCCTGAATAAATTCAGCGTAGAATTGTGGCCACAGTGTATGAGACACCATTATATCCTCCCAAGGAAAGTACTGTACAAATTCAAGATCACTATTTTAAGACACCCTCCAGGTTTGGACTCCTGCCTTAAACTCTATCTGAAAATAAGCAGAAGTGCCAGACACTGCCTGTTTTGCCCTGCCGCTGGCCCCCTGCCTTCAGAGCAAATTAGGAACAAATGTGGAGCTCACGGGCTTGCTTAAGCACTCCAGTGAGTTTAAAAGCAAACATGACGATAAAAAATCAACAACCTTTTCATCGAGTTTTAACTCTCTCTGACTCGTTAGTAATGATGGAGATGTATTACGTAAAATAGAAATGTAATATATATTCATTTCTTCATGATGTCTCTTTATAGTTAGTAAAGGAGTAATGGGATAATTAAGTGGAAATATTCATATATTGTTGGAGGAGATGAACGAACTTTTTCCTCACTGATATCTCCTCCTGTGAGAGAAAGCACATTCCTTCTCTGATGATGTTGTGACTTTTGTCACGCTCTGCTTCTGAGAGTGTTTGTTAATTGGCACCTCTCAGATGAGCCTGTCTGTCAAAATCGCATGTAGCACCTGGATGCATAGTGTAACAAAATACTCTCAGTATTTGAAAGGAATCCAGATTTAATATCATCTTCTATAAATAAAGATTCCTTGTTGATATGAGATTGATGTGATATGCCTTTAATCATAAAAATGAAAAGTCGTCTGTGTATTTTCTTTCTAATGTTGAAGCTTTCAGATCCCAGATCAAGACAGAACTTGGACCCACAAATAAGTGCCACTGAAATCGATGACCCCTAGACACAGGCTTAATTTTAAGTAAATGCTTCTTAAATGCTTAAAAGTGAGGCCCCACTTTTCTTAAAATCCATCCAATTTCCTTTTCAGGTTTTATTGGTGTCCTCATTTCTGTGGATTTGGAAATGTCCCTAAGAATAAGGATAGACTATAAAGTTTCCACAATACTGCTTTGGCCACAGTCCTGCAGCCAGATCCAAAGAGTGCAAACTATTTTCATAGGAACAGATATTTCCTATATGCTGTGCAAATCCATAATCCCCCTTCTTCACTTGTAGCAAGCTAAACTTACTTCCAAGAACAAATGATCATGCAACCAAGTCCATGGAAAAAGTCATCGACATTGGAGGAAGGGATCTCTATTAGCATGTTACATCTCCCAAGTGAATTACACTCTGTTCTCATGTCCTATGTTCCAGATTAGCAGCTTTGAAGGTTGCAAGGTCTGCTTGAGCCTCTTCTTTAGTGATAATGATTGTAAGTAATTGAATACTGAGAATCTCAACTAAAGCCTGCTGGTGAAAAGATCCTTACGCACTAGTTTTCTGTTCAGACCAAACAGTTCCTGAAGTAGGAACTGAGTTTATGAGAAAGTGTCCAGCACTTAATGCTGAATATAGGCATGAGTTTGGAGTCCTCTCCTGGGGAGGTGGAGATCTGTGGACATTGCAAAGAGAAGTGTTCTGCATTCTTACTTGTGTACACAATGCGAGAAGGCTGGAGAAGCACGTGGCTGAGCATAAAATTGAAGGATAAAGTGCTTTCCTTGCGCTGATGAGAGCGAACACACAGACAGAGAAATGCACACAGACAGAATGAGCCCTTTCATGCGGGGAGTGGTGATTTACTGATGTGCTGACTGCATACCAAGTGCAGCTGCGACAGGAGCAAGGCTCTGCCCCGTGGGAGGCTGGGGGCAGACACCCAAACACCTCGAGTCCTCTTTCGTTCCTTATACCAATATTGTTCCACTGAGTGCATGAATTTACTGCTGACCTATACCAGTATGAGTGTTACGATTTAAGCCCCGTCTCATCTTCTCTTCCCTCTATTTCCAAACTGGTGTAAAAGGCAGTCAGTTGACACCAACAGTTTGCATAGGGAGTGCTGAGCTGTCAGCATAATGTGCTTTGCTCAGGTGTGAATAACTTTGGTGGCTGAGATATGGGCCTATTTCCTTTAGTACTGATGATCACTTATGTTGCTGTAGACACCACTGGGTCCCATTCTGCTGGTTATTGCAGCAACTCTTAGGAAGAGGCAATCCCTTTGCCAGATCAAGGGCCTGGATCTGATTTCACGTCCTCCGTGACAGGCTAATTGGGTTGAAGTCGATGGAGCCAATGCAGGGTGAGAGGAGAACGGAGCATCCAGACTGATGGATCTACCTACTTAAGGAGTTTTTATGGCTCCCAGAGCTGTGATGTTTGAATGCCTCACAAACTTAAAGACCACTCCTGTGAGAGATGGAAGCACTGTCGTCTCTGCCTAACAGCTGGGGAGCTGAGATGAGCTGAGTAAGATGAAATACCTTGGCCAAGGTCACTGTGGAAATCTGTGACAGAGCAAGGTCTGCCAAATTAAACCTTGCCAGGTTTCAAGCTGGTCTGTGGACGACTGGGCCAGCTTTCCTCATAGCGTGGGGCGAATGGGCTGTTCTTGCCTTCTGTCCCCCTCTGCCCCTTCTTCTCTTTCTTGAGTTGTGATGGTGGGAGCTGCCTACCTGGAGGCCACTGAAAAGGATCAGGCTCTGAGTGTCTCAGCCTCTGAGACACTCTCCCCAGCACAGGTTGGCTGAGGTCCCCTGAGGTGCAGGCAGAGGATGGATTCCTGTTTCTCAGGAGTGTGGGAATCTGGGGTCAGCACACCAGCAGCCTGTTCATTACCAGGGTCTGAACTGTAGCACCTTCCCCTCTCACATTTCTGTTATTTAGGGTGACTAATCATAATAACAAATTGATTAAGGTTAACTGGATAAAGTCATCTAAGTCATATTTACTGCTAAACTAACTGCCCAGGGAGGTGAATTAATGATCTTTACAGCAACCTTTTATGGTTATTTGGCCACAAGGTGCGATCTGGTTTGATCTTTTATGCAACATAAATCAGTTTAATGGTTAAATCTGTGCAGCTAGCTGTTGAATTTAAATGAGGGCTTTTTAAATGAAGTATGATGCTTTTTCACACACAGAGGGACATTGAGCAGGTGTATATTGCAATTAAATGGGAAAACTTACAATTAGATAATGTTAAATTTGTGACACTGGCTGACAGAAGCCCAGAGATTCATGGTGAAGGTCCATGATCAATCATTAATCCTTGCCACTGCAGAAGAAGTAAAATTGCAAATGGTTTCAGCTGAGGTCAAAGCAGTGTGGGAGAGTGATGCGGGTCATGTAGCGGATGTCTGATACCAGCCATTCTTTTCAATAGCCTTGGGTTCAAACACTCTGTTGAGTTACAGATGGAAATTATTTGGTCTTGTGAGACAGCTCTCAGCCTTCTAGTATTTATGCTGTTTTGGTTAACACCCAAGAAGGTCTGGCAGAAGCCAGGGATCTGTTATAACAGGCAGCTACAAACACGTCCTGGGAGATGGCTTCAGATGGTTGCAGATTTTCCAGGATGGGAAAAAGCTAAAAAGGCATTGGTAGCTCTCCTAGCCCTCCTGCACTTTAACACTGCTCCTAAATTGCCTGATGGAGTCACAGCCTGTCCTTCCTCATTTAGACAGCAGCGATATCTCTCCCAAGGATCTGTTGTTTAAATAGTGAATGCACTTTGGGAGGCAGAGGCTGACAGACCTGTGCCAGTGACACCACAGGTCAATGTCCCAGATCTGAAAATGAAACCAGAGCTTCTGGTCTACACAGCACTGCCTGCCAGGTCTCCCGTGAGTCCTGTCTTCACCCAAGGATGGAATAAGGGATCAACTATTAGATACGACAGCTTAGCCATGAGCTGCTTCCCAGGGGATTTGCTGGACTTGAGAGCAGTCTGTTAGACACACCAATTTGCTCAGGTGTTTCCTAAAGAAAGGGAGGAGTGTTTGGGATGTTGATTGAGCACTGGGGAAAAGCTGTTTGTATTTGGGAAGGCATGGAGAGGAGTGAATGCTCCCCCTTTGATTGACTTCTGTTCCGAGTGCTTCTATGTTAATGTTTTACTGGAAATAATAAAGAATAGGCAAACAGCTGGGATGAGTGGATGTAGGTGAAAGGATTCATGAACGCTCAGAGAGGGATTGGTCCAGGCAGAATAAGACACTTCTTTCCCATCCAAGTCAAAGTGATTAATGGGGTGTGATCCTCCTAGTCTTGCCTCCTTGTTGAGCAGGTGGCAGTTCCTTTTTTTTTTTCCTTGTAGAGCTCAGTCTCATTGAGTGATTTGGCCACGTCTTCCTGTATGTTTGCTCTCCCTGGTGTGACCAGGACAGGTGGCACAGTGATGTGCCCACAATTTTGAGCTGGGACTTGGCTCATCCAGTTATAGCCTTAAATCTTGTGTGCTCCCCAGCCATGTCCCATCATAGAAAACAGATCTAGTAATGCAGAGTTCTGGGTAAATGCTGCTTTTAAGTATGAGGATGAAAATGGCTGTATAAGAGTTAAGCCTACTTCTCACAGCTGTGCTTTAAGTTTACTGCTTGAAGTCATGCAGTCTCCGTAGAAGATCCACCTGTGTGCAGGGTCAGAGCACATTGTGCACACTTCTTGGGTTACAGTTTTTCAGAACTGCCAGCCAGTTTGTTTTGTTCCTCTCCAGGGGTTCACCTGTGCTGAAGTTCTCTCCCAGCAAAGTCAGGGATAATGTTTTTACACTTACAGTAATTGTTTACATCTTCAAAATGCTTTGCAAACACAATTGAAGAGTTATTGTCAACCAAGAAATCAGTTTTGCCTTCTTGATTTTTAACTTACTATCTTAAAAACCCTACCTGAGTGCTGTGTAAATACTGGTCAGAGAACAAGGAAAGGAAAATTCCATGGATTTCTTTTTGTCTTCTTTTTCTGGTCAAAGTTGTGATTGATGAAGTTTTAATTCCTTTTTTACTTTATTAACTGGCTTGAATCACAAAAAAAAACATGAAAAAGAAATTAGCTACATTCCCTCCAGCCTGCTTTTGCTGTGAATTTGCAGTATTGGAAATTGGGGCTGTTTGGATTCTAATACTTTCACCTTTAGTTCATTACCTTTTTGTGCAGGACAAAATAGAAAGAACATCACAAAAATATATTATTTTTTTGAGCCTTAAAAACAGAATGGGGGGGTTCGGAACAGTGCCTGAAACTACTTCAGACACTCTTTTTGTATTGCGTTAAAATGCAAGTTGGTGCATTAAATCTCCCACCACTTTGTTGAGGTAAGTAAATATTATGATCCTATTTAACATATGCCTCAAGCCACATAAAAAACCAAATAAAGACTTGGCGTACTTGGAAGTAAATCATTAAAACTGCAGCTCATTAAATGAAGACAGAATTCAGTCCAAAGAGAGACTGTTAGGACTGGAATTAGACTTGGTCATTAACCCATCTCCTGTCCACCAAACTGGGATGTAATGACATAGTGACATATGAAAAACTGTACCGATGACTCTGATGGCATTGCAGATGTTTACTGTCATGATTGTTTCCCTGTTTTTATATCAAAGCTCGCCGTTTCTGCTGTGCTTGGGCTTTTATAAAGGGTGATAACCAGCCTTAGATCTGGCTGGCTTACACTCGGCGGGGCTCATGCCTGGAGCCCTGGTATGGTAGGAAGCTGGGATCTCAAAACAAAGTTTGAAAACTTGATTGGCTTCAAGTTGTCTATATCATGGAGAGTATAGGATTTCCACCAAAGTGCATAAGAAGGCTTGAATGCATGCAGAAATTTTTTAAAGCACGAAGCAGGACTGTTGTGGCAGGCTTGGAAAGTGTTTTTTTTTGTAAACAACTTATTTTCTGTAGAAAGGCAATCTGAGGCTGGGCGGAGAATGCTGGATGCCAATTGCTTTGTTTCTTTACCACTTCACAGAGAAATTGGCTTATTTATTTTTATTATCAAGACTTTCAAGAATCTGAAAATGAACATTATGATCGCCCTGTGCGAAGCCTACACTGATCTATCAGTCACCTTTGTATTTCAGGATGGAAATCAAATTTGAAATCATAGAAACTTTGTTTCATTTCCAGACTATTAAAGTTGGCTTGTTCCCTTCATTTTGATGTGAGGTTTACATTTGAGAAACATCAGGATAAGGCAGGTTAATTCTGTCAGCAGAGAGAGTGAATAGTGGTCATCTGAAATATCTGACCCTGACAAAAATTATTCAGAGATGGATAGGTTGGTCTCTGCTCTGATTACATGACTTGATTTTCTTAATTTGATGTTTCAAGACTGATTTTAAAAATATTGTTGGCCCATTCTGCTGAAGGAGAGAGGTAGTCACAAATCACCATAGCCTCACAATTTAGGAAGGTCAAATGCATCTTCTTTCTCTCCCACTGCTCAAGGAGGAAACCAAGAGGAAAAGGATTGTGTGGGCACTCTCTCTCAAAACACTTGCAGAGTCTCATCTATTACTTGCCTCAGTTGTGCTTTCAGGTTTGCCCTGGCAGAGTTGTCTAGTTAGAAGTAAAAAATAGTGTTGGAGCCTCACTGTGGAACTCAAAGAAAGAGCCAGTTACTAAGCATTCAGCATAGCTCCCAATTAAAACTGCTGTAAAACACAAAGCAGATGTTCTGAGGGGATGCAGGCACTGGTGAGAAGCAAAGCAAGTGAAGGTAAATCAGCTCTGCTTGCTCAAATGTCCACACCTCCATAACTCTGCCAGATATGCTACAGAGAGGGAATGGGGAAGTGATCCAAACATTTCAGGAGCTGGAAGCAGCTTGCAGCTGGGGAAAAGATCTCTGGCTGTAGCACATCTTCATTAATTGTCAAAAAAGTTTATCCACTTGACAGTGCTGCTCCAAGTGCTCTGTTTTCAGTCCCACCTGGCTGTGCTGTAACTCATTTTCTGCTTGTGCTGCAGGACGGGAACAAAGCAGCACTGCCACTTTCCCTGCTTTGCCCTTGAAAGGCGAAGACACTCCATTAGAGGCAGAGAGGAAAGGCCTGTGGTAAGGGCACTAGCACAAGACTTGGAGCATTCGAGTTTAATTCTTGCTTTTGCCACAGACTGCTTGTGTAACCCTGAGCAAGTTGGTTAATCTCCATGTCCTTTCAGTGCTGCAGTTGTAGAGATAATCCTTCCCCAGCCTTTTCCTTTCTTGTCTTGCATATGAGCTGCTCGGGGCAATTGTGGTGTCCATTTTTTGTGCAATGCAGTAATGGGACAGTAGGGCTTCATGGGCTGCAGGAAAAACAGAACAAAAACCCAGGCCACCCTGAGCTGATTCAGGCCTCGGACAGATGGAATCAGAGGGTGGAGAGCTGGTTCTTGCCAGATTTGGGAGAACTGTACCTCACGGGTGCCTGCAGGAATGCCTCTCTGGGGAGAACTCTCACAGTTGTGCTGAATGTCTGTGTTGAGTGTGCTGGAGACGAGGACTCTGTGACGCTGTAGTGCCACGTCAGCCACAAGGGATAACGAGGTGCTCTGCTGATAGGAGAAACTATGTGTGTGCTGGGCAAATTCCTGTGGGTCCGGATTCCAGAGTCGTTTCTGAGCAATAAAATTCGACTTGCAGTTTTTGTTTCATTTCCCAGGCCTGGGACTTGCTTTACTTACCTGAGGTTCACAGCACATCTGTTAAGGTTCAGAGGAACCTAGAGGCTAAAACAAGATTTGTAACACTGTAGGACAGACACCATTTGAGTTCAGCCTCATGCTGGAAATGACACCAAGAGACTGACTTCCTACAGTGACAAGTCACTTCCAAGCTGGAACCTGAAACAGTTTGCCACAAATCCCTGTAGCTGCATTTTAAATGGCCTCAAGGTGCTAGGTCACCCTTACAAGTTGTACCTGTTGCAACATCGTGGGGCTGTCAGTAACTCATTGCTGAATGCTCCTGAAACAGAAGAGAGCTCTGAGGGGCAGCTGCTCCCTGAGATAAAGCAGAGCACAGAGGGTACGGGAAAACAAACAACAACAGGGAGAGATGGCTATTGGCCAGGTTTGATGATAAAATTTTTAGAGAATTGTGAGTGTGTGAAGATTTCTGTTTTTCCTGGTATGTTAATGATTCTTGTGGCCTCAAAGCATTTGAGTGGAGAGGCAGCATGAGAACCTCTATTCAGTTCTGCAGGAATAAATGGAAACCTTGTAATGCTGTGGGACAGCACCAGCCCTCCTTTGCAGAGGAATCTGAGTAACAAACCAGAAGTGGCCCAAGCACGTGTTGTGAGCCTGCAGACCCAGCCCTGCTGAAAAGCTCTTGAGCACATTTTGAGTAACCTCAGAAGTGTTTGTGTGTTTGATTCGGATCTGGCATTACTTCTGTCACAACTTCGATTGGCAACGTCCCTGCAGCGATTGGGGCCTGAGCAATGATTTACAAGGGAAGTTGCTATGTTAAATAAAAGTTACATAAGGAATAATTTACCCCCAGCTGTGCACAATAACGTTGCTGTAATGCCGTCAAGACACTGTGCTGACTTCAGAAACCGCCCGTGTGAAGTTTGAGTATCTCGTTGTTCTGCCCAGGCCTCACAGAGGGGCTTGGAGCCTCAGCCGTGCTCCTTTGCTGCCCGTCCTCCCCTCACAGGCAGCCACAGCACGGGAGGCACGGGCACGCAGCCCTTGCAGCACGGAGCCCTGCTCCTTCCAGCACAAGCCATTCCCCACGCAGGGGGTGCGGTTTGGTAGGGGGAATTACCCCCACCTCTCCACACTTCTGGCTGGCTGGGTGCAAGTCGGCTCCAGCCCGGAGGCTGCAACCAGAGCCTTGGCATGGCACAGAGCTAAGTGCCTCCTCGGGACTTATTAACAAACTCCCCTTTGATGCTCTCAGAAATACAGCTTTGTGGCTCCTGGTCTGCATCCAGAGAGCCCGGGGTGTGGGTAGACACGGTAAGAGCGCGCACACCTGACCTGCGGGCGCGATCGGCAGCGTGCCAGAGCAAAGGCCTGAAGAGCGGCTCTGCCGCTGGGCTCGCGGGATCCTGACATCTGGCTGCAAGTCTCACAAATGGCTGGGAGCGTGAGCTGGGAGCGTGAGCTGGGAGTGTGAGTTGAGAGTGTGAGCTGGGAGCGCAAGCTGGGAGTGTGAGCTGGGAGCGTGAGCTGGGAGCGTGAGCTGGGAGTGTAAGCTGGGAGTGTGAGCTGGGAGCGCGAGCTGGGAGTGTGAGGTGAGAGTGGGAGCTGGGAGCGCAAGCTGGGAGTGTGAGCTGGGAGCGCGAGCTGGGAGTGTGAGGTGAGAGTGGGAGCTGGGAGCGCAAGCTGGGAGTGTGAGCTGGGAGCGCGAGCTGGGAGTGTGAGTTGAGAGTGTGAGCTGGGAGCGTGAGCTGGGAGCGTGAGCTTGGAGTGTGAGCTGGAAGCGCGAGTTGGGAGTGTGAGCTGGGAGTGAGTTGGGAGTGTGAG
>VWPU01000770.1:52365-349912 GCA_013398955.1 Callaeas wilsoni
TGAGCTGGGAGCGTGAGTTGGGAGTGTGAGCTGGGAGTGAGTTGAGAGGGTGAGTTGGGAGTGTCAGTTGGGAGTGTGAGTTGAGAGTGTGAGTGGGGGGCGTGAGCTGAGAGCGTGAGCTGGGGGCATGAGCTGGGAGCGTGAGCTGGGAGCGCGGCCGCCCTGTGCGGGAGTTGCTGAGCCTGGAGCAGCTCACAGCAGGCCCTTGTGCTGTTCCCTTCCTTGGGCCCCTTGGACTGTTTGCGTGCTCCTGACCCCCAGACCCTCTCCAGTGGGACTGCAAGCTATAACATTTCAAGTGAGAGAAGGATGACAGGGGGGATAAAGAGAAGCGAGGGAAAGGCACCTAATACGATTTCAGAGAGCCCTCTGGCAGTCTGTCCGTGGGAGGCTGCCATGTATAATAAGGAAACGATTTGTCTGGGAATGATTCAGCATGTAAAATTCTCCCTCCCTGACCTCCTTCTAAGTCCCCAGCATGGGATTGCGGGAGGTTTCCAGCAAAGGAGAGCCGATAAGGCGCAATAGTTCTCATATGCTTGGAAGAGAGGTCAAAGTGTCCATGCTGAGGCAGCATTTTTACTGCCATGTGGGGCTGCGTGGAGCCCACATTTCACCTTTACTCCATGTAAGGAGGTGGATTTTGTCTTGCTTAGAGATACATTAACCATCAGGGAACTTTTCTTCCCAGCCAGCCCTTGGGGTTGTTCTTCCCACAGCCTCTCCCTCTGCCCTGGGGACCATGGTGAGCAAAACTCCACCAGCAGCTGCTGAGCTCCTTCCTTGCTGATTTTCACGGGGCTGCCTCCACACTCTGAGCTGGCCCACTGGTATTTCCCTGAGGTTTCCTTCCTTTTTGTGAGGGACCACAAGTAGGGCTGGAGGCTGGAGCAGCTGTCCTGTGGGATCCTGGTACTCAGGGCTGGTTTTCAGTAGCGGAAATTCCTGTGAATTTTCTGGAGCTTGCTCTAGACATGAGGGTTGAGACATTTTTGCTTCTCAGGTGCTCTGGGAGTTCCTCCTGTCCAGCACCATAAGCCTGACTTGCACAAATGATTACAAAACTGCTGTTTCTTGGCATTTGGATTTTATAGGTTGTCAGGCTCTCCCATCCAGTGTGGGAGGGGAAGAGGAGAGACAGGAACAAAGTAAACTCAGCCACCCTGAATTTGCAAATTCCAACTTTTAATGTAGTAGCCACCTGTGTGTGCTTCTCTGTCCCCTAATATGCACTCTGACATATTTGCAACCTTCTTACATTGAAATCTTTATTATTTATTGGGGTGGGATCTTCTTTTGCTGCTTCCTTTCTGTAGTAAGTTATACTAATTCAAAAATGTACAGAGTGTGAGCAGATGAAAATGGGCACCCTGAGGGGGCTGCAGGTCCCTGCCTGCTGCCACTGTCATGTGGGGAAGGAGCAGCTGTGCTTCTGAGTAGTTCCCTTCCAGAGCAGTGCAGCTGTCTCCAGACCTAGCGTTGCTCCTTTCCTTTTCATTAGCTGAATGTAGAGATGGCCAAGATTCCTGACCCTACAAGTTCTGGGCAGTCCAAATTCTCCGTGTGGCTGAAGGCCATGAAATACATACGGCATGCCTTGGGGAACTGGAGTGGGAACTGAGCCTAATTCAGAGATGGGAGAAGAGACAAGATCTGCAAAGGTGTGACCGTTCCACTGCGGGACAGGACTGGGCTGGGCATGCAAAGGGGTTTCAGGGTGAGAAATGAGTGACAATCAGCTCACTTCACCTGCAGCAGTGACTTATGCTTATACCTGCTGCACTGCTGGCAGTGTAACCAGCTCAGCCTGGAGGCTGGGTTTGAAATAGTTCCGAGTGTGCAGCTCAGAAGGTGCCTGTGGGCACCACAGGCTTCGTGGATTCACAGGGTACAAGGCCAAGGTGAATGAGGCACCCAGTGTTAGCCCACAGCGAGTCTGATGCTCAGCAGTGAAGGAGATGACAGAAGTTTAAACCAGTACTTAGAGTTTATGAATTCACCTTCTGAATGCATGGCTCTCTGGGTCCTTCAGAGATACCAGTATGGACTGCAAGTGAAATAACTCTTTTCTCTGTTATTAGGTGGTATCTATTAGCAGACACCTCAGTTTCTGTTCTGTTCCTGGTGGGGACATTTTGGCTAGAAGCGGTTTCCAATCTGGCAAGCACAGCAAAAGATTATGGGAAGGGAGAAAAGTCCAGATCCATGGAGGAAATATTTTTAGTCTCTTTTTCTTGCTGGTTTGAAAATAGCCCCTAAGCAGGATATGTCAGCCAGGAACAGAATTGTTTCAAGTTCCCTCTTCATATGCATCAGCTAGTAACAAGTCCACTCTGCACTTCTGTCTCTTTTCCGGTTTTGGTGGGAATTTTAGGAAAATCAGCCTGGATTTGGATTCCTGCTTGAACTGTGCATCTGCTGGGTCTGACACTGGTGAAAATTGACTGCTTTGTGGGGTGTGTGCATGCAATAAATAGTTCTTTGTGAATGTCTTCTCCCAGCTCCTACTATCCAGGGATTGGCTCTGAAATGGGCATTTTGCAAAAGCTTTTGCCTCTCCCTAGCTACAGTTTGCAATCACAAAGCTGGATAGACTTGTTACCAGTATGAATGCCCAGTCCCAGCTCCATGTTTTGTACTTTCTCCCCATAGCTGCCAGTACAAATGTACTGCAGTCTGTCACAGCCAGAAGAAGAGGAAAACCATGGAGTGTGGAGGAAATTTGGTGACTGTCTGTCAGTCATCATCTTCCTTGCTCTGCTGTTCACTTTTGCTGTGTAGAACAAATCACGTAACCTTTCTGTGTCTCAGTTCCTTCCCGTATAATGAGGACAAATATTAATTTGTCTCCTAGTGACAGAGGTTGCATTCGTACTCACAAAGTGCTTTGGTAATCACAGGTATTCCGTCAGTGCCATATATTGTTATCCAGCCATCTGAGTGATCAGTGTTTCCTGACACCTGGACTCATGGAGCTGGGTCTGTGTGGTACTGCATGACCAGCTTCCTGCTGTGCCCATGTGCTGAGTGTGTGACAACCAAGAAATGGTGGCTCTGGATGTGGCACCTGGGTCTGTGCTGCTACTTTTTAGCTTGCTGCATTGGGAGCCCATGGAGCTGTTATGGCAAGGACAGTGTGTAGCACCATGGGGAGAAAAGAGGACGCACAGATCTCTCTTTCTCTCCCCATCACCCAGCCCCAACCTTTTGTCATCACCTGCTCTGTGAGCCCCTGTGAATTCTCCAGTGTTCACCCATGGCTAGTGATGGGATGGTCAGCAAACCCATCTTCTCAGGCTCTGTGATCCCACACCTTGGCGTGGTGGGGGGCTTGCTCAGTGGTAATTAACAATGTGCACTTCATTAGCACTTTCACCATGACTTTTCCAAGCAGTCTGTAAGTGTCACACCACTGCTTTCTTCATTACCTTTTCACACTTCACTGTTGAATTAATTCTTTCAGACCTGTTCCCAGAGGAGCTACTGCTCAATCACTGATATATAAGGATTTCGTATAGCCTGGCTTTTTCTGGTTTTCATACCTGAGATATTGTTTCCTACCTTGCCCCGCCTTCCCTAGACATTTAACACTTTGCATTTCCTTTATAGTTCCCTGTCTGATGTTTTCTCTGTGCTTTTTGTCATCTCAGTCTTCTTTTTTAACTTTCCCCATCTCACTCTTTTATACAGGAAAATGGAGTTTTGCGTATTCTTAAATCATCCTGTAAAGTTCTGCAGAGCACAAGCTCCCAGCAGCAGTGTCCTAGGTGCTGGCTAAAAAATTATTCCCAGGATCCTTTCATTCTTCTCTTTAAATACAGGTTTTGGTCCTTTCTGTAGAACATGGTTGCAGTGCTGCAGAAGCTCTTGGTTGCATTTATGTTGAGAAGATCAGGACTCTTCCACATGGACATCTGTGCAACCACAAGGGAAATACTTTATTTTAATTCTCCTAAGAGCCTTACAGAAGGTAATCTTCACAAGAACCCCAGGAACTGGGGTCTTGCACAGGTGGGAAAGCTGGCACACAGATGCTTAACCGGGGTCACAGGAGGAAATCAAAAGCAGAACCGGGACTGGGATTTTTGCACTGCTGCCTCCACACATGTTGTTGGAATGTCTTCAACAGGTTTTCTGCTGCCTCAGTGCATGCACACCACCTACCCTCTACCACATGCAATGGAAACTGCCACCAGGCATGGACAGCTGACAAATTTTGAGCAGTAGGACTGAGGTGCAGCTTTGGGAGAAGCATGGATTTATGATGACACATGGTACATATTATGATATATGACACATAGGATACATTTTGTGAGATGTCCCTTAGTTGACTAAAAAAAATCAATTACTTGCATCCAAGATCCCTGGTTGAAAGGATTTCTGTCTACAAATGGCCAAACAGCATAAAAGTTAATTGCTCTAATGTAGCAAGCCATTTGCCCTCACACCCTATTGTTGATCTGAAGAATAGCAGCTTTGCACAGGGTGGGAAAGCTGTATGGGTCATTTTTAGCACTGACTTGTCAGGCTGTGTGCAGACTTGTCTCGATGGGTTTACCTGGGCTTTGCATCTCTGGCAACACCGGCACAGTGCAGCAGCAAAGCAGGGCTGGCTCTGCCCTCGGCTGCAGGCAGCGAGTTAAGCCCCCTCCCCGACACGGCTCTTCTCTCTTCTCTGCTGCACAGGGTGTGTTGGGGGTATCGAATGCTGCAGTGCTGTGGCTGAATAGGCATTCCTTCTTGTTCCAGACGAGACCTGCGACTTGGGCTAGCCTGCTTTAGGTCACCTTGGCTATATCTGATCTTACTGCAGTGTGTTGCTCTGACCTATCTGTGCACCAGTGGTCCCAAGCTGCTGGTTTGTACACAAGAAGCTGGGATGCTGCTGCTTGCCAAATATTGTGTTTGAATCTTGCTGCCGAGTGAGCAAACCAGAATACAGATTATCTGATCACATGGCATGTGGATTATTCCTTTTTAGTCATAAACAAAACAAAGCAGAAAAACTGAGATGTGACGTTGAACATGAACACACAGCCAGTCTGGGTGTTCTGCCTTTGCAGCTCAGGCCAGTACCTGCAGAACATAAAGGGTCAGTTATTCTTTCAGTAGCATGATTAGGTGCTATGAACACTAATGATCCAAAAAGCTCCGTTTTAGCTTACGTGAGAATTGCATCCAACTTTTTCATGCCTGTTAACTTTGCAGACAGCAGAGTTCCTACAGGAGCCAGAGATCCAGGCAACTACATGAAAACTTACTGCAAATGCACGTAGTGTCTGACTAGACCTGTGGTCCGTGGTGGGGAGTTAGACAAGGTGAGACTGTAAAAGGCTGTAATTGTACACAGGAGATGGCTGTGATTGCTTTGAATGTGGAGCCATTGTCAGGAACAGAGGAAAAAGCACTGCCTATTTGAGCACTCTTATCTCAAACTTCTGGCTAAGTGAAGTCAGGAAATGATTGGGGGGTGCTGTTGTTGTCTGTGCATTTTCACCCCTGGAATTTGAAGAGATTTGGGATTTTGTGCTGCCTTTGGCATGGCTTTGCTACCCTTTGCCAAGTTTCATTAATCAGCAGCCAGGGGTTACACGAAGGGTATAGTGTCTGCCTGATGGGAATTCAAGGACCACAAGGAGAAGTTTCAGTAACGTTTGTTTAAAGGCACTTCAAGGTTTTTTAATTATTTTTGGCTCCTGAAACATAACTGCCATCCTTTAACTATTATCAATGGCATTAGAGCTTCACATAGTAACAGCATGCTGGGATCCATGAGAGTGTCAGACTGGCTTGCTGTTACATGAAAAATGTCACATCTTGCAGCATCTCAGCTCTTGATTTTTGTCTGGTTTTTAGCACTTTGGAATTTGATGCAGTCATATTTTCAAAGGGAAAAATGTCTCAAATTAGAGCCTGCTTTAAACAGATGCTTTGCAGTCTCAGATAAGTACAATTTGTAGACATAACTCAGAGAAATTTAAATGTTGAAGGCAGATACACTAACCAAATTGCTGGGATCCACCTAAACTGCTGAATTTTTACTGCAGCTTCCCATTACCCTATGAGTGGATCTTTTCCTTCTGAGGCATTCTCCTCGATTTGCTGTTATCCCTGAGACTCTGGTGTCTTCTCTACGGAACAGCATCGCTATCCCCTTGTCTTTGAGTCTCTTAGACATCCCTGTTCCCAGTTGTGTGATGGTGTTGCACTTCATACATCTCTCTGTGTGGACAGAAAGCCTTAATTATGGCACGTTAAATGAAACAATATGTAGAGCGTGGGCTAAACTCTGGGATATTTTTAGTCTTTGTTGGCCTTGTCATGGCCCTTGCTGTATTTCTCTGGGAAACAGTTGCTGAGTAGCATCATTTAGCTTGTCCCACATAACTCCAGACTTTTGGAAAGCCAGTTTCCTGCCAGGCTTGAGACTTCTGGGACGGCTGTTTTCCCAGTGGGAATGTGCCCATTTTAGCATATAAGACCTCATGCCTTATTCATGTTTTGATGAGTGTTTGAGGTGGAAAGGCAATCTCAGATTTAAGTGTTGGATTTGAGGGGAGTAAACCCCCAAGGTCATGGGTTTAAACCATGGCTAGCTTATGTGTAGCCAACATCTGTATCCCCAAGCTCCTTTTGCAGAGCAACTGGATCACTGGATCACTGCTGTCAATGGTTCCTCATGCACAGATATTCCCCTGGAAAGGGACAAGAAGCATTCCTGTGACTGGAAAATGAAAATGCTATCGTTGGGTGGAAGACAGGGAGCCAAATCAATGCCTCCATGGAGAAGCAGTGACCGTAGTGCCACAGTGGCTGACTGGGCTGGGCAGGGCTGTCCGCTCGGCGATGGGCAGCGTTCAGCTCCGCATGCAAGGCTGTATGGGGAGAAAGCCATGTCCTGGCTGGGGCTATGGGACAGAGACTGTCATGAGGGGGTGCCAGGAGATTTGGAAGAGCGATGTTGCAAGGCCAGGGTGGGATTACAGAGGACATTGAAGAGCTGGGGTTACGGGGTGACTGAGCAGGGAAGCCAACCTGACCTGGATTCTATGGCAGCTTTAGTATTGCTGCTTCCAAAACAGCTCGCGTGAAATGCTGGGGTGCAGAATGAGGGCAGACCTGGGGGTAGAGACATGGCCTCACTGTCTGCCCAGCCCTGTCTGTCAGGGCCCCTGTTTCACAGCAGAATAGATAGAAGGGCAGATAAGCCTGTGCTGCCTCCAGCTCTGTGCAAAACCCCCCCTTTAGCTCAAACCTGGGGCTGGTGACCATGCACCGAGATCTCTGGCTTTAAGCTGTTGTGCTTAAGTGCGGACACATGTTCTGCTCTGCCCATTGCCTCGAGCAATGGAAACCTCTGGCAAATGGTTGAGGCAGACATCTGGGGATGGCCGTGTCTTAAACTGCTGTAACATGATTTGCTAGGGCTCCTCTCATTTTTGAACCTACAGTACTTTCACCTTTGTAATCTCCTCTTTCTTACCCTGAGCACTAAAAGCTTCTTTTTTTTTAAATTTTGGTGTAATGAGAATTTTGTGTAGCAACATGGCTCCAGGAACTGCAGCTTTATGAAGAAGAGAAAGTTATGAGATATCGTATAAAATCATGTTCTATTATATTACATAAAAATTAAATAATACCATACTTCAGAGACAGAGAAACACTTTTATTAGCTGAGAAAACGCACATGAAATCTGAGTTTTACTTGAAACAGCTCACAGGGTGGGTAGCAGGACTGGGAGCAGAACTGACCTCTTCCGTGTCTTAACACAGGGAGGGGAAAAAGAGAGCAGCTGAAGATCTTGAACGTGGAACTTTTCCTCTGCTGGGCAAAGAATTATATTAAGAATTAGAGCAATTTGTTTTCTGCAGTCATTACACTTGCTTAGCAAAAGAAGACCTTTATATATTCTAGTTTAAAACTAATTGTCCAGTTTTAAAACTGCTAAGAATCCAAGGAGTGAATTTAAGACAGAGCTTTTTGAAGAAAACACTATTAGTCCTAAATTGAAGCAAGACTTAGATTAATCAGAGTCTTCTGTGCAGTAGAAGGCATTTGAGAATCCATCTAGTTCATGGGAAAGTGATCTTGGAAGAGCAACAAATAAATACTGTGACCTTTTGACTCTGCTAGCCCTGGAGCTGTAGTAAGTTTGAAGTCAGGCACTTGGTTCCAGACAGGAATTTTCATTGCAGCAGTGAAGTAAATCACCATGAGGAGGAGGCCTCTTTGGCCCTGTCTGCATGGAGATGTTTTCAGAGCTCTAATTCTCTGGAGGTGCCCCCTCCATCAGTGACAGTGTAAATGGGAGCTGAATGGTAGACCTGCTCAGGAAGCCTGAAATACTGGCATCTTAAACCACCCTAGTTAAGGCAATAACAGAAATGCCAGCTTTATCTCTGCTGTGGTCTGCAGTGGGTCTTGGCTAAATCCCATTGGTATGGGTTGGACTTTTCCTCAGGGCAGCTTTAGTGAGGGAACAAAGGATGCTGTAGTGCCTTGGGATAGCATCATCTTTATGTGGCACATGTAGGACACATTGTTTGCCATTCCTGTACACATATCTTTAGCAGTTCAAAGAAGCTGAATTAATGATGGGAAATAAAATAACTTTTGGAAAAATCATTGGTTTTCATGATTATTAATTCAGTGATCCTTAGGAACAAATGGATTTTAAACCTTATGTTTGGGAAAGGTAATTTCTCTGTAATTAATTTGGCTGAATTTTGTTTGTTTGTTTTGCTTCTGTAGCCAGGCAGAGCTGTGTCTTCCTCAACCTCAGTTCACATTTCAGCCTTTCCTGGAGCTATGTCCTCTCCAGAGCTTGTGTTCATGAAGTCTGTAAGAACTTATCCTAGAAGTCTCCACTCTTGTCTGCTCTGGATTAAAGCTAGTCCATGAGTTCCCAAGTTAGTAGGAAGAAGAGAAAGTCATACTGCACATTTGGGCTCATTTCCTTAGGAAGCAGGAACAGCACTTATTTTTGCGTAACTATAGAAACCAGTGCTTTAAAGAAATGACCGGCCAGTGCAAGATTTAGGATAAAATTGAGCATTGACAGTGATGGTTTCTCCTGATGGGTCATCATGCACAAGGCAATAAAAGGCCTGGTTACCACTGAGACTGCTTGAGGAGACAGTCCAACCAGGCTGGATGTTGTTTTGTTCTGCTTGATTGCCACGTTCTCAGTGAGAGCTCAGCATGACACACCTGGGTTGTCATGTGAGGAGAGTAAGAGGAGTTTGTGCGCTGTGCATTCGTTACCACATTGTCCAAGGAAAATATGGGGAATACAGCTTTTCTCAGCATTGTAGCTCCTTTTGGGGGACCTTCTGCACCAGCAGGCTCTTTCAGTTACTCACTGATACAGCTACATGAACAGGCATCTGTAGCAAACGCTCTGTCCTTGTGGTTGTGTGGGCTCTGTCCTTACCCTCAGTACAAGATTAGGCATGTCAAACATGCTGAGATCCATTAAAATGAGTCCTTTTCCTCTAACGCTGGCAAAACCGGTGCTCTTACAAGGAGTCTCTCATCACTGTCATCCCTAAAAGTCTATTATGGAACAGTCCCTGGGAGTCAGCTTCAGAGTAGTAGAAACCTCTGGAAAAGTACCACAGCCTTTGCTGTTGGCTGTAGAATTCTCCTTCCTCAGCATATGTGCTCATTCTGAACCTGTGGAATGCTGAAGAAACAACAGCTATAAACTCGCTTCTCTGAAATACTTCCTTTTCCTCTTTTTTCCTCTTTTATATATTCATTTCTGCTCTTTTCTTGTGCTTCTGTTCTTTTGGTGATGATAAAGACCCCCATATTCATTCTGTGGATTTCCTCCCCCTCAGGCAGCTGGTGAAAAGTACAAATGGCATTTGATGTAAATCAGAGTAAGATTCTGCTGGGTTTCCCCCCACCCCCCTTTCCATGCTCTAGGCATTAGTATAATGAAGGAGGAGGCAATGATTGTTATTCAATTTACATTCTGTAAGTCAGATGCCTTTGACCTGTGAGGGATGGGAAAAGACTGTTAAGTATGGCAACAGTGTGAATGTCTTAAGTCTGGACTGAGGCTGATTTTTCATGTATTTAGGCAAAGACAGGAATGTAGCCCTGCCTTCCCTCTGCAGATCATCCTCACCTGCCATACCCTCCCTTGTCGCCTCTTTGCAAGCAGTGATTCATGGGCTCACCAAGAACACGGCAGCTGCAGATGATCCCGGTTCCAGGAATGGTGATGACAACTGCGGCGCTGTTCCACCACCAGCTGAGAGATGCTTCCGTAACTGGCCAGAGCAATCACTCAATGAAAGGAGAGATCCTATGGCTGAGAGAAGTGCCAGGGATTTTCTTGTACTATGCACAAAAAAAGCCAAGCTAGAAAAGCTAGGTTGGCCTGACCTGTCCCTGTGCATGAGGGAGTGGAGTCTAATCCCCCACTGTGTTGTCCGCAATATTTCCTCCTAACCGGACTCATTTCACCATGACAGAGCGAAGGAAGCAACAAGCTTGCTTCTGCCCCTGGTTTTCCCTGTAGGGTGGCTGCACACAGCCTGACGTTTAATGTTTCTTGCAGTGAAGTGGATACAGCTTTTCTCTGGCAGGACTGAGGGAACTGGAACTGCCTGTGCCACAATTTGTTCCCTGGATTCTGCTCACTGGGAAAGCTGGTGCCAGCCTTTATCAGAGCACATGATGTCTTACAATCAAGATGTAAGTGATTATACTATTAGGATTTTTTCCCAAGTCAAAAATGGCCCTCCAATGACGTAAAATTTTTCATCCTTGATCCTACTGTGATGGGTGCATTGCAGTTCTTCTGCTCCCCCAGTACTTCTTCCATTTCATAGACAAAGGTCCACCAATTCATTCATTTACCATATTTTCTGCCTTTTAAAAATGCCTTAAATTTCCATCACTGGGAAAACATTTAATTGCCTTAAGCCTGCAACATGGTTTTGAGTCTGGCTTGTTGAGGCTTTGAGGCCAGACAACTTTATTAAGAACAGTGGCTTGCTTTGCAGATAAATCCTCCTTTTCAGAGAACATATTTCCTAAAGAGTTTCACAGCTGATTATGGACACAAATAATTCATCAGAAAAAGTTAGTGATATTCAGTGCTTGGCAAGCCCTGAGTTATTATCCAGTTAATGCTGTGGCACTGTGCATTTCCAGCTGTGTTGCAGTGGCACGCAGGCCTCAGCAGCTGTTGCAGAGCTCATCAAATGGCTGTTGAGCATCATCCCTGATTTGTCATAAACCTAGAGGTTTCTCTGGGGAATGAATGTTATCGCCTGCCACAGCCTGGCTACACTACAGTGATGCTCCGGCACCGTCGTTATCATACGTACACTGCTTGTTTCAATCCCTTCCCTCTCCCCTTTTCTTTCATTATTTTTCCTGTTTGTTGGGATAGTTGAGATCGGATTATTCATAGCCTTATGCTTCTAACTGACTTGTCTGAAAATGCAGTCTGGTGTATGCTTAGGGCTACCTGGCTTCATGTCTTCCTAACCAGCTGAGTTTATATTTTAAAAAAATATTTAGATGCCTAATAAAGAGGCACAGAACATTTTGTGAACTGTTCAGGTACATTGTCCTTACAAAGAAGAATGGAGTTTTAGGTGTAAGTTATGATATGGACAAAGGCTATGTTTTATGTAGGATTTTAATGTTTGCACTTATTCTGAATAGGATCAAACACAGAAAATTTCAAAACTGGAAAGGAAATTTGAGGTGAGGAAGGGAGGAGGCTTTGTATGGGGTTCACAGAAATGCTTTGTTTTAAGAAATGTTTCTCTTCAGAGCCATAATACAGAACATGCGGAATCAAAACCTTATTTCAGAATGTTTTATGCTTCTCAAAGCTTTTCCATGTCTGATTTTCCCCTTTTCATCACTTTCCCAGTTTTCTTCCTTTTTTTGCCTTTTAGACACAATTTTAGCAGAACTGATATGATACCACAAATTGTTTTGGCTCAAGGAAAACTGTTTCCAAAGATTTTCTGACCACTTCAGCCTTACTGCTGCTGGAAACCCTATTTCAGTACTTGAAAAAATCCATCCCATTGTCTGCTACAAAAAGTGTTTTGCAGATGCAAGAGATCACAGTTAAGTTTCTGATCCTAGTGGCCAGATTGCTTAAACTCTTTGTGCTTCATGAATTTTGTGATATAATGTGAACAATAATAAAGTTGTTTTTCTTTTTGGTTTCCATGATTGTCTCTGCAGGGTCTGAATTATTGCAGTGCCAGATTTCAGAGCCCAGCTTTTTAACTCAACCAACACTCCCTCAGTCTTTTAGTTTAGAAACACCTTGTTCAAGTCTCTGCTAAGTGGCCCTTATGTTTGTATGGAAACCTTATCAAAAGAGATGGAAGTCACTCCTGGCCAAATCCCTTTGTCTCTGAGAAACACCCTGACAACAGTATTTTTCCTCCCTTAAGTTGCACTGTAATTGCAAGAGATTTGCAATGGTCACTTCCAGGGACACCCAAGTACTAGTGACAGGTGAAAGTATTTGTGTGTTTTCACAGAGAATTGTTAATTTCGTGACTGTACTTCTTGCAAAACTTGCCCCATCACCATGATTGGGCTGTGAGTGTCCCTGTGACTGCTCTATAAATAGCCTGGATGGACAGAGACCAAACAGAGCACTTAAGCAGTAAGGACTTTCCTGTTGGGCCTGCTGGGTTTGTGTAGGTTGTCATTGTCACTGTCACAAACAGGCTGCAAAAAATATTTTCAGCTGCTTGAGATAAAATGAACGGGGTGGAGATTCTGTGTTGGCTCCAAATACTTACATGCTTTCAGGCCAGAAATGTTCTTTCTGCTGCCAGCCCCTTGAAGACTTCTTTGGCCTGAAGGCTCATGTGTTACAGCTTATATATTAGCCCAATAAAAGATATACATGATCTGCCTTGTCTTGCTATCAGTCCATCTCCTAAAAAATGTTGCTGCAGCTAATGGTGGCTCATATTTGACTTCTATCCAGGGTATTTTAAGGCTGCAAAACCATCCAGCAGGATAGGTGTCTGTCTCAGTGCTGTCCTCTGCCTGTTATTATGTAGGTTTGTATTAATGACGAGATATCCCGCAGCGTTAGTTGATTTAAATATTGAAAACAAATGTTCTATTTCTCTGCCTTGAGGCTAGGAGTGGTTATTCCAGCCTCTTCAGTGTACAGGAATCTGCATCTATTGAGGTCTCTATTCTGCTGTGAGCCCGACATATGAACTCAGTTTGCAAATTCATCTGAGAAATGCTAAAACTGGCACCTAGCTCTGCAGGTACCTATACCGGTACTATCCAATTGTCTAAATCCAGCTTTGCTTTAGAAATGCAGTTTTTTAAGACTTGGCCACTTGGGTCAACACCCTTCTGTCTCTTTATTGTTTACATCTTGATGTTTCAGTATCACCAGGATACATTATTATGACCCTGGGATGCAAACAGTCCACTGCTGATGGTTTTTTTTAGTAACTTGGCAACGTTATCTAAAGCAAAGCAGACTCTTGAAATTGGGACATACTGCAATTCACAGGGACAATGAAAAGTATTTGTGATACTGAGTATTTTGCACATTTAAAATCTCTGTTGTATCAATCTTAATCGGAAAAGAATGCCTGAAGCAAAAACAAAAAAAAGCTGCTTAATGTTTCTGATAAAAGTAGCATTGGCAAAAAAATACATTTAGAAATTGTGTAAGAGTTTCACACAGTAGCCTTAACAATGTTTATAGTGTTGTTTATAAATATGAGGTTAGGGAGATATAAAATTGTAGATCATTGACTTGCTAAACTATAATATCATTTTCTGAGCTATTTAGGTGTGTCGACTGAATGAATGTTTAGAATCCATGCAGCATATGTAGTAAAAATTTGCATGAAGACCATATTGATTTCAGGTGCAGGGGAAGCATTTCAATGCAGAATAGATGAGCTGCTGGATTTATCTGTATTCTGAGTTGTGAGAATGCAGAATTTGCCCAAGGGACCCCTTGTAGTCCTAATGTGAGCTGATGCAAGGCAGTGGGAGGCATCGCATACGAGATGTATCGAACGACTGCAAGCTGCAGCTCTTGGGTTCAGTTCCTGGCCTCTCCTGTATATCCCAACAAGGCAATCTGTGATGGATTCCATCAAATGGTCTCATTTCTAGCCCTTGACACAAGGGAAAGCTGCTCCCACAACTACACTCAGAGAGGTAGAAGTAGATGCTACTCTTCAGTCTGCTTGTGACATGAGTCTAGTGCTGAGTCACTTTTTGGTGGCTGCATGCTGGTTTTGGCATTTGTGGGCTGCAGAGCTGGGATACCGGCAGCACCAGAAGGCACAGCCCTTGTAGAGCAGTTGGTCAAGGGAGAACCTACATCCCTAGTGAGTGGGCAGTAAGAAAGCTGGAGGAAAACAAGAAAGCATGGGGCACATTGCTATTAGTTGCAGAGAAATAACAGGAATTTCACAAAACCGATTCTGATGTGGTGATGTGCCATTTATGAAGTGCCTCAATTTGTCAAAATCATTTTGAACATTTTGTTTCTTCAAGCCAACATCAAGTTCTTTTTGTGTCCTCAATCTGGAGCTCATTAAGTGCATGACACATGGAAAACTCTGTTTGCCTCTTGATAATGTGGTACTGGGGAAAACAAACTCTCAGCCCCACTTTCTGTTGGACACCTTCTGCACTCCCAATTCAGTCTATTTCATATATGTGCACTCAAGCATTTGTGCTTGAGTGTGTTGCTGTGTCTGAGTGTGGATTTGAAAGCTGCTCTGTGCAGAAATCTCACCTGGTCATCGAGAACAAAATACATAAGCACAGAGCTCTGTCCACCTGAGATGGCCAGAGATGGAAACACCCCCTTACTGCCAGTGTTACAGAAGGGTATTTCTCTGGAGGGAGATATTGAAGGATGCAGTGCATTTAGGAGTTTGTTGCTGCTTTGCTTCAAAGTGAGGAGAGAATCAATAATTTGTTAGGCTGTGAGTTGACGTCTTGTCTGAGTGCCAGCTCCGGTGTCCTACAGGATAAGCTGCCAAAATGTCTGAGGGAGCAAAGCGGGATGTAAATTCCACAAGTCATTTTCCTGAAACTCTTATGTGGGAAACCTTTAGAAGCCTCTCAGTAAGGACAAAATCCTTCCAGGCTTAATGCTTGTTTGAGCAAAATTCCTTCTGAGGTCAGTAGACCTAATCCTAAAGTCTTATTACTTGTTTACCTTGATGGGATTTGAGTGTGTGTGGGGGGAACAGAGGGTCTTGGGACACGGTGTGCTGGAAATGCTTTCCTGGGAGGCTGGAAGAAGCCTGCCAGGCTCTGTGGAAATGTCTGCATATGTGAAAGGAAGGCTTGCTTCACTAAAAATCACCTTGGTTTCCCACTTTCTCAGCAGTGGTAGAAAGAGCAGGTGAGGATTCCTCTTTCCTCTGAAGGCTGTTTGGTGTCTGTGGGTGTCCCAGCCCCATCTCTCAGGGATAGTGCATCTCACAATTCCATGTGTGTGCTTCTAAAGTGGTTTGCATCTCAGACTTTCTTTTGCATCCTAGATGAAAAAAGCCCCACAGACTGGCAACCCCCTCATATCTTTTTAATCGTAACACAGTCCATCAGAGTGATAAATAGTGACAAATACAGAAGCAGATGAGAATTGAGACGTTGATTTCTCTTATCCTTAAGGTGGAAAACAAGCTCTGAGTTTGCCGTGTGGCTCTGGGGAAAGAATCTTGCAGGAGACTTTGGAGCAGGTCCTGGCTCTGCTTGCCCAATGTGTCATAGTGAAACCCCATAAAAGGCCCCTTGTCCCTGCATTGCAAATCATGGCATGGCAACAGTGCCCTCAGCAGAGATTTCTCCTGCCTGTCTCTTTTTCTCCCCTCTTCCTCCTTGCAAATTGAAATCTATCTCCTTTATAACGGACTCAGCCTTTATTAGCCAAAGATCATGCCTCTTTATTAACCTTTCAGTAAGGCTACATCAGCTGAGTGAAACACCATTCAGCGGGGCGTATGGTATCATAAAAGTCATTGGTGGTGTCACACAGCTGTGTACAATTTTGTTTGGTTTGAGGCTTTTTGCTTTTTAGTAAAGAAATAGAAAATGTTCTTTTCTGCTTTCTGGTGAGTGACTTATAAACAGCCTGTGTGAAACTGGCTCTGGAAAATATAATCAGAAAAATATATAGGCTGTTGCATTGTTTTTATGAATCCCAGGTCATGGTACAGGGGAGATTCTGTGGTAAAGTTTCATTAAAAGTAAAGAAGGAACACTAAAAGCTCTGCTGCTGATCCAGGAAAAGTAAAACTTTGTCAAGCCAAGTAACACTGGGCCATCTTGCACTTTATTCCCTGCTGCTTATCTAAAGCACATTTCTTACATTCAATAGATTTCTACTTCTGGCAGTTTATAACTCCATGAGTTTAAGAGCCTTTGACTAATTAAGAGCAGAGAGATTTTCACCATGCTGCCATAACCCCACTGGAAGAATAATTTTGAAGTGTTTTGCTCTTTGGGGGCATATGAGGCCAAAATTACAAATAAGTGTCTGTGTAGCTATACATATACATTTATACTTACTTACATAAATATACAGACATATACATATATACAAATACATAGATATACAAACATATGTAAAAATATAGATACATATATTGTGTCTCAGATTGTATCTATGTCCATATCCGTATTTGTTTAGAAAAAAAAAAAAAGCCTTAGAAGAGAACACCTTTGGAGGGCAGAATGTAGGTACTGTTAGCAGTCTTCTAGGTGGGTTATAAGTTATGTGCAAATTAATAATGGAAGAATTTTAAGAGGTTTGATCCTACAGGTGAAGAAGCATGTGTGATTGTGTGACTGCATGTGCACATGTGCAGAAAGCAACTGTGAGGGATGCCTGTGCTTAAACTGAACAGACAAGTTTTATTACTTCCGTCCATTGATGCTGTTTTGAAATATGGCAGGCTGAGCCTATTAGGGTAGCTCAGAAATGTCTTTCCAAAATAGCTTTTGGTTCCTGCACTCATTTACGTCCTTGATTCACTTCAAAATCCGCTTGTCGCAGCATTCGCTGCTCTTGTTCACACAGATGCACTGAAAAATGGATTGTTACCCAGCAGTTTTCTGTAACAAAAGAAGGGGTTTGGTCCAGGTCCAGAGAAAGACATAGAGGAAAGGATCACAAGTGAGGAAATTACTCTGTCAAATTGCAGTGAGAAGGTAGAATGCATATGAAAAACAGGTGAGTTAAAAGAAAGTGTAAATGAAGGGACAGGCAGTTCAGCTGAAACTCACGACTGCATTAACCTTACTGGTGTTGGATAGTGCCTAACTCTGCAATAAATCCTGTACCCCACAGCTCAAGAGTTAGGAAAACAGAAGAGTTCTTAACTTCATTCTTGTTTGACAGCATGAGCCAGTGCCTCTCACATCACTGTGAACCTGATTGCCAGCTCTCAAAAGGCTTGGGCAGCACTGAGACACAGTGGGTTTTTAATTCCATGTATAGATGTTTGTGGTGCCACAAGGGAAGTGTCTGGGCTGAACCAGCAAATCTATCCTAAGATGGGTGATGCAAAACGAAAGCAGTCAGGAAAAGATGTATTTGTTGATGGAAGTTACCAAAACTCTGCTCATTTTAGTGAAGGTTGAAAAACAGCTTTGTTGGGATAAGAGAATTTACAAATGTGTCATTACACTGTTGCTAAGATCACACCTATAGCATCATGCACCAAGATCATGCTCTTAATGTCAGAAACCAGACTCCAAAGGAAGACTGCACCATTAAAGGAGATACAGGAGCAGGAATGAATTTAGCCAGTTTCATCTAGAGAAATGCTTAATGGCAGGATGATCATCTTAAGGGTCATTTAATACCGGGAAAAGGAAATGATACATAACACAAGTAGTAACACAAAGAACAGTGAATTCAATTTAGTAAAGGGCAAATTCAAACTGGAAATGAGGCTAAACTTTTAGATGGTTAGGGGCAGGCAGAAAGGGAAATTGTTTGCTTAATGAGGTAGTTATGACAAACTAGGTAGAAATACTCTGTTTTCCGAAATCAGAGCGTGTGGAGTTCAGTCTTCGCTGCCTGATACAGTGGGTTCAACGGCAGAGTCCAGTGGTGTTTTGTCAGCCTTGTCCATCATGACCATTAGTTGCATTAATAATCCGTGTTTGAATAAAGGCGCCACAGTAGCATTGTAGGAACCTTCTTGTTTCTCTAACGCTGAAGAAAGAAATTGGATATCTTGTATCTTCACAATATGAAACAAAAATTTAAGTGTGCTGTGGTTGTACAGGTGAGATTTATGTGAGACCACATGGAGATTTACAGCCTCATGACTTTCTTGCGTGGTAAGAACTGTGTTACAGAAAGGCTGGGGGGGACTCTTATTGGGTTGTGGGGAGCTTGGGTGCTTCACTCTTCACTGTTTTGAGGACAGTGGGCACCTCAGAGGTACCTGTTGAAAATCCTGCTCTTGTATTCTGCTCCTACTGTTTCCTTGGAGCAGAGCTGACCCCATGGCTGTTGTTACGCAATGGGTGATCTTAATTCCCCGCCTGCAGGGCTTGCTGCTCCAAATGGGCTCTTGGGCTCCTGCCTGCTTACAGCACTTTTTAGGAGCATGTCTGAAACCAGCCTTGTATCTGTGTTGCCAGGAAGGATTTATTAAAAAGCAACGACAAATGCATACTGCCAGAACATCACATCTGAGTAAAAGTGAGCCAATCGAGTGCAAATTTACCAGAATTGGTGAACAGTGCAAGAACTGATACTGATATTTAAATCAGTGATTCTGTACAATGAAGATAAGTGATTAGCAAAACTGTTTATCTCTTTGTAGCACAGATATACAGCTGATAGTTCTTGCTTTATTTTAAATAGATTGATAGGGACAAAGTACCTAATTGATGAGGTTACACAGGGATCCCAGCTAAAAGTTAATAATTGCCAACTGATGAGTTTTGCAATGTCTGAAAATGAAAGGGTAACATTCAGTGTGTGGAAGTGGCTCTTATTGTCCAAAACAGCTGATGATTAGTGTGTTTAAGTAACAGAATTCTCATAAGGATTTGAGCTGCTCAAAATCTAATGCAATTTTTCCAGGACTTTGATAATCATCAGGAAATGAATGTAAAACTGTGATCTCATGTCATTTGGAAAATTAATGGAATAATCTGATGGGCAGAGCTTGCTAGGGATCTAACTGTACACTGGAAAATAAGTTTTTAGGCATTGGTCTCTGTCAACAGCAATGGAAGTGGAGAAGACAGTAGATTTTATTCTGTGATTATCTGAAATGGAAATGGGAGGTATCCTAAAGAGAAATAGAGTAGTGTTGCTTTTAGCAAGGAAAATAGGTCAGCCTAAATACTAGCACTGGTTGTTACATGCTACTATGGATGTGTGTGTTGGAGAGCTCACTGCAAGATTAATTTAATCCTGTAAAAACATTGCTTTACAGAGATCTTCTTTGAGCTTTGAGATTTTCATTGGAGAAGTGGAAAATTAGCAGTTTCCAGCTACCAGAAAGTTTCAGATGGAAACCTGGTTGCTAATCAAGTTTCTTTCCCCAGTGCAAACACATAAACACTTGCAGGAAAACATCTGTACTGGTGTGGACATTATTTCCTGTGCAGTACAAATGAATCCATTTTTGCAATCTGTCCCGTCTCTTGATTCTGCAGCATCCCTTACTACATGTATATGTCACTTTAGCTGCAAACTCCTCACCCCAGTTGTGAGATTTCAGGTTTTTGCTTCTAGGTTTCTGTTGCAGTCATAAGTTTGTATGGTGCTTGCCATCCCCGTTGCTCTCAGATCTTCTCTGCTCTTTGGTGAAAATTAGTAGCAAAGCGTTTGTGATGTTCAGTGAAAGCAATGGCAGCAGTTGCAGTGGCAGTAAATGTCAAAGAAAGAAGCTGTAAAGGCTGAGGAAAGTAAATGTAAATTATCAAGATGTAAAGGCTGAGGGAAGTAAATGCAAATTATCAAGAGTCAGCCCAAGAGACTTTGCTGCAGTAACTCAATCTTTTTGGCTGGGGATAGTCACAGATTTGATCCACCTCTTATATGACGCGTTGAAGCAGTTGAACAATAACCTATGAAAGTTATACTAGTAGTGTTCCAGGACCATAGGAAAGGTAACACTTCCACAGTGTTTTGTCAAAATACTTTTTGGACCTATATAGCATATGGCCAGGGTTTATCAGCTACTATGTAGCATGTACTGGACCCAGCTATGTTACTGATTCAAGCTTTAGTCTTTTATGCTGTGACATTGAGTTTCTCCTTAGGGTGCAAATGCCAGGTGGTCTTCCCCTAGCAAGTCTCATCTTTATCCCTATGTAAAATGGGCAGTGCTTTGTGGGATGGGGGAAGTCTTTCCTGTGTTGTTAAACTAGGGACTTACCTAAAACATCTTTCCTCCTTTAAGTAGGTGTCAGTCACGTGTTTTTGGTTACATACCATAGACTAAATCCTGTGTCTGCCCTGGGTCTGAAGTTGAACAGAGTAGTTCACCACCAGGGGAAAACAAGTCTTTCTTTATAACTGTTTATAACTCCTCATTTTATCTTGGCTTGTCAGTGTCTGGCAGATTCTCCATCCTTTGTGCCATTCCTCTTCAGCTTACTAACAGAGCCATCATTAGCTCTGCATATAGTGGCAGGCTTGGGGATTTCATTACTTTTCTGAAGTTTCCTTCACTCTTTCTTGCATTTTCTTTGAAATTTATTTTCTTTATAGGTGAAAAAGAATGCTCTGAATCTGGTCTTCGCTCTGTTCTTAGCACTTGTAATTACTACAGGACTGCATTGACCTGAAGCGATGCTGCAACCGTGCTTAACATTTCTGTTTGGAAAAGCATTTATGATGCTGGCATGTGCATCTCATTTTTATAGGTTTGCTTGTACTGTTTAAAACAATCTGAGGAGATTTATAATTGCTTGTTTTGTAATACAGACACAAAGAACTAAGTAAGGGCTTTATAAGTAATCTCTTTTTTCCTCTAGGCAAAAAAGCACTGTCATGTTTTCATATAGCAACTTATTTAGGGTCAAAGTTTGACTTCTCTCTGAATTTGATAGGCATATATAAGTGCTGCATCTGAGTAGTTCACAGAGGGATTTGGCACTCTGATTTTTAAATGCAGTGCCAGAAGTGTGGAGGGAACAGTGTAGCTGATTAGAATGGAGCCCATGCAATGGCAGGAGGTACATTTTCAGCAAAAAATTCTGTGAGAGGAGACGATGACTTAGGAAACCGGTTGCAATTAAAATTGTTGTAACTGAGTTGATACTGGAGACAGAAAACTCTAGATTTTGATATTTGCTAGCTAGGCAGAAACTGAGAAATTATGTGTTTTCTGACAACAGAGATATGGCTTATGTTTAAGGCTCTACACAGGGACTCAGAAAATTGACTTCAGTTCCTTTCCTGGCTGCCTCACAGGATGCCTCTGTAGTCTTGGGGACAATTACAAAGTTTTCACCATATGTTTATGCTGCATCTAGTGATTTGGAGCCCTCATTTTAGTTGGGCTTCATGAAATTCTAGCCTACCAAGTAATATTTATTCACTTGTGTATACCAGAAAGTAAAAACAAATGGTCTTTGGAAAAATTAAACTGAGTCATGTTTACACTGAATAGGGATTCTGTGTCCTGGTCAGTGATGGATCAAAAGTAGGCCCTTCAGAAATGGTGACATATCAGACTCAATGCTCAGACCAAGAATGGGATCACTTAAATTGTTTCCAAAAATGTTGTGAGGAGGGAAAAGGGAGAAGGGGAGGTGGTGCTTACCATGAAGTCTGTGAGCTATTTTCCCAGGGTCTTTGTCACATAACGCAGGAAAGAGGAAGGATGCAAGGTACAGAGATCCTTCCTCAAAGAGGACTTTATAACACCATTATTGTATAACCCAAATGCAGATGCACTTCTTTTTTACTGAAGGAAAAACATGCCTTTTTTTTTAAATAGATAAATCATCCACAAACAAGCTTATGTGAAAATTAGAAGGAAGAAGTCCAAAGAGGCATGCCAGAGAAGGAAGTTTGTGGAGTCCAAGGGATTCAGAGAAGACTGCAGTGGGACTGTCTCTGAGAGGGAGCGTTTACATCACCAATTCTTGGCGGGTTTGCCTTCTGGGACTCTGGCCTTGGACTGCTGCCGGGACGTTTATCTCGGACTTGTCCTCTGGGCTGGTGAGTTAGTGATGGAATGACACACGGCTCTGTTGGGCTGAAACATGATATTTTCAGATTACTCAGTGCGAGGGGTTTTGGTCTCTGATCATTCTGTCTCCTGCTCCAGTGATGAGAGGATTTGTAAGTAGTTAAAGCACAAATCTGGGTGCTGGAAGACTTGGCCACTGCTCCTGGGGCTGCCACAGCCTGTTTGTGATTTGGAAAAGGCAAAGAATGACAGACATTAAATGTAACATTTTCCAGTGGCTCAATGACTTAACTCTGCTGTCATTACACTCAACGGGACTTTCTCCCTTGGTTTTGTTGGGAACCTGATATTTCAGACTGTCTATAAAGTAGGTAGGTCTCTCTAACCATTTGGTTATAAAAAAAAATGTGTGCCTGCTGCAGTGTCGGGAATTGATGCAGCTTTTCAGCTGCTGTATAATGGACAGGGAAATCACAGTTAACTAAAAAGGTGGGTCACTGCTGCAGGTCGAGGTTATACTGGTTCAAATCCAAAATAGTGTTGGTGCGTTTTGCCAGAGTTCATTGTTACACAAGTACCTACTACTTCTCAGTTACTCAGGACAGGTAGATGTCATGTAGTATAAGCAGAGGAATGCTGAGTGGAAATTGATTGGTTTGGTCCTAGAATATATCCCACAAAAACTCAACAGCATTTTCCACAGGAGCACTACAAGAAGGTACTATTTATAGTTTGTGGTCATTTTGTGCTGTCTGAAACTAGGAAGGATTTCCACTTTGGAAAGGTTGTAGTTTCAGTTTGGAAAATAGAAAGGCATTTTTAAATTCCTTATTGAAAATTAATTTTTTATTTTGACAGAAATATAAAATATTTCTCTCTGATTTTGTAGAATGATGGACCAAACATAGAGTTTTCCAGAACAACCAATCTGGTTGCATTGTGTTGATTCATTCCCCTTTGGTCTGTCTGGCAAAGACATATGGGTCCAGAAAATGTTTTTCCAGGGGAAGTGTCAGTTTCAGTCCTGCAGACAGCTCCCAGGCTGGGAGTCCTCTGAAACAGAGGAGATGTGAAGGAGGCTGCAGGAATCAATCAATCAAGTGGTGCCATCAGCAGACAACAGTCTGCAGAGACGTGTTCAGAAAGCCCCAGAAATCCCAGATACACTATTCCTCTGCAGGTTGCTATACTGAGCATAGATTTGGTCATCTCACAAGGGAGAATGGGATCATATGGCCTAATTCTGCTGCTGGACAAAAATACACATCCAGAGGGGCCAAGTGCCACAGTGCCTAGAGAAAAAATGAATACTCATGTGCTCCTTATGCTCCAGAGGCTTGCTCAAGCAAGTCTCTCCTGTACTCTGGGCAGTCTAGAGGCAGAGGAATGTTATTTTTTTGAGAACTGTTTGCATATCAGGGATCCACAAAGCCCTGGGAGTTTGATCTTAAAATTTGCTTGGACTTCCAGTTCTTTGGTTCGTGGCATGGCTGCTGCAAGCTTGGGGTTGCTGGCCTGTAAAAGCACTGGCCCTGTCGGCTGTTCTGCCGGTATCCTGCAGCCGACAGGAGTGGCAACACAGCCTTGGCCCCCTCACGCCTCTTCTTTGAAAGACCTGGCAAAACCAAAAGATTGGATGTGTCAATGTCGACAGATCAAGCTGTAATGTCAGAAAAGAGTCACGTTGGAAATTTCCTGGGCAGAGATGTTGACTGCATCCTGGGTCTGGCTAAGAAACAATGAGAAAGGTGAACTTGGCTCAGTGGGTTTTATTTCTTTGATCTTTCTTGCTCAGAGTGGTACTTCTGCACCAGAATGGTGCAGCTGTACTCTTTGGAGGAAAAATAGGAATTTTCTTTAACTAAAGATGTTTGCAGTAATTTCCTGTCTCTCACTGAATTGTTTTCACATTCATATTCATGGGTTTTGTCCTAATGAGAACCATAACTATATGTTAAAAAGATCGTCTGTCCCTTAAAAGATCTCTTGGAATAGCCAAAGGGGGGAAAAAAGTAATGAACAACAGTTTCCTCTGAATTTTTGACTCATCTAATCACCTAAATTAAACAGTATTAAATAAAAGTGTGCAGCTTGATGTGACCATCCAGGGCACTCTGCCTGGCTCCATGACTTACCCTGCCTTGCCTGTGTATCCAGTGTGGGATATGGTGTGGGATTATGCTCTGTCCTCAGGTGCCTGCCATACTTAACTCTGTGTAATCAGACTGAATTCAGGATAAATGTTGGCTACGACAGAAAATTATTTCCAAGCAGCTGTAGGTCTAGTTTAGGCCTTTTAGGATCAAACTTTCACTTCCAGTATAAATCCACTGAAGGAAAGAGTTTATCTTTCACACATCTTAAAAGTAGAACCTAGAGCTGAGTTTTGTTCAAGCACTATCCCGGGCCCTGCCTCTGTGACCTTCCATGCATATGTACATGCTTTTGGTGACAGTCTCAAGTTAACAGTCATGGCTGTGTGGAAAAGGCAGGAATGAAAGTAGTGCCTAACTCCAGGGTGTTCTTGTAAGCAACGAGCACTAGTGTTTGGGAGGCACTGGCTCATAAGTTGGGGTTCCCCCCTTCCCCCACCTGTGCCACTGGCTTGCTGTAAAACCCTTTGCAAATCATTCACCTTCTCTGGAGGTTCAGTTTAGCTTTTGTACAGCAGGAACAATAATTCCTTTCAGCTCTGCCTTCACAGTGGTGATTGCACAGGGCTAACGAGCAGTAATGCAGCCTTCAGGGAGCTGCAGTGCTGAAGCCACTCTAGCGAGTGTTTTGTGCTGGGAGAAGAATGGATCCTTAAAATATTTAATCAACAATCGCTGGGTATATATACCCCCACTTCTGGATTAAGTACTCTTAGTGATTTAGGGCTCTATTATGTCTTTACCTCTTTTGTTTATCTCATGTTCTCATCAATTGGAGCTTCACTTTAGACCATGATAAAGCACTTTAACCATGCCTTTACTGGCTATAGTTGTTAGGAAATCTTCTGCATACTTTTAACCTTTTTAAAATAGTGATTCCATTCTCACTTTCTGAACTATCTTCACTTTTTTTAAAGGGAAGCAATAATGAATTTCCATATGGCTTATACCTTGTAAAAAGATTATCTCCATTTGCTCTTTTTAGAAACTTTTCAGAAGGGAAGGCACTGTCCCAATGCACAGAAGCAATTTTTCTTTTCAATGGATCCTGTGACTCAAATCTAAACCTTTGCTCTCAGAGGAACACTTTTCAAATGTTTACTTACTGCTTGATTCCTGATAGGCAGTCTGCAAAAAAAAAAGCAGATGAGGTGTTACTCCTGAAAGTTATACTGCTTTATATTGTTTGAAAGGCAGAGATTGCACTGATTTGTCTAGCAGCTTGTCTTTTCTCAGCTGGGGAAAAAGTTCCTTTGTAGCTCAGGCTTTTATCAACAGTCCAGTAAAAGTGTTTTATATATATACATAAAAAAATCATACAACATATAAAGCCTTTTATCTTGATGGCTCCAAAGTAGTTGACAAATTTGTCAAGTAATTTGTCAACTACTTTCCTCAAAAGTTATCTCTTACTCCAGAAAGTTGTCATGGAGGTATTTCTATGTTAGGTGAAATTATTCTTGCTACTAATAGCTTTGAAATAACAATCAGGCTTGTAATGCGTGCATTACAAAATTTTAATCTATGAATTTTAGAAATATCTTCCTAGTCCTTTTTCCTAGCTGGAACAGGTTGTTGTGCATGGGCAAAAACTGCATGAACTGATGGGGATGCCTGCTCCTCTCTGGTACCCCTGTACTCATCCCAGGCTTGGAGAGGAGCCTCTGTGCAAGGAGTGAGCTGTCTTCCAGGGGCCCCGTGAAGTTCCTCACAGCAATTCGTCCTTTACCTCGCTGGTGACACCACGACCTTCCATGGCCACTATCTCCATATAAGCCTTGTATATCAGCAGTGTTTGCCTCTCCTGGAAGGGCTCTGGATACACATCCCACTCTGAATCTGTGAGGCTTCATCAGAGGATACTTTTGTCTCCTGAACCTTTCCCCTGTGCAAGTTGTTGGCTACCTCACGAGCAAACTGGTTGCAAGGTGGCTGAGGGTTGTGTGAAGGGACCCATAGCAGGAGTGTGTTAATGGAGTCAAGGGCTATTTATTGGCTCCAGTGGATTTCGCGGCGCCCTTGGCGCATTCGTACTTCCTGTATGAAACTTGGCTAAAGGAGTCAGAACTGCAAGACATCATCCCAAATTCCAGCTGGGATGCGTAACTTGGCTACATGACACTCTCCCCTCTTTACCCCCCCTTAACTACTTCCCATGTTAAATAGTTTCTCAGGACTCAAAGGGGAAAGAGGAAATAATCTCCAGGCCAATGATTCTCATAAGTAGAAAAATAGCATAAATAAATTAGCAATGATTAATAGCAAGAAATTGTCACTTGTCTCACTTGCCTGGAAGTTGTAGCTTGCTGAAATGACAGTCTTGGTGTTGGGGGGTTGAGATACTGAGAGTGAATGATGGGGGTAGGGATTTATTTTATATATATTTTCGATTTGAAAAACAAAAAAGTGTGATTTATTTTCCTTTGCTGCAGCCTGCTCCAAATTTTCAGTTTTACATTAATAGCTGTGGGAACAGCACTTCTTACTGCCATATACTCTAGCTATTAACACTGTGTCTGGTTTGACAGTACATCTCTCAATTTATATTTTTTATTCCCTTGCAATCATAAAATATGTATCAGCCTTCCTTTCTAATCTCCTTTGGCATGTCCAGCTAGTTATTTTGTGTCTTTCCTCCTTTCGAATTTGATTTTTCTAACAACATATACTTAATCAGAAAAAAGAAACTGTCTATTAAAACTCCCTTTTTTAAAATTTGAAATTTGATTGCATTCTTATCTAATGGAATGATTTCTCCAGGAGCCCCTAACAGCTTTCTACCCAAAATGTTTGCTTCACTGATATTTTAATTGCGGTAATAATCAGCATTCTGAGTACGAGATCTTTCCTCTAGCTCAGTAAATCCATACTGGCTGAGTAAAGCATGTCTGTGATTTATGTGCAGATAAACAGCTTTGGATCCTATCCAATCACTTCATCAGTTTTAATTCGGCTGCCTAATCAGTAGCAAACAGGAGGGCTGGTTTTTGCTGGTTTGGTTTTTTGGTTTTTTTTGATCTGTTTTGTTTTGTTTTGTTTTGTTGTTTGGGGGTTTTTTTGTATTTTGTTTTTTGGGTTTTTTTCCTTTATTTTGTTTTTAACAGGGTTGGGGTGTTAACACAGGGTTGGCATGTTCCCCAGAATGGCACAAATAGCTGCCCATTTCTCATCATCTTTGTGTCAAAATCAGCTGTAACTTTCTGAGAGAGTTTATGAGAAGAGGATGAGATGCCAAGCTGTGCCTTTGGGCTTTCGTTGGTATCTAAGGAACCAGGCAGATATGCAGTCTGAACAGAGAGTCTGCTCTTATCTCATGGTTTATAAAGGACATCCCTCAGATGCCTGAGAAGAGTGGAAGAGCTCATACAGAAGCAGATTTTGTTTACGGTGTGTGTTTAGGGGTTGATACGTTCAAAATAATTTCCACAGCAATTACGTTACTGCAGTCGCTGTTTCTTACCAGGCAGAGTGGCTTGGCAGGGTCCTGGGGGCGCAGGTGGCACTGTGGGGTGCAGCTGTGCAGGGGTGGGACAGGAGAGCCCCCTCCCCCCTTTGCACCCACAGCCCATCGCTCGCTGTAAGAGTCAGCCAGGGCACAGTGCTGCACAAGCCACAGGGCTCCAGATGACTCCAGACTGAGGCTCTTCGAGATTAAGGCTCGTGACCACAGTTCCTGACCTCATTTTTGTCTACAATAACCTAAGCAAATGCCTGTTAAGGTTAAAACACTGGACCATTTACATTATCATCTATTAGTGCCATGTGTCCCGAGGTGACGCATTCTCTGATTTATAAGGATTACAGAGAGTAACCCCATTTTGGACATCAGATTTAGGGCAAGCAATACCATCTGTAATAACAAAGCTTACCTAAAGAGCTTAGCATGGTTTGAGTAGTAAACCATGGCTGTGCATCTATGAACCCTGTCAGCTCTCCTGGCTGCTTTCATTTCAGTGTGTAACTGTGCCTGGCCACTTCATTTACCCTGGGAAACTGCAAGACGTATTAGTAGCTCTTGTTCTGTATCTGTTTTTTTCCTGTTTCATAGCAGCACTTGCTCTGCAAGCAAGGAGCAGGCTTGGGAAAGCTGTGCTAGGCTTTGTGGGCACCACTGGAGTGTTTACGGGGCAGATTGACTGGGAAGAGGACACTGGCATTGCTACTGTATCTTTTGGGGGTTCACATCGCAACCCAGTTGACACACGCCACCTTTTTCTCATGTCAGGTTAAACCCTCTCAGCTCTGTGTTTCACTCTTACCAATAATCTCAACCAGAGCTGCTCAATTCAAACTTTTTGGCTCAGCCTTAATTCCTTGCACACGCCCATAGCTGTAGGGGCTTTAAATAGACTTTTGAATCATCATCAAATTCAGAGAATTAGGCTGGGCTGGAGGGAAGGGTAGGGCACTGGGTATGTGGCATTTTGGGATCAGTTCTCTGTGCAGAATGTGGGTGTCCCAAGGGACCTTGGGTGAGGTGTGTAATCCATCTGCTGTGCTGGATTTTTTATAGCTCGCAAAAGGGCAATAACACCTCCTTGCCTTTGACTGGCGATGAAGAGAGAATAAAATCTGTTAATGAAGAGAAGATATTTAGACCCAGTGGTGCTTCTGGTATAGCTCCACCTCCACTACAGCACTCACTGGGCTTTTTATCTGCAATGCTTGAAGAGTTTTCAAAAATGATTTGGTAATATGTGTGGCAGGGGAAGTTTGGCCATTATACTTTTATTTATATTATGCTGCTTCTTTTTAATTGATGACAGCCCTGTGGAGGGACTACCAGGCTTGAGATTCTTCTGGCTTTGACTGAGCACAATCTATAGGTTTGGTTCTCTTAAACTTTACAGGAGCTCTGAGCATTTCTGCTAAATTTGAGAAATTGGGAAATGAACTTCATGAGTCTTGAAAGATGAAGACTATCCCATCTGTCTATCTGCTGCTTTACTGGAGAGATGACAAAGGTTTCATGCTGTAACCTGAGAGGGAATTCAAACATCTGAGAAGAAATTTCAGGAGAAGGCTCAGTGTCTTGCAGATCAAAGGGTTTGTTTAGGGAATCCTCTATTCTCTAGCCAAAGGGGAGCTATTATGTTTAGAGAGGCAGTGTGCAGACCAGAATTCTTCTGCTGATGAAACCTAGAGTTTGTGCTATCCAGTGGCTTACTTTATAGAAAAGACTACCTACCAGTCCTGGAGGTTTGAGCTAACAGATGGATCTTGTTTTCTCACAAGCTGGTATGCTGGGCTCTGAGCTGCCTCCTGGGATATCACCAAAGAAGCATTTCTACTGTCACCATTTCAAAGAGCAGGAGTTATCTGACAGTAAAGACTGAGTCCTTTTGGTGGGTGGTCTGTCACCCCTGGGTTCCTTTGGGTGTCCTACCTTCAGGATTCAGCCCTGGCAGAACAGCTGCAGAAATGTTCACGTCTTCATCCCTTTCCTATGATTTCTTCCATGAGGAAGGACTGATAGGAGAAGGAAGGAAATGTGAGAGTCTGTATGCGTGTTAGTCTTAATACATTGAAAGAAGGGACTGTGAGAGCCTTCTCTGGGTTATGGAAATGTGATGAATGAGGTTTCTTGAAGGAAACAATTGCTTCAGTCCTCTCAGTGAACTGCGTGACTGGTTCCTCTGTTTCTGCAGTTTGGTTTTTTCCCGATGGTGCTACATTTATCATGACTTTCCTTTGTAATTTTTTTTCCTGTTTTCCCTTTTTACCCTCCCTTTCCCTTTTTCCCTTTCACTTTTCCTGATTCATACTATATAGAAGCCATTGTTCAAATAAGAATTACCAGGGTGGTAAGAAGTCTGCCTATGGCTAAAGTCTGATGGCACATCCCTGAGTGCAGCACCTTAACTTGCAGAAGCCCTCTGGCATTATATAGAGTTTTGTCAGATCAGATACTAGTTTCCCTGGAAAAAGCATTTTGTCTTTTTAGTATCTCTGTTCCTTGTCTATGATGTAGCGTTAGCAGCATGTGCTCCTTCTCAGGAGCACAGTGAGGAAAAACTCATTTGGTTTGTGAATGCTCAGACATTGCTCTAATGGAAGCCATGTAAATAACTAGATAAATTATTTCACTGAGATTGTCTGTCGAGCATAAAAGGTAGCACGGTCAGAATCTCTTCACAGTGATTCATTTCTTACTGGCTGAGTGGGATTTGTACTCACAAGCCATTGTACAGAAGTGTCCTCCAATTTTTGCTGTCTCTGTCTTTTCCCTGCCTACACTTTTAGCTCTTTGATCTTTTGCTGGTGAGCTCCAGGGAGCAGAGACTACCAGGGCCAATGTCTGCACTGAGCTCAATGCAAAGAGTTCAGGCACAGGGTAGGCTTTGTGGTGCTGCCATAACTAAAGGATAAATTAGTACAAACTAATCTAGAATTTGTTAGAATTTGTCATAATTTTTGCCCTTTTACTTTCATGAGACTGTAATGGAATTGTGGGGTTTGGGTAAGACATAAGGGTAAAAATAGTGAGAATAACCTTTCAGATGTGGGTTTCTTGAGCAAACTTGTTCATTCTGAGCTTCACTTTTAGTGTTTCAAAGAGAGGGTTTATGGGCTCGCAGCCAGTGTGCAGGCTCTCTGCCCTGCCACTGTGAGACTGGGGACAAATCCTGTAGGCTGCACTCACACATCTTCATCTGGCTGCAGCTCCTGGATTGACTTGAGCAGTTCAAATAATTCTTGACTAACCTGAGTGCATCTGCAGTTCGACTGGCAGAATGGAACGTGCAATGAGCTCCAGCAGGAGTGAGTGATCAGGCAGGGTAATGGGTGGTGGGGACAGGAGTGTTTCCAAAGAGAGCATTGCAATCAGGAGTAAGATATGTGTTCACAGCCTACATTTCTCACTGGTGCAAATCTCCCACTTGGAAACTGGGACAAGAGTGATTCCTTGTCTCTTCTGTAAGGATGAAGTATTTAGGATTATGAAAAGTTCAGACAGGGCTGCACAATTTCTGTCAGATTGATTGTGTTACAATATTTATTGTTTCCACAAACATTTGCTGCTAGCCAATCTGTGGGCCAGGATTTCTGCAGAAAGCAAATAATTGCAGCTGAAGCTAGTTTTGAAGCAATGTTCAGGTGAGAATTAAGGAAAATTTTTACACTGCTTTGTGATTAAACGTAAATAATATTTTCATTACACTGGATTTCCAAATAATGTCAAAATTCTTCCCTATCTGGTAGAAGATGTGGTTAGAAATATCCACTGAAGACTCGTTTTCTGTTGTTTCCACAGGTCACTTAAGATTTTCCCTGGAGCGTGACTTCGAATATGACACTTCAGTAATGCAGAAGCTGTAAGTAAATAATATTATGTTTGCAGCCCTTGTTTAAGAGCTGCGTTTACACACTTTCCAGAGCTTTGCTAGAACACATCTTTGCTAGACTCTGTCTACCTCACAATAAGCTTGTGGGGAAGTCACTGAGAGAAGACATGGTTTCAAAGTCGATCATGCCATTTTAGATGCTTTGCTTTATCAGCTTCTTGTTTAATCTAAGATCTCCAATAATGGTTGCCTAATCTGCAGGAAGAAAGCCCAAGACATCTGTCAGTATTGCAGGAAATGTCACAAGCAGGCAAAATTAAAAATATCTCATTAGCATCTATGAGCAGTGAATAAAATGCAATGATACATTACCAAATCTGGCACACCTTTGGTTCCCTGGCACAGAACAAAGGCCAAGAACCTTCTTTTGCTTGTGATACCACTGGTTAAAAAGGCCTATTACAAGCTGAACAAATGAACCCTAGAGGCTGCTGAACTGGTCATCTGTTTGTTGGCCCTTAGTAACTTGATGCCAGAGCTCAGCATCTTAGGAGTCTTATTGGAGGTAAGCTTTGGGGCAATTCCTGGTTGTGAATGCATGAAAAGGATACAGTTTCCTTCTCCTCAACTTTTTCCATCTTTTTCGAAGGTGAAATAGTAAGCTGCTAATTTTGGTATCTCTTTTCTGAATTCTGCATTGTTTTTCCTAATCAATTCTCTCAGATCTGCTCAATCTCCATTTAATTCAGTCAGCTACTCAACATCCAAACCTTTTGTAATAAAGAGAGTGCTAATTTTTCCATTTATTTCAATTGTCTTTCGTCAGGTGTTATCATATAACTCAATCATCCGGCATTGGAATTTGTAATTTAATCAATAAAGGAGGCCATTTTTCTCAAGGAGATCAAGGAAGAAAGATCTTGAGGAAAATGCACAGTGAAAGGAAGGTGAAGAACAAAAAAGGGTGATAGGAACTGTGGTTGGCATTTAATAGCTGCACACCTTGGTGGCTATACTTGCCTGGAAAGTAGAAAGCAAAATAGATACCACTACTTTAAAATTAATGGATATAATGCTTTTGCCTGCACACTCATCTTGCAAAATCTAGAGGAACAATCATGGATAATACTTCAGTTGCTGTGACAAGCACCTTGCACCATCTCCAGGTGCTGGCAGCCCTGTACATGAGCAGTACTGTTCACATGAGCAGTTTGATATCAAGAGAGACACCAAGAGAAGAAACTTTGCTGCGTGAGCTCCTCCAGCCTTTCTGCTCACATAGCTTTTTATTGTGTTGCTGTTGCTGTAGGCAAGGGCAGAGGAGGGATGATCTGCGGCCTCCCTTGATGTGATCACGTAGGGGCTCAAGGCTTTGCAGCACAGGGATGTCCCTACCTGCAGTAAAAGGTAGATGTGGCCTGTGAACCTGCTCTGTCCCTGCCTCTGGCTTTGCTTGCAGGGCTTCTGCTGCCCCGAAGGTGGTGGTGGTACTGTGCTCTCCTGGCAGGATGAGGGGATGGCTATTCATTGCTAGCACTGAGAGCTGTCCTGCTTTCCTGCCCTGGCCCATCCGAAAGAGCATCTCTACTAGTTCCATTGGAGGTGTGAATTTTGCCCCAGGGGTGAGGTTTGTTTTGCATTCAGCCCCTGGAAGACAACATGCCTTTTGCACACTGCCAAGCAGCGTTGAGCAAGGCCAGGTTGGGAGATTGAATACCCCACTGGAGAAGCACTTCTGCTAGGTCACATCTGGGAGCCTTTCCTTGGTCCCTTGACTTCACAGCAAGATTGCCTGAGCAGGTCTCAAGTATCAGGCCTCTGCTGAGCCAGACCTGGTTTTGCTGATTAATTGCTTATAAGTATTATGGTCTCAACTTGGCAAAGTCTGCAAAACACAAGATGAACAGTATCAAAACTATTCATTCAGAAAATGTTAATATTTAAAATTACAGTAAATCGTTCAGTGTTTAGGGTACATCAGAGTGCTCCTTTGCTTATGTCTCTCCCAAGGCCTGGTTGCTAGTGCTGTAGCCAATTTTCTTCAAATCAAACATTGAGCCAGCTATTGAAACACTCATCTTGTGGGATTTTTAGAATATATGTTGTAGTTGAAGCAGGCATGTTAGTAAAGAAGACTTAATAATACAACATTTTGGAGAATTTTTAATGTGTGGTGTGTGTGGCATTTGTCTGGAAGATTTTAGTACTCCCCTTGAGTGCTACTCCAGATCGAATAAACAGGTATTTAGAGAGTCTTCAGGTGCTTATTTTCAGCCTGCATTGACAAACTTTTCCTGTGGTAAGCACAGGAGAATCAAGTGTAGAGCTCTATAGTAAATAATCTTACTTCCCCCCAATTTTCTATCCCCAACAACACCCTAAGCACTCTACAGTAAAAGCTGTCACTTAATGGGGATAGGGTCTTACCTCAGGGTTTAAGTAATGAACATCATGGACTGAAGAATGACTGGACAAGGGTTGCATTGGAAGGAGCTGCCCATGGAGGTGGTGGAGTCACCATCCCTGAAGGTGTTCAAAAAATGACTGGACGTGGCCCTCAGTGCCAGTCTGGTTGACGAGTTGGAGGTCACTCAAAGGTTGGACTCGATGATCTCAGAGGTCTTTTTCAGCCTAAATGGTTCTGTGATTCTGTGTGAGTCTGTGAAATGAATTGGAGATGAAATTGAAATGGCTTGGTCCTGAATTCTCATCCACTCTTGAATTCAAGTCCTGCTCCTGTTTTGCACAGATGTACCAGAAAGTTTTGGACAAGGAACGTGTGGAGTGTGCCAATCAGACAGCTACAAAATCTACAGAACTGCAACTGGATGACAAATCACTCCCTCTGCCCTTGGAAAATATCATAGAAGCCTTTTCTTATATGAGCAATATTGTAAATATTGTTCATCTTTTTTTCATAAACCTGCTTTTGAGTCTATTCTCCAAACTTTCAGCAGTGCCAAAGGATTACCAAACATGCACCATATGATTGTTTATGATCCCTGGTCCCTTCTTGTGCACTCCGAATAATGTCAGCAAAGCTGGTGCTGTTCTGCCTGTTGTGTTTGGCCAAATATGAGAGCAGAGCTTCTCCCACAGAGTAGCTTAATGTGCTGTATTTGAAGATTGACTTTTGGAGCAGTGACTCTTGGGCTGGCCAAAGCAATCAGTGCTTTGCCTAGCCAGGCAGCCTAGGGAATCCAGCTCTAAGAAGTTTTCTGATGAGAACTGTGGCTGAAGACATTTCTCGGGGTTGATTTAGCACTCAAGAGCTCAGAGCTTTGTGGAACTGGAGCATCTTCAGAAGTAAGCAATGGCACATGCAGATTGCTGCTCTGCCCTTCCCACAGTAATGACTTTCTCTTTTCACATAAAAAAGAGAAAATAATGAAATATACTTTAGTCCTGCTTTACAGTGGTATTTTGCACAAAATCATGCCAGTGCATAATATGTCCAAAAATATTTACATATATATTCATTAATTTTTCTCCGCTTGCTTTTGAGCTGCTAAAACATTTTGAATCACTTGGTTTGGCTTTTTTTTGTCCTGCTCTCAGCACCAAATCACCCATTTTAGTGATTCAATGCCGATCAGGAATTTGGGGGGGAAAAAAGAAACACTGCAGCCACTTTTAGCTCGTCTCTTAAAGGATGTTGGGTTTTGCTCCCACTGATTTTGAATTCAACAGGCTGCAGAAGAACTGGGTGTCATTTAGCTATTAGAGATTTTTGTTTTCCTGATCATTGTGAAGTAGCATCATTAACACAGGCAAATTACCATGCTTCACTGTGCTGTGTCCATGGTACATTAGAGGCCCTTTTCCATTGGTAAAGCTGAGTCTATTCTTCTGTAAAATCAGGGGCCCATTGGCAGTTCTTTGGCAAGTGAGACAGAGGGACTATTTAATGGGAAGAAGAGTGGTCTAATAAAGTGGAAGAAGTCGAACATGACAAGTGCAAGGAAAGACAGCAGAATGTTGGTTTATAAATCACTACATAATTGGGCCAAAACATTCCTCCATTTTCACAGGGCCAGGGAGGAAGAGATCTGCAGTTTTGGGGTAAATGAATTACGTAATTTGTCCAAAGTGCATTTTAGAAAAGTCAAGCACTCTATCCATTTCTCTTCCCAGTATGAGTGCTGTGCTTTCAGGCTAATGGAAAATGGTTTGTATTGCTGAATTTTCTTTTTTGAAATGGTATATTGGCTTTTGATGAAGAAATTGGACTTATGCTTGAATATGTCTGGATTTTACAAATATGTTTTCAGTTTGATAAGATGAAATCAATTAACCAGAAAAGTCATTGCCAATGGATTTTACAAGTACATAAAAATATATTGCTTTTTCTTGAAACATTTCATCACCCTTTTGAATGTTCCTTTTTCTTTCCCTTTTCACCAGTGACAAAGCACTGTGACAATTTGTTCCCTCATGCCTTTTCCTGAAAACATTGATCTCCAGGCCTGATTGTGTATGGGGGGGGCGAGGGTGGAAGGAAGATGATATTAGGCATGTGCATATGCATCTATTTATTTCTGACTCAGTGTTTATTTCTTTCTCCAGTGTTGTTCAGTGTGTTTAACTTGTGGCCTGAGGAAAAGCAGAGCACACAGGCTAAAAAAAGTTATTCTGAAAAGGTTGCTTAAAGTGGCGCAGGACCCAAGGGCTAATGAGCCATCTCTCAAAGCAAAGTATTAATGCAACTGCTGAAACATTTGGCACAGCAGAGACACTGAAGAAAGCAGTAGCACCTGATTGTTACCCCTCTGCATCCCTGGGAGTGGACATGTCTCCTGGGAACTCTTCTGAGGTCCCTCGTTATGTCAGCTGTGCCTTGCAAGTGAGGGTGGGGACAGAGACCCACTATCCTGCAGTGGCACAGAGGCCTGTGGAAATGAGTTCTGGTCTCTGCCTGCCTGTCTCTGAGCAGTAATGCTCATTTAATCACCTATAGCAATATTTTACTTGGAGGAAATCTTAACATGAGGCCCCGCCAGCCTCCTCTACCCCTAAATTTCCATCAACTCTCTGCCTGCAAGAGGGCTGGGTAACACACAAGGCACGGGCGCCTACTGAGGAACCGTAGGATTTCTATTTCCATTACCTCAGCCTTCCCCATTCCCTTGTAGCCTTGCCTTCTGCTTAAAATGCAAAGGATATTAACTTCTGTGAGCATGTGGGGCGGTAACCCAGGCAGGCACTGCCTTGGGATGACATGGTTTTCCCTGCTCTGATCAACTCTGTAAACTGAAGCATACAGAGCCTGCTTTGATCCCTAATAACTTTGCTAGTTTGCTATAGTTACCAGTTGATACAGAGATGACTTAAACATGGTACTTTGGGGTAAAATAGAATGTCTGTCCAAGTACATGGCAATGACACACAAAATTAGCAGTTGCAGACATCTCTGTTCACATCAGCTTTGCCCAATTTATCAAGAAAACATCTGTATCATCTAAAAGAAAAACAAACACTAAATCTGGGTAACAGGAAAGACTTTAATTCTTTTCTTCTGCAAACAGTGGGAGTGTCCTGCAGGACAGTGCCCTTTCTGCATCACTGCTTTCATTTAGCAGTGTTTCTCACATTTTAAAAGTAAGTTTAGATATTTTACCAGCAGCCTGACATCATTACTAAGGCTCTGCGTGTTTACCACAGAACCAATGAGCTAGTTGAAGGAAATTATTACATGAGGACTGTAAAGGAGATATCCTTTCAGTGGGGTGTGAACTTCAACACAAACCTAACAGTTGCTTAAAGTCCTTCTGGATTTGTGAAACTGTCCCATGAGCCACACCAAGTTGTGAATGATGCTGCCCTTCAAACAGCCAGGACAGCCCAACACCTCCTTCCAGTAGCTGTGGTGTGAGCAGCATGTGCTGGTTTACATCCAAGCTCGTCCACTGCTTATTTAATTCTCACTTTTTTTTTGGCCTGTGTTGAATTCCTTGCCTGTCCTTCATATTAAAATGACCTTGTTCCTCCAGGGAAACCTCCCCCACTTCAAACAAATGGTACCAACACCAAATAACTGCTTTGTGGTATCCAGTTTTGTCCTGCATTTGTTTTAAAGCTTCCCAGGAACCCTTGGCTACTTCGCACAAACTGTTAACTTGAGGGTAATAATTTTGTCTGGGTTTTGTCACAGAAATTCAATTAAGGAGGATTATGAACACAGTTGTAGGCCTGTTTCATTTACAGTTGCAAATGAAACCCAGGCCACACACTGATCGTTTATATAGGAAAGGAGATGCTGTGTAGTTTTGAGTGGCTGAATTACCTGCATGTTCCTTTGTGTGGCTTCACTTATTGCAGAAGGGAGGAGAGTGAGACTTGCAAAAATTAATAAAAAAGTGATATAAAGGCGGGAAAGAAATCACCAAGGGAAAAACTACTCCCACTGCTTTTCCCTAGGAGGTACACATCCCTTCTACACATAATAAACTCCACAGGGAATTTCTTCCTCCTTAGAAAACATCTCCCGAAGGGCAGGAGTGAGTAGTCCTTTATTTATTTATTTATTGTTAACAAAGAGCAATATTCTGTTTTCATGGCCTTGATTTGGCTCCAAGTCCCTGAGCCACTGGGGACAAGGCAGAAGGTTTCACTTTTTTTTCAGTTCTTATTTCTGGGCCATACAAGCCAACTTTTTTATTCCATTTTTCTCTTTTCAAGTTTTTTTGCAAGCAGCTGAATTCCCCAGGTAGGAAAGGGGAGAGGAGGGGGAAGGGAAGAAAGGATGTTTACCATATTGGAGCAAAATGATAGCTGCTGCAGAGGCTGGCTCCAGGTGGAACCAGCATGTTTGGAGACAATGAAACAAGAAGAGAATTTGTTTATTTGAGAGATGCCTTTTTAAGTTATGAAGGGCAAAACAAAGGCAAAACTTGTCTTGATGTCCTCTGATGAAATGTCTGTGTTTGTAGAGGAGCAATATATCTCAGCTTTGCTTTGCAACAACAAACTTGGGAAATACTTTGCACCACTCAGGAGATATGCGAAGGGCACGGTGCTTGGGTCGCCCCTTCCTCCTTATGCAGGCTTTGTCCCATAGTTTTGGGCTCTCTCCTCTAACCTTTTGCCTGGGAAATCCCACACTGATTTCCCCAGGGTGTTGCCTGCCTGAAGACATGAAGGATAAGGCTTAGCTCCCATCTACTGATTTTTATTCATAAGGAGTTATCACCATTTTGCAGATGGGGAAGAGAGAGGTGCTCAAAGGTGGAATCAGCCCCAGGTGAGTCAAGACTAGGCACAGTCCCAGGCTGTTCCCTGTGTCAAGTGAGGGCTGTGGTGTCTGCTAAAGGACCTACCCGATGCATCACCTTTGATTAAAGCTCTCTCCAAGCTATTTAACAACTCACTTGCCTCTTGTTTCTTACGTTCTTCCTGATCCTGCAGTTCTAGAAAGGGTTATACTGTCCTTACTGTGGTTTCAACTCCATGCTTAAGAGGCTTACTGGATTCTTCACCAGATGAGGGGAAATAAGCTCTTTAGTTTCTAGCTTTAGATCAGATACTGTTTCTGTACCTTTCTCTATACAGACTTGACACTGTTGAACACTGAAAGAGAAGCAGGCAGCTTATTAACTCTCAAAAACTTCAGCAAAATTCACTGTAAGTGATGCAGTGAAGTGTGAACAAGATCTACTTTTGCTTCACATCCAGGACAATTCATCCTGTGGTGAGGGGCTGTTACAGTGATTCATATTACTCACTTGTTTTGTGGTAGAGTTTTCCGGTGTCAAACCAAACTTCATGTTGAAGTAAAACATGGATGAAAAGGATGAAAGGCCTTATATAAAGGATGATCTGTGAGTCTCTTGCATTTTAGGCACCTTTTCTAGAGAAGTTAGGACAACTGAAATCAGTGTCCTCAGTAGCTTTCAGTCCAGGTGAACATGGCTTTATGGAGAGTGTTATGACTAGATGGATTTGAGTGTGAATAACCTTGCAGAAGTCAGGGGATTCATGCTGACACAAAAATAGTGAGGGAGAAAAAGGGGAGGACCATTATTTTGCATAACTATCAGATTGTTTTGTTACAACTGATTGGGACAATCTGTCATAATCCCATTTTGTATGTAGTGGAGGAAGGAGATGAATATCTCCAGAGGGTGACTCACCAGAAGGGCCTTCCCATGGGTGACAAGAGCTGACCTTGGGGACTGCTGATCTCCTCCTGCTGACGTACCAAGGCCTTGCAGCTAGCTTAGCTCAGGTAAATAAAGTAGGGTGAGATGAATCTCTGCCTACGTTTCAGTCACATATTTTATATTTGGTAGAGCATATAAAAATAGTCCTTTTTTAGCATATTTCAATCTGTAGATAGCAGAGTTAGATCCTTAGCCAGCATAAATGAGATAAACTTCAGTACTAAAGAGCTGACTTTAATGGAGTAACTTCTGCTTTGCTCCAGTTCAAGCAGTTTCAGTCTCCAGAGTTTTCTGGGGTCGTTTCAGTGGTACCTCTAAGCTTACTACCTAAACTTCAGCAAAGGGACAGAAACAGGCTGCATGGTATATAAAGTACGCATGATTTCAGGCGATATCTTATGATTTAGATAAAGCATTTTAGATTCATGACATCTGGCAGCATTGCTCTCTCAGAGTGTAGCAGAGAAATAATCTTTTAAAATCAGCTCTGTTGGAGAGTGAAACATTTTTCACCAGCCTAGTTTAAAAATCATGTCTGAGCCTTTCTCTCCTAACTGGTTCAGCACAAACAAACAGTGCACACAGGATGTAGCTGTTTCAGCAGTTTCCCTGGAACTTGCTGTACATTTAAAATTATTTTCTAGCTATTTTTTTTTGAGCAAGTTTCTTTTTTTTACATAGAAGGTAAAATGTGTAGTTGAATCATAAAGCTAGATAAAGGATTGTGAGCTTGTGTTGGACCAAAGTCCTTTTCATCCAAATAATGACTTTATCTGCTTATTATGGAAGAATTGAAAGAGGTGTGGGAAAGTAAGACTGAAACACACTCGGGAGCCTATATTTCAGCATTGTGGGGGAGGCCGACCATTAATATGAGAATTAATAACCCTCCAAAGCCACCTCGTCTGAGCAGCTGCAGTAGGAACTGGCAGTGCAGAATGCACAGACTAATTCTGTTTCAGAGAAGCTAAAATTAAATGTTTGTTACAGCTTTATGTGCATACCCTCTCAGCAGGAGCTGTTTTCCTTCCCTTTAGGCAAACTCAGAAGAGGTTGAACATTTAACAGCCTTGAACTACCCAGTCTGTGTGCCATATGTACACAGCACTGAGCCATGCCAGATTCCTGAAAGGTGGAATCTGGCTGGTTGCTAGCAATCCATGTCCTTAGAGGCACTGGAGCAAAATGCTGATGTTGATCAGAAGGGGAAGGTATGAAATTGTAAGCAAACAGGGAAGATCCATCATGCGTTTTCACAGATGATAAAAGGCTGACAGTGGCAGTCTGCTTATCAAATAACTAGATTTATTGAAATAGCCTGTGCTCTCATTAAATAGTTTGCTTTTCATGTTTTTGTTTTATTTCATCTTACTGAAGGTAGCTGGGTTTTTTCCAAACCTACAATTGCTGCTTGGCAAACTGGCTAATTTAGACCATTTCTTCTGTTAATGCTTAAAAGCAGCGTGGACTGCAGTGTTCTCTTCTCACTGACATTGCGGAACCTCAGAGCAAAGCCAGTCCCTGTCATGAAATCTGAGATTCCTGGAAAATTATTCAGAAAAATTAATGCAATAATTATAAGTTTGTTCCTTGCAAGATGATAGTGCTAGTGATAGTGCTACACATTTCATTTAGCATAAGGCTAGTGCTGTCAGCTATGCTCAAAAAATGGGGTAGAATTGATCACTTTTAATCAGTAGAGAGAAATGAAATGCAGAAACAAAAATGTTGCTAGCATGATATGACATCCCTGTGCTGAAAGGACCGTTCCCTTCCTAACTCAGCGAGGTATCACATTTTGTGTTTTTATTCCCGGGGGAACGAGCTGCTGCTTTCCTCCTTTTCTGAAAACATTTGTAAGACGGGAAGTGGAATATTAATAATTGAAAATGCAAGTTTCAGTAATGCCATTTGCATAAGGCTGTTTCTTGACCCATGGAGGATATTCACTGTTTGTTGGAGAAAATATCAACAGAGGAACTGTGGGAGCCTGATGGATCTAAAAGGCTACCTGGCAATAAATTTATTTCTCAAATGAATCCTAATGAGGTTCCCAAGCCTGGAATTCTCTATTTGTAGCCTGCCCTTTTTCCTGGAAGAGGTGATGCATTATCAAGAGAGCAGTATCCCCCAATACTGGGTGTGGTGCCAGTAAGCAGACATTTAACATGGAGTAAAGGTTTTTTCAAACAAAGGACATGGGGACAGATCCTTCCTCTTGCAGGATTTGCTTGTTGAACAGTCCCAGTGACCTTTGCTGAAAAAGCCCTTCTCCAAAAGCATTTTAACAATCAACTGCATGGAGCTTAGCAGCGGGGGTTAAGACTGATTTGACTCTGCTATTTTAACCTGTAGTTTCAGGAAGGGTGGTTCTCTGTTTGGACCTTTTGGGGTGCTGTTTGTTAAGCCAGACGTTTATGCTGCAGAGCCATCCTTCCATGCTGTTTTGAATGCCAGTGGTACCGAAACATTACTCATAAAGTGCGCACGCTGCTACGATTCGTGACTTTAACTCTTAGCATATTTATAGGCCTCATTTCCATTTTTTGTGGTCTCATTAATGGAGCAGCAATAATAAATTGAAATGTTAATGGGGGATCATTTCACCAACAGCAGAAGGCATTAATGAACTTGATACAATAGTCAAAAGGAAAATAACTTTTTAGTAGTGTAAATTTTTAACCATTGCCATAATTGTCACCTTCCAAACATGTGGAATTGGGACAGTTTCGAAATTATGGAAATCATTTCATACAGATAATAATCTTCCTGGATATGTCACATGGGAGATGGACTGCTTGCAGAAATTCCAGTGGGGGCAACCATTCTGGAAGTGAAGCATGAGCAGACTTTGCTGTAGTCATAGCCATAGAGATAGAAACACAGAAAGCACATTTTGTCTGTGTGAGTAAATGAACTTCATTAATGGAGAGAGAAAAAGTGGTCCTCCTTGTTTGAAGTGGGCATTTCACATCCTGTTGTGAAATACTTAGGGATAGTGTTAAGATGTGGTCTCATAGGGGACTTAAATTCCCCAAACGACCAGGGAGTTGTACCTCAGGGTCCTTGGGGGCACTGCATCTCAGTTTTCCCACTGGTAAAGTTGAGGGCTTTGAGCTAATGGAAACAGTTGGATTTTAAGGCTTGGTCAGTTAGTATCTGTGGAGAGTTAGTCTCCTGAGGGAGAGGAGTTACACTGTGGGGCAATCCTCAGCTGGAAATAAACAGTACCAGACACCATCCAGGACCTTCTCCAGTGCCACGTTGTTGAAGACCTCTGTGCTGAAATTAGTTACAGCTGTAAAGACCTTTCTATATGCATGCTTAGAAGTTGAAGGCTAAAATTTGTAATACATTTGAAGTAAATTTGCATTCTGGCCCCCTGACAGAGCATCTGTTTGAGTCTTTTGCTGCTTAGTTCTAGAAAGTTTGTTCCCAGTGAGTTTTCATCTCTCTGAGTACATTCATTAATCCTTTTTGGACTTTGCTTATCCACAAATATAGAAGAAGCTTTGAAGTGGATTGGCAACTTTTCACCACCCTTCTTTCTTTGGTTTTGTTAAATAGTAAGTTTAAAGGTACTAGAGTGGGTCAAGAATTGCATGTTTGAACTGTTTGTTTCCTGCAAGAAAAGAGATTGGCATTTAAATGTGCCATTCAAGCTAATCGTCTCATAATCAGGAGTTTACTGACCTAGAAACTTAATCTAGTCCTGTGAGTTCAAGTATCTGCAACTTTGTTTTAGAAAACATAAAAAATATTTTTTTCAAATGAGGCATATGATTGGTCTAGTTCTCTCTTTTTTTGTAGATACCATTAACTTGAAAATTACTTCTGAGGTGCTGTTATCTTGCTTCTGTGCAGGCAAACTGTGAGCCGTAGCCCCCTGAGCTAAGCAGAGGGTGACCAAGTACATATGAAAGTGGACAGCCAATGCAGCCCCATTTGAAACAGGAAGAAAGGAAGGGAAAAAAAAGAAAATAAGAAAGGGAAGATTATCTGTCTAGCCTTATTGGCAAATGATCAGAAAAGTGACTGAAAGCATTATATTGCATTTTTTCCTGCTTAGACCTTGATACAAAACTCACTAAAATAAATGGGAAACTTTTTATGATGTCCTTGATTTTGGGCTGGGATGCCTGATCAACACTGACTCTTTCTCTGTCTCCCTGCAACAAATTGCTAAGTGCCTCAAGCAAATAAAGATATTGTCAACAACCAGCACTATCAATACTACCTGGCACTGGCAAAGCAAACTCATCTGTGGTGGCTATGACTCCTCAGCATGTAGAGAGGAAAGCACTTGCTTTGAATATGGATATAACCCAAGCAGGTGGCATGGGGTTATGTGTTCAATAAAGTGTCTTTTTTAAGTAGACAAGTGACCTTGAAAGGCTTTTAACAGTTTTCTGCATCATCACCTTTTAAACTTCTTACTCTTTAGCTTTAGTTCAGTTGTATTTAATCCCCACCCTTCTCCCCCTCTTTTTTGTAATGTCTTATAAAGTTCAGTGTGTGCAGATTTGGTTTGGGCATGGAGGTGGAGCACAGCTGGTGGAGTGGAGGAGCAGGGAGTGAGATCTTTTTAAAGCAGCTAAACTTGTAGCCAGAGAAGATACTGCATTTATAATGTTCCCATTCTTCTCAATACTTAACAAGAAAAATGATTGTGTGTGTGTGACGTGAATATTCAGCACAGAGCTTTGGTAGCTGACCGCTCTCTTTTCACAGCCATCCAACCGCGCACGCATTCCTAAGGGATTACCTCACTGCCAGCGCTCCTCAAAGTGTGGGATACGCCGGAGCCGACCAACTGCAAAGCTCCTTTCTGCCTGCTGCGGTGCTGCTTTTAGGCAATGACCTTTAAAACCACAAATCTAACCCTACGTCTACCCCCAAAAAGATTTTTCGTATGTTAGCTAAATAGAAGAGATGCTGGGCGTGGAAATAGGGTAGAGTCTGTAGGTTACATGTAGAAATTCCTTTCCAAGCTTTCCACTCCTCTTTGGCTCCAAACACTCAATAACTTTCCAGCCAGAGAATGTTTGTCCCTTCCTTCTCCCTCTCTTTTTTTTGTGTTCTTCTCTTGTTTTGCATATTCTGACAACACTGTTTACTTCAGCCTGCAGCTCCCACTGCTTTGTGTGCTTTCTCCCTGTCTCACAATTGCATAAATAAATCACTCAGGAAAATTTGCATTTGATGGGAATTTTTAGCTGATATTAAGTTTTATGGAATATAATATATGTGAGTAGGTTTAATTAAACAGAATTGTAATTTGTGACACGGAGGTCTTTATCTGTTCAAGACTATTTTTTGCCTTTCATATTTTTTGCTATTAAACATGCCAGTGGATTTGAAAACCCAAGGATGACAGGTCTCAGAAAGTATCATCTCTCTTGTAGCAAAATATCTGCTTATGCCAAGTGAAGCAAATCAGCATCATCACGGAGCTGAACAGTTAATTTATGCCATGAATTTCTAAATGCCAGGGGATGGAATCTGAGGCCCATATATGTTGTAGCACCCTCTAGTAGCCCTGTCGGTGACTTGCGTCACATCAGAGCAGAGATGGAGTGTGGCAGAATGGTTTAGATCAAGGGCAATTTGACCGAAGGTTTGTCCAGGGTTTCTGTGCCCTGATACACCACATAGGTCCAAAGTGGCTTCCTTGCCCCCCTCGAGCAGCAGGGAACGCTGCCGCGTTGGCTCTGGTGAGTGCGGGGTTTGTCTCGGCCGGGCTGGCAGATGGGCACAGCCTGCTCTGCATGGCTCAGGCTGCGGGCACGCACAGCCCGAGCTTTTAACTCCTGCAGGGCACTGGGGGGCACACGGGAAATTCATCTCATCAGCTGCTGCAGCTTTCTTTCAGAGGCAGGAGGAACCAGCCTCCCAATTCCCATTTTCACCCTGTTCTGAAATATCTGGATTGAAGGGAAGGGTGGAAATGCCGTTTTACCCTGGGTCACACACCCAGCTGGAGAGTGTTTAATCCATCCCTCTGACCAGGAACTTGGTTATAAATATCACAGTCTGTGATATTTATCCTTCCATGAGAATCAGAAAGGGTGTGAGCCTTCTGCAGGATCCCCTGATCTGGCTTCACAAAGCACAGATATGGGAACTCCATACGAGTTCTGACTTTTTGACTGTTTCTCTGGCAAAGGTTGGCAAAGTGTATCTCGAGATTGTCACACGGATTAATACTAATAATACTGGTGCAGCTCCCCAGAGTGTATTAGGGACTGATCGAAGTACTAGTTCCGATTTATTTATTTTTCAGGCTAAAGACTTCCACACTTGCACAACTCTTTGCTGTCATTTTCCATGCAAGGGCTCTGCGTGCCCCTGAGACTGATACTGCATCTGCTCCTCTGCGAAGACAAAGATAAACTGGTTCCTGGTGTGTTGTTATTTCGCTTACTCTTCAGCATAAGAACAAGCAATAAGAATGCATTTTAGATGTTAATGAAATTAATGAAAGCCAGATCTCGGAAACAGCTGAGATTGTTGACTGTCTCAGGCAGATTTTTTACTTCATTTCAATTACAGATGAGCCAGAACCAAACCCCTGATTAGAATTGCTCCAAATTTTGGATCCACATCTCTCAGCTTTGGAGTTTTGACCAGTTTCCAGTGTTTAATTTTCTTCCTGTTTTTTTTTTCCCTTCTGGTTTTACTCCAGGTGTTTTAATGTTTTCATTTTAGCTCTGTGAAAGACTGGCCTTATGAAGGACATGAGACCTGCTGCCACAAGTCCCGCTGGGGCTGCAGCGGCATAATTTGGTTTCAGGATGTGCTGGTACATACTGGGAGGCTTGCACTAGACTTGGGGCTAGTGAGAAGCATTTCTGTGCCATTTCAGCAGGCAGGTGGCTGCCCCTACTGCCATTCTGGCAGCTCGGTAGGGCACAGTCCCTGGGAAGTCTTCCTTTGGTTAAACACCAAATGTCTTTCTCACTGGCCTGAAATGGCCGTGACTCTTGACAAGTCCCCAGCTGCAGAATCTTACTGATGGTTTGTTACCATGTCTTCACCCATAACTTCAGACCACCCTGTCAACAGTGCAGTGTTCTCAATCTGCACATACATAAATTCCATCATGAATTTATGCTCTGATTTAAAAAAAAAAAAAAAAAAGCCTCCTGGAGATGGTGTATTAATAATGAACAAATTCCTTTTTATGTCTCCTGGATATAAGGGGACCTCGAGCCTCTCCCTGGGGAGAGAGAATGGTCTGAACAATCCAGTTAGAAACCTCAGAGGCAGCAAGCACACAGGAGAGGCAGGTTTATTATCTTTGTTCTTTCATTGCTGTACTCAAATCCCAGTAACAGTGTTGCTTTGGGCCAACAGATGTGGGCAGTGCATTTTTAGGGAAGGTTGAGAAAAACAGCTGATCATAATGGCTTTAAAAACATTAATAAAAGAGGAAGAGGAAAAAATAATTTACATTAAATGCTACAGTGCTTCATTTACACAATATAATAAAAAGCAAATTTTGTGATTCAAGTAATGATTGCAGGTTGTTAAACTGGGCTTTAAAGGCTTCATAAATGAAAGCCTTTTAATAAGTGATGAACATGGATGATAATGCTCTTGGAAATAGAGAGAATCTTTATTAAGCTTGACACATTTGTTCTCCACCCACCCACTTCCCTGTTACTTTACTTGGTCCCTGGATCACTGTCACAAAAATGTACCAGTGGGACAAAGCTTGAGCTGGGATACTACATGGGAAAGCACCACCTTCCATGGCTGCCAGGGCCTGGAGAACATGACATCTTGGGAAGAGGCTGCAACACCATAGATTTGCTCTGGTCAGAGGAGGGGTCGTGGGGCAGCTGAAGGAGGTGGGACCTCACTTTCAGAGCCAAATTCATCACCAGATGGTTTCCATCTGCGTGTGCAAGAGAGCTCTCCTTTGCCATTCTTGGAAGATTGAACAGAGCATTCCCTGAGACATGAAAGTTGCCCTCCCCAGGCACCTGTTCAGTTGAGAATTTGGCAGCTGGTGATGGGAGCAGGCATGGGGCTGAAGGGCAGAGCGGGCTGGGCTTCATTAGGGCCTGGTTCAGAGCACAGGAACATCAGAGGGTGCTTTCTCACTGTCTTGAAGGATCCAGCCTGGACAGCGCCAGAGTGGGGAACTTAGGCAATGATTTCACTGCTTCTTTATGTTTTCAAGGGTCTGTTCTGATTGGCATCAGATTGGGACTTACTGACCCAGAGGGGAGGTGGCAGAGGGAGAGGCAGAGCTGAGCCAGGCAGCAGACAATAGAGCCTTCCTTCCCTTGACCGGTAATAAACCGTGCCGGTGTAAGGGAAACTGTTCCTGCAGGTACTGCCTTTTGATTAGATATCTGAGAGTCGTAAAAAACTTCCTGTCATGAGGGTGAGCGTATGAGACAGCTCTGCCCAACTGCAGTTTTGGATAACTTAATTTTACCTGCTCAACTTGCCTCCTCATTCCAGAGTGGAATATTCTGCTCTATTTTGCCTTAATTATTAAAGACTGATGAGGTTTCCAACCTAGAAGTGACTGCATTTCAGTGATGGATGAGTTGATTCTTCTGTGGATATAGTAATCAAAGCATTTTTCAGCATCTTCGGCATGAAAGGCACAATATAAATGTGAAATATTATTTTGTGCCATGCAGCTGCTCAAATCTGAAATACACATTATGTCTCGGTAATATAGACAGTGTTTAAGACTGTTAAATTAAACTATTAAAGCCTATAGAAAAAACAGAGATGACAGAGTGCAAATTAAATCTGAATTATCGTTAAATTGCTGTGCCAGAGGTTTTCAAACACATTCATAGTGACCTGGAAGAGAGCAGGGGGAGTGGAATGACATTCACACCTCTTAATTGGAGTCATTATCCATTCTTTGTTATCCTGCTGCCCACAACAAGGGCATCGCTGGGACATCAGTGACTTGAGGGGGTGGGGGTGCAGAAGGATGCCTGTGGACCACAAGGGATGTTTTGAATGTCCTGCCATCTCTCTGATTTAAAGCCAGGACATGACCACGCAGTCACTTGTCAGATAGACAGTTTTTAAAGGCAATAAATGTCTGCAGGCTCTTCTCTGTGCATGGTGACTGAGGTGGAGGGTCGGGTGAAGAGGGGGGCATGGTGCATGGCTGGGTTGTGCTCCTGAAAAATGTTGGTGTACCAAGGACATGTCGGTCCTTCCTCCCCTCTCCTTTTCCCTGCTAACAGCCCAGGCTCACTGAGCGCCTCGGTGGACCAGGGGTTTGTAAGAAAAGCTATGGGCCTTCCTGGAATATCAGATAGAAAAGGAGATTTTTAAGTTATCTAAATGATCTGCCTGCCAAAACAGAAGTGCTCCTGATAGTATGTTCTCAGGTGCTTTGTCTGGTTCATTTCTATCCAGTTGCAAGTCATGAAATTTTCAGAACTTCCTTTAGAAGTTGATCTCTGCTCCATTCTCTAATAAACACTCCACAGTGCATTTTCAAATTAAGATTTTGCCTTTGTTTTCCTCAAGTCATTAGTCACGATGTGTCTGTGTACCTCAAAAAATCCTTTTCCATCCTTAATCTTTACAAGCTTGAAGGCATGTGGATATCTGTTTATCTTGAGTCAACCTGATGCCAATCCATCAGTTTGCTTCTTGGAGGACTTTATGACAGCAGAAAGTGATTAATTTTCAAAGCAGACGCAGCCTTTAATCTGCAGAAAAGGAAACAAACTTTCCCCCTCTCCTTTGTTGATTGAATCTGGAAATGAATGAATGATACCTAACTCAAATGTGTTTCTAAACTAGTTTTCATTAAATACAATCAGTCAGTGCTGCTCATCAGAAGTGTCTTGAAGATTGGCCTATGTATGTATACGGTACTACAGTCAGAATGAGCTTAGTGATCGATATTCATTCAACATCTTAATCTGCTCAACAGTATTAAATGGATTGCCCCAATGTCCTTGCAAACAGGGAAATAATGTAACTCTTGAGCAGGAATATTGAAGTAGAGAGGATAAGTGTGGTGTCCAAAGTATTGCCAAGCATCTCCTGACTTGTATCTTTGTACCCTTCATCCAGCTGCTTGTCATCATCAACCAATGCAGTTATAATTGTGGAAAACTCCCAAGGATGGCCAAGAAAGTCCAAGATTGACAAAACTGAAGGAAACATATCCATGTGGCTTCCCCTGTATGTGCTATTGTATTCCCAGATCTTTCAACTACTTGTCTCCAGTGGTTAAGTTGGGACTAAACCCAAGTGCACACACAACCTTAGTTCTGAGTATAGTTTATTTGTTGTCTGGGCAGTTTATTAGTTATTGGGCTCTTCTTCAAATGGTGGGAACACTGATCTTTATCCCTGAGTTCATTCTTTGCTTTACTGTTAAAATATATTTCCTGTTTCTAGCATGGGACTGAGCCTCTGTCCATGAGACGTTAAGCTCAAATATGCAAGTCATTTTACATACTGCTGCACCATAAAAATCATACTAATTTTATATACATATACAGTTAGCTCAGTAATGGCTCAAGATCTCTGTTCCTCCCTGGACTTACCATAGGAAATCTCTTCAATTTCCCTGCTGCAAAATGAGAGGGTAACTAATAGTGTATTTAATTTAGTTATTTGAGGCCAAGACTGCTACGGGACATTTCTCTGTGGCTATGTCTTCTGGGGAGATTTGAGTGAATGACCAAGAAGAATCTGAATCATCCAGTCATGCAAATTAAACCATTTCAATAATATGAGAGCTACTTTTCCTGATCCATAGTAATTGATGAGGCTCATTATATGTTAATATCACTCCTTTTTTTTAATCTTACATGTAATTCGCTACAGTGTTTCAATGTGAAGGTATAATTAAGATTCAGATGGCAATTTCATTCTAGACTGCTCTCTACAGTTGCTTTAATAAAAATTAGAGCTTGGGATGCTATTTTCTCTAGAGGCAGAAAAAAATGCTCTTTTTGATACTTCAGATATAAATCCATTCAGCCACTGCTGAGATTTCTAATAGTGAAAAAAATGCAAAGTACTACCACTTCCAGGCAAGCATTGCTTCTCTTCCCCCATGCATGGTTCAGTGCCCCTGCTGAAGTTCTTGTGTTCACTACAGCAGCCAGTTCCTAAATGCTCAGAAACTCTGACATTCATGTCAGCCGTGCCCAGATCCTCCATCTACATGTTAATGTTAATTACCAGTGCCCATGGTGCTTGTGGTACAGCAGCCAGCTACTCCAGGATCTGCACCACCAAGCTGCTGGGGGGGAAATCTGTGCTTGAACCCTCATGAAATTTCGTTGATACTTTCTTTTACACATCAGGGGCTTATGTGAGGCTTCAAGTGGGCAAAAAGCTTTTGCAGTGAGGGCAGGAGAGGCACTTGTGTGTCTGTGTCCTTGTGGTGTGTCACTGCTTTGCACTGATCCTGTTCTTTACCAACAGGCTCTGGCTGTATGTGGGATTTGATGGCTGCCTACCAGTTGACTACACACATGAGCTTATGGCAGGGATGCAGCTCCCTGTTGACAGAAACTCTTTGGAATGTAGCATATGAAAAGAGCAAACCGAAATGTTTCTGTAATATCATGTGAGGAAAGACAAATGTGGGTGTACATGAAAACATCCCAGCAAGCCTGCTGACACGGGCAGGGAGAGGGGGAGGTGGGATTCTCTGTGCTTTTGTAAAGAGAGTAAAATAGTCACCGCCTGGTAGTGGGAATTTCTGAAGTGGATGGCAAAATCTCATCTTTTTTTTTTTATAGCTGACATTTTTTGGAAGTGACCGTTTTATTGCTAATTTGTGTAGGCTGGCATCAGGTGCTTCATGAGCCCGCTTCAGAGGTTTTCTTTGCTGGGTACCTGAGGAGAGTGGGGCTGTGTGTCTGGAGCACAAACCTAGTGCTGGTGTGAGCTGCAGCTCCCTGGCAGTGATGGTGCCTGGCAGGGCACACCAGGTCATTCCTCTGCTGGAAGGCAGATGTGCATTTTACAGCGCTCTCAGTGTGAGTGCCCATGGGGTTCATGGATTGGAACACACAGAAATCATCCCACCGAAGCCATGCACCCTCCCTGGGGGTAGAAGAAGAACAGAAGGGGAGAGGCTGCTGGTGGGGAGGCTGTAGCCACCAGGGTGGAGAGGGGGGCAAAAACGCACCTCTGCCTCAGTGCTGGAGTGGATGAGACAATGTGCACTTATCTCACTGTTTTTCAGTGAGATAAGTGCTGGGGGGATTCTGTGAGAGCCAGTGACCATCATCCTGCTCTACAATGGGGAGCACCAAGCAAAATCACTGAGTGGCTTTCTGACTCAGTTTCCCCTCCTGTGAGTTGGAGGAGATCTTTCCCAAATATGCTGTAAAGATAATTAGGTTATATTGATGCTATGGTATGAGGGACAATGTGAGTCCTTCAGAGAGAGAGAGCTTTCTATCTGACAGCTGCTTTAAAGATGTAAAAAGAAATGCAAAAATTTGGCTTCACTTTGCACCATGTGGAAAAGCAGGACGTGTCTTTCAAGAAAGGAATTTATGGCAGTGTTTTAGTTCTGAAGGACTGCACGTGGTGTGGGTCCTATTCTCCCTGGGTGTAACTGCAGCTCCTGCACCAGGCTCACACAAACATGGGGATCTGGGGTTGCCTGTCTGTGCAGGTAGCTGCAGTGGGAGTGTGTTGTCTCTGTGCCATGTGTTGTACTATAATGTGAGTTTTGGAACTGAGCCTGTTTTTAATAAATTGTACCTTTTCCTCAGCTGCTTCCTGTCTAAATACTGTGTGTTAACCCAAAAACGAGCAACCATCACAGCAGCTGTCAGTGGATTTTTGTACGTTCTCAGCAAAGACCCTCTGAGGAATTTCCTTGTTAAACAGACGAGCTATCAAAAGCACCTTTTCCTGCCAAAAAGGGCAAAAAGCACAGAAAACGGAGTGAATGTTCAGTGAAATTCTGTTGCAGTTTAATGAGATCAGGCCTTGGAAGGAGATCTCTCCTGACTTGTGCCTGCTGCGAGGAGAGCCAGAATAATACGTGAGAATCTTGAGCATAAAACCTTTATCATCTTTGCTTTGACCCTTTCAGGACATACCACTAGTTTTGACATATTTCTGATGGATGCTGTTGCTCCTGGAGCTGAGCTGGGCTGGGGGTGTTTGTAGGACATCATGTACAGTGAGGTCTTGGCTACTCATGGACAAACCCTAATCAGGGCTCGGGAGTGTTGTTTCAGCCTTCAGTTTCCTTTCAGACTTGATCTTGAGGAGGGAAATTACTGACCTCAATTGTAAGAGAACAAGTGAAGTTTATCACCAGGCTGTCTGTAAATGAGTAAAACAGACCAGGACTCTCCCACCTGGAAAAGAGATGGACCAAGTGGACACGTGGTGGAGATCCAGCAGGTAGGAGAGAGTGTGGAAGCAGGCAAGGAAGAGGGAAAGAGGAAGGATGTATCTTCAGACATCTGGAAGTCACTGTTTTGCTTACTGTGTTGTTTCATGGCAAATTCCAAAGGAGCATTGGTTCAATATTGCTGTTGGATAGAAAGCTGTGAGAAGATCAGGATGAGCCGTGATATGGAGGAATTGACTCAGAAAAGTGATGGGACAAGGCTTGATAGAAGCAGTACAAAGGTAGAACCTGGATTGTTGCAAAGAAAGAAGGAAAATTATCTGATTTGAAACAGAGGGTGATGTTAAAGAGAAATACTGTGTCTGAGAGGCAGACGAATAGATCACATGAATTAAGATTATTCATTTCAGTGGTAGTACAGAAATATGCTGTCTGCTTTTATTCTGTCCCAACCTGGATTTGGCCATTTTTATTCTGAGTCACTGCTGCCCTTCTGTACAGAATTCAGGTGAAGGACTCTTTACTGAATCTAAGTCTTTCCATTATCTTATTTCTTTCCTAGGGGAGCAAGATTGATTCCCAATAAAGCAGCTGGTTGATTTTTAAGATTCTAGGACTTGCCTATTTGTTTGATCTTTTGGTTTTGCATTTAATTGGTTGCCTGCTCTGCCCCGCCTCTAAACGACTTTCACCCAGTCTGTGGGCACAGACTGCGGCTCCACGTCCAGGCTATCGCACGCGGCACTACTTCTCCAGGGACTCCCACCACATTGTCAGATATGAAAGCTAATGAAAAGTGTTGTTTCCCCTTTTCCTTCAGTGGTTTTGATTTTTATTCAATTTGTCCCTGCCTGTCAGGACTGAATGACTAGAAAGGAAGGGGAAGTCACTGAAGCTCTTTCTTTACAGACCCTGAGCGTGCGCTGCTTCATTCTCCCCATATTCCCAGGAGTAAATAACCAGTTTTTTCAAACTCTTGCATTTTCTTTATGCTTGTTTTTTACCCTTGTTGCTTTGACTTCTTCTGGCACTGAGATTGTCCTCTTTGGGGCATTTCCTACTTTAGTGAGTAGGTTTGGCAGTAATGGACATTGGAGTATGGTCCAGGCCAACACTGCAATACATACATTGATATTTCTTACTTCTGATTAATGTTCACATGCTAAACCCACCCAGTTTCTAAGTTAGAACATTTCCTTCTCTGTCTCTGACCACTGCAAACTCTTCCTTTTATGTAGAGGAGAAAACATTCTTTCTTCCTGCATTTTAGAGGGACGCAGTAGCGCTGAGGAGGCTGGGTTGGGAAGCTGGCCGGTAACTTTGCATGTTATCCACAGGGCAGAATAGGACACAGTCTGTTCTCCAGAGTTACTTTGGCTGTGTAGCACCAGGCCCTTGTTTGTGAATGACACAAACACTGTGCAGATGAAGAAGAGAACGTAGCTGTGTCTGGTATCCAGCATTATTTTTTAATACCTTTCTGAAAATAACTTTCATTCAGCAGGGCGTTGGTTATTTGACACACCATATCATTCTTGTGGGTAGTCCATTCCTACAGGATTCCAGAGGGCTACTGGCACAGCAATTAGGGGTGCATATTTTAAGCAGTGCGTTTTGACAGATGCAGATAAAACTGGCAATCATTCTCTCTCGGGTGTGCTGCCAGTGGCAGTATCCAATGTTACATGCTTTAGGGAAGATGTGAGAAGTTACATGGTGCCATAAAGGAGTTTCTCCTGACTCACAGCCATCAGAGCTGGCTGGTGCCCTGAAGCATGTTGATGTTGTGTGTACAGGGATGTTGGGAGGGAGATGTTGATATTTCAGAGCAGAGCACTGATGGAAGCAAAGGTAGCTGGACCAGTATGGCTTGGCCAACTTGGGAACCAGAGAAGGTCAGTATAAATTGAAATAGTGCAGTGGAAATGCTCAATTTTCATTACATTTATCACTTACAATCCATACAGTTTAGTCCTTTCTTTCAACTGGATAAATTAAGTAAATCACTTATGCAAGTCCATAGGCAAATATTACAGTAATTTTCTCAGAATTAAAATAAGCTTTGCTAATGAGTTCTTATGGTCTATCATGAAGCAGTGAAGACTTGTGAGCAACTGAATTACATAGAACTCGAATGAAAAATAGGTGTGCTTTTTTCCTCATTACTTAATTAACCAAACTCTGCTTTCACTTTTAGCTGCTTTTTAATGTTTAAGTGACTGTGATTTTGCTCTTTCCTCATGTATTTGAGTCAGCAGAGTGATCACTCAGTTTTGATATAATAGCCATGTAGGAGATGGGGCCACTTGAGTCCCTGTAATTTCTTAATCCCACTTATCGAAGAGAGAATTAAGACAGAATTGATACAGACAACTTGGCTATAACATGTCAATGTATAGGATGTCAACATCAGCCTGAAATATCCTTCCTGCAATGTCAGACCTGAGCATTGCCAACCCTGACATCACCTACCTTGGGAGGCTGCGCTGTATCATTCTAGCAGGTGGTTCCCTGTAACAAAGAGAGATTAAATATCCCAAGGAATTCTACTCAGCTGTGTAAAACGTTATTAAAAAGAACTTCCAAATAAGGTTTGTGTGTTTCTTGTTCTCTGGCTGTGCAATGTCAGGGTGCCAGGCACTGCTGGCTGATTTCGTAGGTGTGGGAGGCACAGACACAGTGTGGTGGTGAGACTCCACTCCTGCAATTTTAAGGAGGCATTTGTTGGAGAAAGACTCACACAAGCTGCAGAATTGCAGCAGGTTTAGCCATGGTTATGTGGGCAAATCCATTTTCATCCAATGCTATCAGCAGAGTGAAACTGAGTAGGACTGCAAATTGTGGAGTACATTGGCCTGTGGCGTTACAGGCAATTTAACACTGCTGCCCTCGGGACAGGCAGACCTTGCTGCCCAGGCAGGCTTGCAGGCACCACCATTCCACCTCTTCTCAGGTAGAAATCAACTTGACTTTGTGGGCTTGGATGTTTTAAAGCTTCACCACATCTCCAGTTTCTGAATACAAAATAGTCCCCTGTAGAGAATCAGCACAGGGACGATACAGTGCCTGTTGCCCTGTTCAACATTGAACTCTTTTATTCTGGTCTTAGAACTTTGCCATTCAGAGAATCTGCATCAATAAGGCAGCAGTAATGCAGAAGTCAGCCTGTGCTGAAGTGCCCGAATTTGATGGCTAACCTGTGCTAATGTCCGTGTGTCTCAGCTCAGCAGCCTCCCTTTCCAGATGTAGCTAAATGAGACCTGGCCCACTTTTGTCTACACTGTGCTGCAAACAGTCCTGCAGTTACATTAGAGTCTGTAGCACCTGGTGCAAAATCATGCTTTAAAAAATTGTAAAGGCAACTTTCAAAAAATGATATAAAAAGGAAAGAACAAAGAAATTAAAAGAATATACCTAGGTCAGCTGCATGCAGTGTTTAACCATTCTAGGTAGAGATTAGCAGTTCTTTCTTTAATCAGCAATTCCAAGCTGCTGAATCGCTGTGGGATATCTGATTTATCCAAATAGCCTATCTTACACTGAAATCAGATTCTTAATGTTGCTTATACAGTCTTTTTACAGCTGAAAATCCTAAATAATTTTAACATTTCATCTACTGTCTTTACTCTTTTGAACTGAAATAATGGAAAGAGGATAGAGGGATAAAGAAAAACACCAATGGGAGGTAGAATCAAATCTGACTGATGAGACATAATGCAGTTAAGCAACAGATGTTAAGCACCTTTAACTGATTCTTTATATATTCTTCCAAAGGCTCATCTCCCCTGACTCTCACAGCTGAGTGGTTTGCATGTGCGTGTGGCAAGTCGGTGCAAATCAGAAGCAAAACATTTGTCTATAGACTTACAAGGAAGTTTTCAGTTAGACAGTGGTGGTATAAATGCCAGCCTGATCTGGTCTGTTAGTGCAGTTGAGTCTAACCTCTCTAGCCTTTTAAACATAGAAAAACAACAGCTCTTAAGTGGCTGTGAGGTTTCAATTACATTTGCACCCCAGAGGAACGCAGCAGTGGCCTGGTGCTGATGGATTTATGAGCATGTTATCTGACAGGAAGGTGGGTTTAAAAACAAGTGCTGCAACACGTCCTTAGTTATTATACTAAACTTCTTCCCTTGACTTGGACGTCTTTAGCTTTCTCATCAAGCTCAGATGGTTCAGGGGATACCCACCATTGATACAAAGATTGCTTCCTCATTGGTGTTCCAGAAATCAATATGAAAACAGAAGTAATTTTAGATATTAAAAAAGCATGTACCAACAACCCCTAGCATGGTGAGAAACCTGCTTCAGATTTTTTTTAAAAGCTAAGAAGATTATTTTCTCTGAGTGGTCTGAGCAAGAGTTATTTCAAATGTAAAAAGACAAGTTAGATTTTTGGGAACACTTTTACATTTAAATCCTTAGAATAAGAATTGTCTTACTCACAATATATCATAAAAGAGCTTGATTTACTTAGCTAGAAGCCATAGATGATTTTTCTTGAAAGTTATGAATTGCTTTCCTTATTCCTCTGGAGCCTTTTATTCTCTTTTAGAGCTAACCGTTAACAAGGGAGGAATTAAATACTGATGGGAAATAAAGAAAACATTTTAAAGGGGCTGAAAAATACATAATTGTCATGAATCTAAAAGCATTTAAATTAAATAGTAATATTTCATCTTTCTCTAGTATGTCATAAACCTACATGTGTACATTCCAGCTCAAAACAACTGTCCTGTGTAATGGTTTTGGTTTTACAGATGTATTCACCATTAGCCTATGTGTGAAGACTACTAAGCAGTTTTTAATTAACTTATGTCAAATGTTGCATAGCGGTACATCAACAAGAACTTAGAAGAACAGATCTTCATTCAGCTCAGATCAATACATGTACATAATTCAGTGCACCTGTACAGAAATACCCTGCAAAGACACCTTAACTCTGACCCATGAGGCTCTGCAGACAGCAGAAGTCTATTTCAATAATTATTTCAGTAACAGGATTGAATAGAAATATATCCTCAGGTGCCTTTGCACATACTAGTGAGATGCCCGTATCTATCTGCCTGTATTATGTTAGGTAAGTTACCTCTTGCAGAGCTAGGAGCTGAACCAGGTATTCCAACCATGTTAGCCCCAATTCACATCCTCTTTGATCTTGTAACAGAAGTGAATGGCTGTGAATTCATCTGCAGGTATTTCTTTCTTCAGCAGACTCTAGTTCTGCCTTTTCAACTCCTCGGAGCCTGCCTACCAGGCAGTGCCAATGCGTAGCTGTGTGCTGTGAGTTTGAGTCTTTCCAGCAGCATTATGACTCAGATATTGCCAGGCAAGATGCGTAGCTGTGCTCCATTCTGCTGAGCCTAAATTGCTGATGATACCTGTAGTACACATTTTGAGGATGGTGTGAATGTATTTGCACCTGGCTTGAGGATCCCAGGGTAAAACAGCCCTAAAATGTGAGAGGCTTCTCACTTGAGCTGGTGAGCCTGCAAACCATGATTGGACCGTCCAGAAGAAGGGAATATTGAAACTTTATAAGCTATTGGTTTTGTATGCCAGTAAGAACTACCCTTTGGGAAGAAAAAAGCCCCAATACTATTCACTATGTAAAATTTTTAAAAACACTCCTGCTTTGCAACGCTTTTGTCTCGGCCATTTTTGTTTTCTCTAGTGGACAACAAGTGCTTGAGTCTGTGACGGTCTCAGCTGGTTTAGGTATGCCTGAGTACCATCACCAAATTTCTTACAGTGGCCTGGGTGCCAATACCTAGCCTGAAGCAAGTGATAAAGAGGTTACTGGGTGGGTATTTTTTGACGAGAGCTCACCTGCAGCACTGCAGCAAGAGGAGATCTGCTCTGAAGAAATCAGATCACCATGACAGACAATTATGTGGGCTTCGTGTGTTGCACAGAAAGAAGCCTGATACAGTCAACAAATTTCCTGCACAGCCAAATTTTCTTCTTAACAGTATGTGCATGGATCAGTCAGGAACATGATCTACTTTCATAATTTGTCCTTATTCCTATTGCCTTTAAAGTGGTCACTGAGGTACAAGGATGAGAAAATTTAAATGTGTAAATGGTCGATATCAAGTAGCATTTGTGTAACTCACTACCTTGACAGAGCTCTGCAGCAGCAACATTTCCAGTCCATTTTCTCTAGCTGATCTCTGCTTCTATACAAAACAAACCAGCTCAGGACAAACAGGAGCATGTAACTTATCCATCCTTGAACCTCTCCAGCAACAGCTTCTTCCTGAATAAATCAATGAACAGTTTGCCTGATGGGGCAGAGAATATGAAGTCAGGGATTTTCACTTCTCAGTGTGGTTCCTATTTGAAACTTACGTGAGACCTATTTGAAACTCTTTTACTGCCAGGTTAGCAGCAATAAAACATTTTACTGAGAATCTTTGGCAAGGAGGGGTTTTATTTTGTGCTTTTCCTGTCTGACAGATGGTTTTTAGTTGAAGTAGGGGTAGAAATTCCCCACAGCAGTTGCAGGGAGACTTGGCCACTTCCACTGGCATTAATTATAATAATTGTCCTTTGTAATTAGCTGCGTGCCAGAGATGGAGGCACAACGTCGCGTCTCTGCTGACTCCAATTGTTGGGTCCTTTTGTGGATTGCTCTCCCACAACTGGGAAACAGATTGTTTGGGCTGGAATTAGAGAGTTGTAGGTAGGCAGCAGCTGCTCTTGAAATTTTTTCTAATATGCTAGTTAGATGTGTGAGATCAAATTGATTTTGTTCATTTAGCAGCCTATTCAATGGAGGAGGAAGAACAACATGAGCCCCTGTAACTGGTAACACTCTGTTCTGATAGAAGCTCTGCCTTAGATGACACTCAGGTGTATTTGCAACTCTGTAAATGATCAGTTTCTGTTCCCCTGCAAAGGTAGAAAACAGCTCTGCAGGTACCTGCTCCTGGCAGAGAAACCCCTACCCATTGCATGTCATACCAGCCGGTGCAGGTGGCATTTGGGTGGACCTGAATTTGGTGTAAGCATTTATTCAGTGAAGCTGCACTACTGAAATTACACAGGGACCTTCTGCCTTCTGATTTAAACCTGGAGCTGATCTCACTATCAAGACCCTCACATTTAATATATCAGCCTGTGTATGTAAAGAAGGGCTTTTATCCCAGCCTAACTGATGGTGAAGAGCCCAGGCTTACACATTTCTTTAGCAGGGTCCCCTGCTTTCTGGGTTAGAATGCAAATAGTCTAAAGCGTCTCAATTTTTCCTAAAAGGACTTCCCATCAGTGGGAACAAGGGACTTACTCGGTATCTCTTAAACAGGAGTGATAATCTTCACTAGAACTGTGAATGTTGGAGGTGGGCTACTGCAGTAAACCACGTAAGTCATGCAGATAGCCAGGTTGGGGTGATAGGGCTTACACTACTAAATTTTCCTCTGAAACTTAGTCCTTCATATCATGCCAGTCATATCAAGCTACAGAGGCAGAAGTCTGCTAGCATTCCTATGCTGGCAGAACTGTAGCATTCCCCACAGTGTACAGCACATTTGATCACATCTGCAACGATGCTCTGACTCCCCACAGCCTGTTTCACCCTAAAATCTCAACTCATTTCACAATTTTAAGTAACTAAGGTGTTTTGGTAAGGTGAGCAAGCAATCTAAGCACCAGATCATCAAAAAGCAAGTTAGTGTTCACAAAGGTTAAAAGAACTGCCCAGACTGTGTTAGATTCAAATCTTGAGTTTTTGCTAGGCAGTCCTGCCCCTAAACATCAGACCTGGACCAGGTGATCTGCTGACGTGCCTGATGCACTTCTGCTCTTGTCAGTGGTCTTGGGCTGAGTTACAGCTGTGCAGTCTGGCTCCTGCCATGTTGTGTGCAAACTGGTGTTTTGTGTTCAGGGTACGGCATCAATGCAATACTGAGATGAAGTCGGATTTGTGTCACACAGCCCTGACAGTGTAGAAACTGCAGTGATGCTGTGGTGGGTGAACAGGTAACCAACCATGCTGAGCCACAAGATGGATGTTGTCCAGAGACACTCCTATGCAGTATGTTATGAAGCCTCTGTGATAAAGTGATTAACTTCTCAAAGCAAAGCAAAGCAAAGCAAAGATATTCCACTTTATCTGGAGAAGAAATTCAGGGCGGCTGCCAACCCTGCACTGTGGGAAGAAATCTATGCTCTTTTTTTTTTTTTTGGCCCCATGCCAAGCCAAGGCTCACACCAGAGATGACTCTAACTTTGCTCTGTTCAGTTTGGATGTGTAGGAGCACAACAATACAGCTTATTTTGGTGCCTAAACCAAAACTTTCAGAGAGTGAGAAAATCTACATTTTCCTCTTGCATCGATTGCATCAGATGACTTCATCTTATGATATTGCATTGCATTATTCAAGCTAAATTTCAAGGGAGCAGGTGGCCCACTGATGCTATTTCACCTCCCAAGCTGGTTGGCAAATCTGTCATCTTAACATCAAGTGAGAGTAAATATTGGGGGTTGCAGTCAAGGGCTTTTTTCAAAAGCAGAGAGTTACTAATGGTAATGGCTATTAGTGTTAAATGTTTGCTTTTTACAAAGGAGTTGACTGTGGTTTGTACTAATTAGTGTAGAGAGGAAAAGAAGACAGTATTTCCTCTGAAGCCATTCAATTCCCAAACCATTCTTGGGAGAGTTGGGACTATCTCTTCTCTAAATTCTAAGTAGTGTGTCCATGTTGAGGCTTCAAGGGTTATTTTTGCAGGCTTAACTGGAGGAGAAGGCATGGATCAGAGCAGGAAATCCTTACTTGTTGCTTGTCCGCATTCTGCATAGTTTAAATCATCTTCAAATTGAAAAGAGAAATTTAAGTAGAAAGAGAACCTATATCCAGTGTTCTCAGTATTCAAGGAAAAAAACAACCAACAAGCAACACCAGGGAAAGAATCTGCATCTCAATCTCATTGTTGCATTAAAGGAGATGTACTGAATTTGCAGAATGGCTGCAGCAAGTTGTGAATAATGAATGAAAGGGGAAAATTGCTTCCCTGTGCACAGAAAGAGTGCAAACAGCTGTGCTGTTTGCTGTGTGCTGCTTGCAGAGGTACACTGGCATCGCTCGGGGCCCATGAAGAAGAGTGTAGCAAATCCAGAGTTCCCAAGTTTTCCCTCCTGCTCTGTCTCAGTCCTTAAGAAAGTTTAGAATTCCTTTTATTGCTTATAATCAATTTTTGTTGCTTATCTCTTCTCCTCTATTGGCAACTGGCCAGTTAAAGGGAGGGAAAAGGAATGAGAAACAAAGAAGCCAAGTAAGGAAACACAAGTCTAAATACTTTACAGCAAAGGGTTTTTTCTTTTTGAACTCAGCCTTCTCTTTTTCAATGTTGCTGTTTATTTACTGTAGATGGGAAATCAGGATTACTGGGCTTGGCAAAAGTCATTACCTCGAGTAGTTAATCTAGAGAACAAGTCTTACTAGGAGTGGTTGAGAAAACTCAGGTTCTTTAGCCTGGATAAAAGGAGGCTTGGAGGGACCTTGTTGCTCTCTACATAGTACCTGAAAGGAGGTTGTATTGAGGTGAGGGTTGGTCTCTTCTCCCAGGCTGCAAGTGATAGGACAAGAGGCAACAGCCTGAAGTTGTGCCAGGGGAGCTTTAGATTGGATATTGGGAAAAATTTCTTCACTGGAAGGGTTGTCAAGCACTGGAACAGGCTGCCCAGGAAACTGGTTGAGTCATCATCCCTAGAGGTGTTTAAAAGACCTGGAGAGGTAGCACTTGGGGACATGGTTTAGTGATGGCCTTGATAGTGCTGAGTTAATGGTTGGACTTGATGATCATGGAGGTCTTTTCCAACCCAGATGATTCTATGATTCTGTAATTTGATATGACAACTCAGAATCTGTTCACAGTAAGGTTGGTGCATCAATGCATCGCAGGTCAGACCTCCAATTTTTTTTTCTTGATAGTCTCCTGTTCATAAAATAAGACCTGGGCTGAGTTACGTGGCATCTTTATGATGGTGTTGAGTAAGGTTTAGGACCAGCAGGACACTGGTCTTTTTCAGAAGGTTGTCTGAACTCAGGTTTTTGGAAGAGAAGGGGAAAGGACTCAAACCCATTACTTACTTAGGTTTCATTTGAATAAAATAAGCTTTTAGTTTTTTTAAAACAAGCTTTAAATCCTACACTCAAAATTTAAGCAGATAAGTGAATAGCAAAACACAGCTCAAAAAGCTGTCCCTCACTGCCAGGAAAGCCTTTTGTCTGATGTGGCAAAGAAAACACAGACAATTAGTCATTTTTATGCTTTCAAAGCATTGGTTTGATGGTGCCAAACTTTTTCTGACAGATCTCATCTACTCCAGTTATCTGCCACTCCGGTTTATGAGGTTTCTAGGGCAACTGTCATCTTCATATTGAACCACCCAGGATTCACAGAAGGCTGCTTTTCCTTTAGCACTCCTAGATTTCAGTAGCTTACTTTTTAAAATCACAGCAAAGTATTATTTTTTATGAGCACAGGCGAATGATTTCTTGTGTTGGATTTTTGCAAGCCTGGTGGAAGGCATCATCTTTCTCCTCTGTCAAGTGTCTTCATAGGCAAGGGGTCTTGGCCATGAATATTGTTGTAACTTTCTTGGACTTTCTTGGGAGTAACATTAGCTTCATTGCTCTGGAAAAATTGTAATTGTCTGAGCCTGGGAGCAGGGCTTATCTGAGGAAAAAGAGAGGTGAAGAAAAAGGCAGTGGAAATAAAGAGCTCTGAACTGGGACTGCAGAGAGGGGGAGTTTCTGCAGACTGTTCATGAAATTGCTTCTATCAAAGACTCAATGCATCTGTGTAAGATGATACGGGATTATTTGTATTGGTAGTACCCAGTCCTAAAAGGACAGGAGCTAGTTTCCAGGCTGAAAGAGATGGGAACCTTGCTCTGTAAGCCCACAGACTCGGGGCAGTTCAATGGAATACTGTGGTTCTGGAATGCTTGTTCAAATATGTTTATTCTGTGAAATAGGAAAACCATTAATCATGCTACCTGGAAGAAATAAATAATCTGATTCGTCTGAAATTCTATTTTTCTGGGTGAAAATGTGTATTCGTGTTATGATAATTAACTATGTTTGGCTCTAAAGTCAAGTCTCTGTTCTTAAAACCCTTTCTTGTGAATTAGATCATTTTATCATTCCAGGTAAGATGGATGGATAGTGACAAGGAGATGCAAGGAAGCTGCACCACAGCTGGGTGCAGTCCAGACATGAGGCATGGAGTTCCACTGATGTATTCACGGAGACGTTCCCCTGTGTGTTAATTTTGTGTTCCAGTGGTGCCTGAGAGCTCTTTGACAGCACTTTTAGGCTGGATGTTGTGTATTTGAAAAGCATCTAACATGTTGGTGGCAGCTATTGAGGAAGGAGTATTCTTCACTGCTCACTGGTATTATTTCTCCTGCACTGTGTAGAGGCAGCAGCCGAACAGCATTGATCATTCAGATCTCAGCTTCCAGGCCAAAATGTAACAAAGGGGCTTGCTGGCTCAAGAGCTTGCTAAGGATAAATGAGTACCATGCTTTTCACCAGACCTTCTCTATGAGGGGCTAGAGGGGCAAGGAAATGCAGTTTGCTATTGAAAATAATTGATAAAGTTGCTTACTCTTCCAGCTGGAGCCTGTTTACTAACACCATCCACCCCAGCCACTAATGCTTCCCACTTCCCTGATGAGTGGCCATTTTCTACTGCTGGCTTGATGTAAGAATATCATGAATAGGATTTTTTATTTATTAGCTGTGTTAATGTGGCACACAGGAGCTGCATTACGTTGGGCACAGTACAAACACATTTGTTTAGACTTGTGTGAAAATTACTAATGAGAGAATATGGCTGGCCAAAGCTCTAGGCGTTCTGACACCTTGAATAAAACAATGACATCCCAACAGTGGTTAAAGTGATGATTCCAGCAGAAACTCAGCCAGCTGCTTCCAGAAACTCCTACAGAATAACATTAGCTTTCTCTAAATACTCTAAAAAACAGAAGAGTTCGAAAATGTTAGGAGATGATCTTTTGATCTTTACCCTGAAGTGTTTACAGTCCAGAGCCTCCATCCTTCAGAGAAGTGTCTACTTATTTGATGCATCCAGTGAGAAGGGTTGTTACTTGCCTTCTTTAAAATTATGCATGGTTCTGGATGGTCAAGACAGAAAGCAAAGGGGAGAATTAGGGAAAACTCCTACTTGCTTGAAAAGAAAGAAAAAAATGGAGACTTAGAGCTGAAAGGACTTGCCTGAGGCCACAGAGAGAGTCAGTGGCAGAGCCCAGAATAGAAGCCAGATGTTCCGAGTCTGTAGCAATATGACTTAACAAGAATTTAACAGAGGGATGTTTTCCATCAAAGTCTGTTTTCATCTCCCTTTTGAATGACATTTTATTTTATTTTATTTTATTTTATTTTATTTTATTTTATTTTATTTTATTTTATTTATCTAAAGAGTAGTGAGGGGAGTTTCCAATAAAAATAATACACTGAGGAACTGAGCTTTGGGACATTTACTAGGATTCTAATTTACCATGAGCAAGAAGAGCTGCTCTGATGCTAATTCTTAGGTAGGAACCTCAAAGATTGCAAGAGTCTATAAATATTTGCTTTATTTGCAGTGAAGAGTACAGGAAGTTCTGAGTTAGCCTAATTTAGGCTTCAATATAGGCTATTTATGTACTACCTCCTGGGACCACCTCTGATTACTGAAAGAATGACCTTATTGGAAACCAACAAGTAGGTCTGCAGTTAATTATAAAGGGTTCAGAGCTTGCTGCAGAACCCTAACAATGGCATTTTTGTGGATGATGTTATGTGTTTTTATTTAACTGTTCAAATCACAAGAGCTAAAACAGATGGCACACACTTTCCTGCTCTCTGAGAACACCTAGAGAAAGACACTGATAATAACTGAGGGAGGCCAAGCCTAACAGGTCAGGAGAAATGGCAAAGCTCAGGCTGTCTGGCCCCACTAATTACCATCTGAAAGCAATAATGAACTGGTCAGTGGGGTCAGGAACAGGTGATGCTGTGTGGAGAGGGAGAAAGGGGGGTTTGTTTGTCTTCTGCGTTTGGAAGAAGTGGTTTAGACATTGTTGCCTCTTTTTTAATTTTACAATAACAGCAGTGACTTAATGTAATCTAAATGTGACTTTTGGAGAAAATCTGCTTTCAGACTTTTCCAAAATAATTTCCTGAAGGAAAAAAATAATATATCAGTACAGTTCAGGATAATGTCTGAAGAGAGAAATGTAAAAAACTGACTTAGGGGGCAGCAAGTTTATACATGGGATGATGCTTCTCTGGGGCATCATAGAAAATGATTATACCAGATTTTGTTCATCAAGGCAAAGTAAGCTAAATCAGATACAAGGCAAAGCCCTTAGGAGGAGGAGGAATGTATTCAATTTAGTGAGGCAACTGTGATAGTAATTAAAGCCCAGATGGAAACCTTTGAATGTGTCTGGTGTCTGTGTATCCGCTGTGTTTTTTCTGTTAACTTGACATTATAAAAGGAGCACCCAAAAAATAAAGAGGTGGTGTTTGAAATTTCATCAGTCAAGCACTGCCCCAAATTTGATTTATTGTAAACAATCTGCAGAAATTGTGTTGGGTATATATGATACAGGCAGGGAGTTTTCTCAAGTGGTAATTCACAAAGAGAGAAATTGTACATTATTTCTAGATTTGTCTTTGCTGAAATGCAGTCAGGATTAATTACACCATTTGCCAGCTCTACTGTGAACCTCTCGTACTTCGGACATATGGATAGAATTTTATTCTGCTGTTACATACTCCCTCTGAAGCAGAGTGCTATGCTGGTTACTCTATAAGCAGATACACTTTAAGATTTCAGTAAAAAACCCTACACAGTTTAAAAAAAGTAAATATCAGGAATTAAAAAGGGAATCATTGTCCTACTTTTTTTCCTATAATTCACAAGCCAAGAGCAAAGGATGGTACTGTATGGAAACACTGTTAAAGGGCTAGCAAAACATGCGGAGTGATTTGCTGTTCCTGCCGAATGGAGGGCTGGGGGCAGCTGTAACTCTGCTGGGCTGTCGCACGCACTGGGAGCCTCGAGTGTCTCCTGCCTTGTGTTTGAGTCATTACTTTATCTGGGGCAGACAGACTGCTTGCAGTCCCAAATCCTCCAGCATATGCACTGCTCGATGCCTAGTACAGGCGTGTATGTGGTGCTGAGATTTCCTACTGGCCCCTGAGTGACTGGAGAGCTGTAGCCCCTGCCCAAGGCTGCCCGGTTTGACGGGCCAGGCTCAGCATCACAGGCTGGCCTCAAGAGCATGGAGGAAGAGCTTGGTGTTTGGAGCAAGGTAAATGTAAAAAAAAATAAAGAGAGGAGAGGGGAGATGCTCCTCTTCAGATGTGTTAAATTGCTTTTCCCCTTATCGTCTGTAAACACATATTTAGGGACCTCTGGAGCAGTCTGTTACTCCCTAGACAGTTTATTGGCATGTTGTGATGTTACGGTTCCAGGCAGAGCTGTAGTTAAGCGTGTGTAATTAGTGGCAATATGAATGGTTTTCAACTATAGTTACTCCAGGCAGTGGTGTTTTCCCTTAGTTTTCCTTACCTTTATGCTGATAATGGCTTACATCCTTTGTACTAAATCCATGTTGCCAAAATCATTCTGGTGGTTTTCACTTTAAAAAGTATCTCCATGTGAGCATATTCCCCCCACATATACTGTCAGTCTTCATGACCTTTTTTTTTTTTTTTGCACAGAAGTACATGGGGCCTCTTTTGCAGTCTATATCCTGAAATAACAACAAAAAATCCAATTTCTTAAAAATATGAGGCTTGCTATTAATAGAGAGCTTTTGAAGAGCTCTGCTCTTAATCCACCTGCTCTGTGGCTTCTGAACTCCCTGCAAGTGGTTCACTGCTCATTGATGAGAAACCAAAACCCTGAGTCCCACAACTCATGAATTTGAGGCAAATTAAATTTTCAGATCTAATTTTATTTTAATCTTTATTTTACCTCCCTATTTAATATTATAGGGCATCACAAGTGACTGTCTATGAAAGGTGGTTATTTTACATGAGTCAGGACAGCACCTATAACCTATAACCAGCATTCATGGGCTCTGTGATCAGTCCTCTGGAAAGGGATGAGAGACTTGCAAGTTGATAAAAGACTTGAGTGTAGTGCAAAAGAGGAGCCTATTCCTGATCACCTTTTCAATCACCTCTTCACTTCTCATCCTATGACTTTTTTGTTTTTAATTACAAGTAGTTTGTCTTTAAACAAAGAAACAATGACTTTTTTTATTCCCTACAACCAACGTCTTGTAGAGTTTATAAGACCACAGGTTATATTTATGGGTCTTATACCTCCAGAGGGGGTCTGTGATGCTTTTGTCTGCAGTATCATTGCCACCATGGGACCGAGGTCTGAATCTTACATCAGTGTACATAAGAGGGGGCTTGAGAGATTTATAATGGGAAAATGCTGACAGCCCCATAATTTACTGCAAGGCTAACGGCAGCACTGTAGCTCCTGGCAGCTCTAAACCCTTGTTCTCTGGGATGGTTTGTTTCTAATACACTCCCTTTGCTGGATCTTCCCCCACCCTCTCTCTGGATGAATGGACCTAGGCTTGTGTATGTCTATATTGCTGCATTTTCCTTTGGTATTTTAACAGCCTCTCGCTTTTAGGACTTCCCATTGTTGAAATTTGTAAAAGATTTCAGGAACTTCACAGCAGAAAGGCTTTTTCATATAATTCACCTTTTTTCTTGTTTTTTCTTCAGCCTGGAGTATCTTACATATTCATTGTCACACTGGATACTCCAGCGGCAGCTTTACATTTTCAAGCCCTGGTACTCTGCTATGTCCAAAAAATGGGTAGACACCGAACAATACCTACTTTTTAACTTATTTGAGGAGAATGCTGTGCATCTGCATAATGGTTTCACACAGAAAGTGCTTTATCTTCATGAGTTAGAGAGTCAGTTTAGGGGTATTCTATCGGCAAAAGCTTTCAGAGAAATTATGCATGGTAAATTAATGAAGGCCGTCTGAGGTATTATTGTGTGTGAATGCACATGCCATTAGAATCAATGGCTGGCTGAAAAAAGTTAACGGTCATTAAGGGGCTGTTAAAAAGGCCAGTGGACACAGATTTACTCTCTTGCAGGGCTCTGGTCGGGTTAGGTGAAGACAGAGATTGCTATTTGCCTCCCGGCCACAGGACAGCCCAGGCTTTGTGCTTTCCTGTCCCCATTTCTCTTGGCTCCTGTCAGTGGCAGATTTATGAGAGCCTGCAAGAGACTGTCTTCTGAGGAGGTAGAGAACATCTTCCAAGCAGGTAAAGACCTTTGCATGACTTTTCCTTAGCTGACAAGTGGTTGGTAATAGAAAGTCCAAGTGGGTGAGCTTGAAATGGCTTCAAACAGTGTCTCAGTGGTGGTGTGAAATGGAACTCTTTAATGGAGAGGTTGCCAAAGAGAAGGTACTGTTGGTTTTGGATGATGCCACCCTATCTGATGGTGAGTCTTTAATATATTGCTCACTCCATTTGTGGGGTATTGGCTCCAGTCAGACAGGAAGAAAAGAGCGCTGCAACAGATCTGACCATTAGCCAATGGAATGGGAAATGGAGCGCTAAATGCCAGCTGGAGATTAGGCAACTGTGTGCCACTCCTGGCAATTCAGCTGGGAATTTGTCATACTCAGAGTATAAGTGACGCGAGCTGTTTTTCCTGGGCACCTGTATTCCCCTGGGCACCTGTGTTCCCCTGGGCTGTGTCCTTTCCCTTGAGCTATGTAGATTTTTTTTTCCCCCGCATTGTATTTTGAATGCAGTGATTCTGACTGAAATAAAATGCATGGAGAAAATTAATGATTTGATATCTTCTTGCTGCTGCCAAAAGAAATGTAAAAGAGTCTTTGATCTGGTGGCTTTGAAAAAGTGAGCTGGACCAGTTACTGACACTTACTGACCTAAGTAAGTGATAAAGCGACTGTGTCGAAGTTTAATTAGTCTTGATCAAGATAAGTTTTTAAGATTTAGAACTAGTGGCCTTTTGAAGAAGTAAGGCTTCTGGTTGTCATTTATGTCACAACATGTCCTTTTATCATACTTTCTCTGTCTCCAGCAGGAACACTTTTTATTTTAAAGGAAAAGAGAAATGGTTCATTTGATGGGGATTAGCACAGACAAGCTTACTAATATTTGAAGGCAATTTCTCTGCCTTACCTTCTTCCCTATTTCATATCCCACAGAGATTACCTCAGACTGCCGTTGTTAGTCACTGTTATTTATATAAAGATATGTAATGCATTTGTGCTTGAGGGGTCGTCTGTAACGAGGTATGCAATTTCAGACTGTAGAGACTGGCAGGAATTACTGTGAAGAATTGCTTTCCAGTGACAGCTTTATCCTGCCTGTAATATGTCATTGTGTGTGACTTTCAATTAATCACGCAATAACAAAACATTGCGTCTGGCGACAATGGTGTGTCCATTAATATCGAGAGGTGAGACTCAGCTTTATGAACACAAATGCTGTCCCCTGCCCACTCGTGCACTTTAATCAGCAAGTCTCAGCCCAGAAGGAACATTTCTCTCTTCTCCTCTCCCCCATCATCCTCTATTGCGATCTATTAAGCTGCAATCCATAACGTCTCATGTCTCTGTAATGGGCTGATGGTGTGTGGTGTTAAATGATTGCATGAATTTGACTTTGTCTCACTCTGCCTTGACCTTGGTGTCTTCAGTGGCTTCCCCTCCCTCATTTTCAAATCGGGAGTGGGGAGTTGGAAGAAAAAATGGAAGAGTGACAGAATGGAGATATTACACAGGAGGTTTGATGTTGTTCTTTGAGGAGATGAGGGAGACAAGAGGTAAGAGAGGAACCATTGCTGGGAGACAAAAATGCAATGATTTGCAAATTTGCAGGAGAAAAGGTATGCTGTTGGGCATAACTGGCTCCACAGACTGAAGCCTGCCACGTGCAGGACCTCATTGGTAAGCAGAGTGGAAACCTTGCAGTAATTCTTCCCCTTGCTCGTTCTGCCATTTATAAGACAATTGCTAAGTAATATATCAATTTAAGTAAAATCCCCAAATCTCATTGTGTTTTACAGCTGTATTTATATCCTGAACAGAAGCATAAAGAGCCACCTGGGTGTTCTGTGCTTGGGCTACAAAGAAAGGCACCCTGGTCCCAGCCACCAAGTGTGAATCCCTGTTATTGCATCCAGCCAAGTTTAGGCATAGATTCTCACTCTCCTGATAGCCTTAGTCTTTTTTTCAGTTGATTTATTTTGAGTGGGTATTGAGGTTTTACACCCTGTGCAACATAAATGGGAAGTCTGGTAGTAATTAGTGTCAATGTTTTTCTTTTTTTGCTAAGAAGCCTAATTTTTAAGAAGTGCTTGGCAGGACAATCTCAGAAGAATCTCCTGAGCATCCTCAGCACTGGTTTACACCAGAGCATTGTCATGTTACATGCAACAGAGGAAATTAATTATTGTGTCTCTTCTCATGGGTTAATACTGTTTGTGAATTTGTGACACATTTGACTGGTTGCATTGAAAAGTGCACGCTGAAAGAGGCATTTGGATTTTGACAATGGTGTGTTGGGTGCATTGCAGTACTTTCACTTTTTGTAAATACAAAGCAAAAGCCTTTGGGATTGTTAGCAATAAAAAGGTTTGTAGCTCCTTGGGGAATTCTTCATGCTCTGGCTTGCTGAATCTCCCCATTTTCTCTGAATTATCAGCCAGACAATAAAAAATTAGTTAATCAAGGGTTTATGTCAAACATGGTTATTCTGGAGTAAATCCAGTATTATTCCAGGACCATACAAAGTTCTTGCTCCCTCTGGGCAATATGACTTCTGCCAGTTAGCAAGAGTACTGGCTTTGGTTCTTTAATTAAGTCTAACCCCATCTCCCCTGCTGTATGAGCAGTGGATCTGACAAGATGCTGAACTTGCTAAACTATATAAAATAAAAGCACCTGCCCTCACATGAAATTGAGGGCACTCAGTAGTGCAGAAGGTGTTCTCCTCGGTGATCCCTGGCAGATACAAACCAGCACAGCTTCATAAAGCCTTTTGCTGCCAGGTATGGGGCCACATATTTGCATCAGGCTTTTCCATCAGGTGAAGACTGTTAGTGCATGTATTAGGATCCAAGCACACACAGGGGAGACCTCCAAGAAGGAGGGTTTGTAATCAATTTTTCATTCCCAAATTATTTTTCCAGGGTCCCCACAGTATGGTGTTTGAGTAACAGAATAATTTCCTAGCTATTAAGTGTCTGAAAATCAGCAGTAATTAACTTAGCACAAATTCTTCTCATCCTCTCCCTCCTCTTTGCTCAAAAAAACAAACAAACCTCCTTTCTCAGCAGAGGAAATGCAGATGGAAGCAGTCTCTTCTACCTTAGTGCAGTCATGTACAGATTACATCTTTTTCCCTCTTTCACTTCTGTGAATAACATAATTGCTTTGTTATCCCTCAGGGGATTTGTAATATTAACATTGGTTAATGACATTAATTCAAGTTTTTACCATTAATAAAATGGCATTGCTTAAAATTAAGCATTACATTTCAATTAGTAGTCCATCAAAGACTTTAATAGTCTGGAGCATTAAAGTGATATTTTTTTAAATTTCTTATTAATTTTTTATTGTATCATGCTAATTTCCAAAGAGTGATTGAAAGCCCAGCTGATCCAATGAATGACCCTATCCGCCATGTTTCTTGAAGGAACTTCTTTCTTTTATGACATTATGCAAAAAGGTCACATTTCCACAAAGCAGGAATCTGTTTCAGTCACCTCCTGAATTCATTATCATCCTTTTTACTTTTTAACATGAGGCACATGATATACAGGCACCCCAGGTGGACATGTTTAAATTAATCTAGTAATAATTGATTCAGAAGAGATTTGGAGGACAGAATTTGCATAAAAGCCATAATGAGAGCAAATCCTCCAAGGCCAGACTGAACAGCTAAGTCCCTGAATAACTTACATCTCCTAAACTAATTTGGTTATATATGCAGGATGAAGGTGTGGGGGCTGGAGCACCATGTGATTGGAATTCATTACAAATAATTCATCTTCTCTAGGAAGGCTGGCCTCAGAGTGTATTAAAATTATATCAGCTCCCAAATGCTTGCTCAGACACTGCCTCTGGAAGATGATGACGAGGTTTCTGTCTGAGGGATTGTTTGGGTATTTTAAAGCATTTCTGAGGAAAAGAGCTGACATCCCAGGGCTGGGGCATCCTCTGGCAGGCTGCTTCTCCTGCCTGGTGGGAAAATATTCAGATACCCAGTTTTGGCTGGACAGCTGACTGTCAAAAACATAAATGTAGTGGAAGATCTCAGCTTTCAGTCTCAGACATTCTTCCCTTCTATTCCAGAATGGAATTTCTTAGCTAAGTTGTAGATCATTGGATTTGCTTTAAATCCTGGATCACCATGATGTCTTTGGGAATTTAGGGAGTCTCATTACAGGATGGGGACTCTGTACCGTTTAGTTAAAGTAAATCTGCAGACAGAGAAATTTACAACTGCAGTTCATTAAAAGAAAGCAGCCAAGGCCTTTTTGAAGGTCAGCTGTCCTGCTTGACTTTGCCTTTGCCTAAATACTCTTTTTGAGAAAAGCTCTAAAAGGATGTCACCGTGACCCAGCAGACTAATGCCTGTGTTCTGAGGCTGGTGAGCTTCAGTTAGCAGGTAACACAGTACCACGCTCCTGCTATCAGAGAAGTTGCATAGCATGTGTGGAAGGAGGGGGGAATGCAGCTCTGTCTTTTCAGAAACTGTTGATCACCATATATTTTTCATGGGAAAATTGATGTCAGTGTTGTTTTCAGCAGATGAGGAATCAGTCCCACGTTGTTTATACACAGCAGTCGGTAATAACCTGTCATTTGTGAGCTGTGTATGTTCTGCACTGCTTCCCTTCAGTGCTGCCCTGCAGCCAGGAGGATCTGGGAAGAGCAGCTCTACTTTTCAGAATCCCAAGTGCAGTGCAAGAGTCGAGGCAGACCAAAGCAGCCCTGCTGCTCCAATGAGGGGAACGGTTAACAGAGCTCAACAGGTACCTGCTGTTGCAAGAAGTGTGAGAAAAGCTGAGCACAGCAGGAGAAAAAAGAGTCTGGCTGACAATTATTGTTTTGTCTGTTCACATTTGGGGCATATATAGGCTGGCTGAATGCTTTCTAGCCAAAGGTTTCTGTATGATAAATGATGCTGTGCTGTGCCAAGAAGACAGTGCAGCAAAACATGTTCTTGTTTCCAAACAGGCTGAAACTTGGAGCTGTGCTACAGGGATGCTTCTCCTAGAGTTACAATTAAACCATGTGTTATGTGGCACCAGGTAATCACAAATCTTTGACAAAACAAACAAGCTCTGGTTTCTCTCTCCTGCATGGGCAAGCATTAAAAGAAAAAGTTTTTCTCATCCTATTTTTCCAACATAGCAGTGGAGGAAGGAGCTGCTGGAAGGGATGAGTTGGGTTTGCAATGTGCAGCAACTGCCTTTGAGCCTGGCATGTGGGGCTGTGTCAGTGATGCAAGAGGATTTGTTGGATGGAGTAGAAGGGTTGGGTGGCAGAAGCTGGAGGTAGTGCCAGAGGTTTTCAACAGGAAAAACAAGCCTCTGGGGAAAGGCCAGCCCATATGTTATGGCTGACTCTCAGGTAGGAGGTTCGTTGGTGTGATGATTTCATGGCTTGGTGTTTGTCTTCTGGAGACTTGAATTGTGGGATTGCTTTAGGTCAGAGGAAAATTAAGTGGTTTGTTTTTTTAAAAAATTTCTTCTTTCTATTGTTTTCCCAGCTCTGTGGACACAGGGGCACCACAGTGACTGCTACGTAGTTTAACAGGATTGCTTACCCACGTGTCACAATCTAGGGACTGCACTTGTCCCCAGATTGCCGTCACAGTGTTGAAGAGAAACGTTGTGAGTTACCAACCTGTATTAGGTCTAATGTAATTTGAAACTATTGTCACTAACTTCCTTACTAAACCTCCCATGGGATGTCCGCAATAGACCCCTATAATTAGAGTTGAATAAAAAAGTAGTGTCAGTAAAACAATGGTTAATACTCTAGTAAGTCAAAAATTCAATAACACTTAGGGTTTTCATATTAAACCGGTAGACAAAAGACAAGCCCATACCAAAAGCATTTTGAAAAGTCAGGAGGAATTAATACCTCTTTCTGTGTCTGTCTAAAACTGGCTGCAGATGCTAGTGACTGAGTGACAAATCTGTATCCTGCCTCAGTTTCTGGAGCTGTAGCATCACAGCTGCAGTGGGGAGGGGTGTGAGCAGGAGCACCACATGTCTGGAAATCACTGCAAGTAGAGGATCATCTCCAGACTGTCAAGCACAAGAGTGTGTTGGGACGACAGTGGCTGTGCTGTGTGGTCTTGGGCACTGTGGCTCTGCTAATTCACACATTTACAAACCAACTACATTGTGCAGGGGAGCAGCAACTTGAAGAAAAGCTGCTGTGTTGGTGTTTCTGTAACAGCTACTGGCTTAAGGCATCAGTCTATGGGTTGAGTACCAAACCTCAAGCCAGAAAGAAATCTTGCATCCAGGTGCTGATTTGCAGTAAGTGTGGTGCTGAATCTGCTGTACTTGGGTTATGTAGCTGATCTGCATGTTAACAGCATGTCTGGCACCCTGGATTTACAGCCTCCATGCAGAGGATTCCAAATCACATGTACAGTGAGAAAGGTGACTGCACTGCAAGAGGTGCTGAGCCCTGCACACACTCCCCTGCTGCAGGCAGGGCCTCTGGAAGAGTTACTCCTGCTGTTGCTGCTGTCCTATGACCCCTGGGTTGGCTCCTCTCTTGAGCTGTGTTACACTCTTCCTCTTTTTGATTGAGCATCCAGAGACTCTGACTGGGAATCAGGAGCTCCTGATTCTAAACCTAGGCTCCAGTAAATGTCGTGTCTAAGTTGCAGTTTTGCTAAGTACCATAGCATCCATTACATTCTGCTGTTGTGTTAGGCTTTGCCTTCATCTCTGTGTTTTGCAGATGGAACACATAAAAATAATTCCATAGCCAGTCCAGGTCTGGGAGTTACTAAAAATTTAGTAATTCTTTGACAAAACTTTGACATGTCTCAGAGAGGCCATTCTGTGAACAGTAAATAGAAGATATTTCTATCCCCTCTGTAGAGGCACTTTTCTAGGAAACAGTGGCAGCATACCACCAGGGAGATAAATGGGTATGAGCCTTCATTGCCAAATACGATATTTGAATAAACAGAAGACTTCAGACTCCAAGGCACCTTTTCACAAGTGCTAAATTCATGCCCCAAACAAATGCTAACAAAGCCTCTCATGTCTTTATATTAAGTGTAGCCAGTAAAAAAATGATCTAGAGCTCTCTGGGGAGCCTCTCGAAGCACTTGGGGACACACTCAATGTGTGGTCAGGTTAGCACTACCCAAAAGCAAGTCTGAGTGTCAGCAGAGCAGTTATTTATTTATGCCTACTGGATTTGGCAGGAACCCAGAGGTACAGTATATTTTGCACTGTTACACAGACTTTTATTGTTGAATCAGCTTTATTTAATGGAAACTTTCTATAATAGGGTCTTGTTTTGGAGGGCTTCCTCTACAGGTGAGGGAACAGTTCTGCTTCCAGGACTTTGTGGCAATGGATTGCACTACTAAGGCCAAGTCAACAAGTGGTGGCTGATGGCTTACTGAGGGCCTACACCAGTCCATAGAGAAGTGGCCTGACACCAACCAATTCATTTTGTACTAAACCATTATTAAGAGTTGTGTCTCTGTTACCTGTTCTGAATGAAAATATCCCATTGCATTTTGTGGGCTTGGTTTCAGACCCTGACCAGTGTTGAGTGACTGATCAGCAATCAGAAAGAGCCCTAGAAATAAAGTGCCCCCAAGTGCACTGTCAGTCTTTTGTGGGATGTAGTCCTAAGAACATCAAAGTATAGACTATTGCTATTCAGCTCCACTACAGGCTTCGCGAGCCATGACCCAAACAGGGTATTAGGATAAACTGGTATCTTCCTTGCAAAGAGTTACCTGAATTATTTATACAGATCTAGATAACAAGGGTTTCAATGAATTGACCTGTGTTGCAAAATCATGATTGTTTCATTCCTGGTACAAAACCTACCATGATACTGCAAGTGGCGCCCTGCAGACTGTGTGAGGCAGGAGCTGTGAGAGGGGTCAGCATGGAGCTCAAGCTTCTGCTCTGCCACAAGACAGCATATTGCCTGCACACACTTGAGATGCACCCTGCTGCTGAACTGCAGAGGGTTTTTGAAGATAACCCTTGGATTATGTGTGTGAAAATGTGAGTTTGTCTTCCTGGGGTGTTGTGAGAGCAAGTTGAGTGTGAGACTCATAGATGATGTTGTAGTTGAGGCCATGGGAAGCCCTGAACAAGGTGGATACACATGAGCCTGGTGACAACCAGAGCAAGAGCTGTGGCATACAAACTGTCATGAAATCCAAAGTGAGCTCACCGATTCTTCAGAAGATTGCAGGGTGATTTAATTAAAGCAAAACAAGATCTCTTCACAGATTCTCATTACAACCATAGTTTGACCATTTCCATAGATTTGCCTCAAAAGTAAATAAATGAGAAAAGCTCAGTATCCACAAGTCCAGTCTAACAGTACCTGTGGGAATTGATCTCTATACATGCAAGTGCAGCTTGCCATGTGTTGGCTGTAAGACAGATCCATGTCCCCAGCATGGGCACAGCTGAGGGCTGAGTGTGTGCATGTGGCCAGGGGCACAGGGAAAAGCTGCGCTTTTTCTTCGATAGTGTGGAATGGCCCTTGGAGCCAGTTGGGTGGGATGGATTCCAGCTGGAGAGGGAGGGAAGGGTGAGGAGCATCGGATGAATAAAGGACCATAGTTTTGTTGGCCTTGGAGCTCTGTTTTCTAGGGCAGAGCTGCCTGTGCCAGCCTGTCATAGCCACATTTCTGAGCTGTCTTGCTGTACAATGTTTATGTTTATTTCCCTTATTCTTCTAGTACTTTTTTGAATACTTTAATGTCCACATCTTTCCATTGCTCTTCTTCCCTCTGCTATCCCAGTCTAATAAAACCGTAACTGTGGCAGTCACAAAAGATTCTGAACAGAAGACTTAAAGCTTTTGCAGGAGGTTCCTTTTTCAGTCTTTTTTAAAGGCATCTCTTTCCTTTAAAATGAAAGATGAAGCATTTTCTTTTATCCTTTAACTTTACTGTCACATTTTATTAAGTCAAAATGATAGTTACAGTCGGAGGAAAGCAGGATATGAATTCCTGGTACAGCCATTTTTAAAGTGTGCTTTGTTTTAAAGCCCTGAAGATTGATTGAAGGTATTTTTCTTTTAGACACAAAGCTTTAGTCAAAAGGGGCCTGATCTGAGTTACCCTCTGTAAATCAGGATTAGTTCCTGTGAAATCAATGGAGTTGCAATGATACAATACGAGGTGAGTTGGAAAAGACTCATACCCTGACGATGGATACGGGAGGGACTGTGGGCGATCCCCTGAACGCTGCCCTTGCGCGGGGGTGAAGCCACGAGGCACAGCAGAATTATACCCTGTCCATCCCGGGCTGCCATGGAATGTCCTGGCTGGGAGATGGGCAGGTGGAGTGGGTTTGTGCTGACAGGGGCACTGAGGTTGCAAATCTCAGCTCTGGAGAAGCTCTGAGTGTGCAAACCTCCTGCCTTTCCCAGATGGAGCAGCTCTTTGCCCATCCCCTGCCACTGCCACTACAGCCAGGGAGGCCCACGTGCTGAGAAAGCCTGATTTGAGAGACAAGAGGGTGGTGCCAGAAGTGGTGCTCTACAAAATACCTGTCTGTGGAGCGAATTTCACCAAATCCAGTGTAGCCTAAATTGACGTTTATCTGTCAGAGGGCTGTGGGGATTCACTGTGTGGAGTAGAAAAGGGGAGAAAGATGCCCCATGACTGGCCCTTGGGGCTGTGCAGGGACTCAGAGGACAAGCTTTCATGAGGGACAAGACAGATAAACTTGGACAGATAATATTTTTGGACACTTTTATCTCTTTTTAATGTGTCTGCATTGGGCCAGGGAGAGGAATAGCTAAGGTGGTAAAGATGCATCAAGAGCAAATAAAGAATTGAAATGATATGTCCTGTCTGAGATTTCAGTTTAACCAGGGATTTGAGCTCCTGTCTCTCATTGCACTGAAACCTTGACAGCTGATTTCTTGAGCCCTAAGCCATTCTGAGCAGAGTCTAATAGGAACAGCTCTTTTTATAGCATTTAACTGTATCTAAATGGCTTAAGGCCAGGGCAAGTTCCAGCACTGCAAAGCACCACTAGTCTGGGCTGTGCTTGGGATGTGCAGTGTTTTAGCAGTCTGGACAGGGACTGGCCCTAAGCACTGGTCATGCTCCAGACTTCACAGTGAAAATCTGCAGCTTGGGCAAAATTGGAGGCTTGGATTTGGCCACCTCCAGTAAAATGAAAACATTTCATTTCATTAAAACACTTCATAACTGCTGGACTCTCCCAGGCAGTTACGAGCTTGCTCTTGGCATACAACTGACCTGCGCTTGCACATGGCACTGCTTCATATTAGGAGTGTGGGGTTCTTTTTGGAAATAAAGTTGGAGCAGCTGGGAATTACTAAGTTCGAGTCTTAAAATACTGAGAAAAAGTGAACAAGGCAGCCTGGGAAGGGACAGGTTGAAGGACTAAGATTTTTCAGTGTTATCCACTGTCTCAGTATTGTTCAGCTCTAGGGCTCTGACTTCTGTTGCCCTTGATCAAGCTCACATTTACCCACTGACTCTGACTCCAGTAGACACCAACTCAGGGCTGCACATGGCACTGATTTTCCTCAACTTTCCAGCACATTTAATGCTAGAAACAGCTCCACACATTTGACGAATGCAATTGGATGTAGGAGATAGAGAACATAGTGAAGGAGATGAGTTTTTTATAATATGCCCTTTTTACCTTAGTTTGGTCATTTACTAATTTCCACTTCAAGTTCGAAACCATTATTTTCATGCACACTTTGAATTTCCCTATGACAATAAGGAAAATAAGATGGAACTTTACCCCAAATACTGGTTACAGCTTTCTAAGGAACACTGAAGTCTCTTGGACTGTGGTAAAATCTCCCAGGGAAAGTGGCAGAAATCCAGATACTTGGCACATTTTACAACTAGTCCAGACAAAACACTAGTAAATGTACTCTGCTTTGGCATAGAATAGGCTGTGGGATGTTGTGAAGCTTTCCTGTATGCAACTTTTTATCATTTCATGACCATAATAAGTGTGAAACTTGAATTTACTCATCTGCTGATTGCACACTGCATAGGGCTGTAGAGGAGCATAGGACCCTGTAATGTGTCTTTGTTTTAAGATTTTTTTTTCACCTAGCTTGAGATCATTGTTTGGATGATTAGTACATGAAAATGGCCATATTGGCTCAGACTAGAAGTCTGTCTAGTTTAGTACCTTCTTTCTAGGATTAGCCAGTAATGGCTGCACTGGGAGTAGTAGAGTGTGCATAAAGTGAGATTTCCATGACTGTCTTTTCCAGTTTCCAGCAAGGATATCTGACAGTGAAAAAATCCTTTTGCCTTTTGTGCATTTCCCACAACAACCATCTCCTATCTAAGGAAAGTCTGGCTTTGACTTTAAGTGTATCCGAAAGCTATACAAAATGCATCTCCCTGGCTTTCACATCTCTGTGCTGTGCTTCATTTCTGGATCTTTACTGGAAAAAAAGGATCATTGAAACCAGTGGCCGAAAATAAAATGTGAAGCTTCATCATCAATAATTCTATCACAGTGTGACTTGTACAACATGTCCATCATGTGAGGTGCCACAGTACTCAGTGGTGTACGCCCTGCAGTATGCTTGTGCTTAATGACTAAACGCCGTGCTGGCCTTAGCTTTAAATGATCTCACATCTCTTCCTTCTGCCAGTCCCATTTTTTAATTTAACATTATATTTGCTGTGTTTTTAAAAACAGCCACACTCCGTAGTAAAGTGCTGTAGAACCTCTTTTGGAGAGCTGGAAGGGGATTTTATATATCGCTGCATAAAATCTGCATGTATATGGAGATGGAAAAAATGTGAAATGCTGTAATGTCTCACTCACACTGGTTGGGAAACCAAGTCCCTAGAACTACCCCGAGCCCTGAATGCCAAGGCTATTTTCAGTCAGAGGTATGGAGCTGCTGCTGAGGACGTGCAGAATGGATATGCTGGCAACTCATCTTTATGCGTGTTTAAAATCACAGAGAAACACGGTTAAGAATGAAACAGAGGATCCATTTTTCAAATCAACTGTCTCCAGTTTCTGGTGTAAGCAGTCCCTTATTGCTCTTTTGAGGCCCAAAGACCTTTACAAGCTTCTTCCAGCTCTTTGATGTCACGATATTGTCCTCTGTATTGGAGTTTGCTCCATGCCATGAGCCTGTTGTTGTGCATCAGTGCCTCACGTTATCTGCCATCAGCCTGCCCATTTCAGGTCACTGAAAGTGTTTTAGAGACTCCAAATGAAAATATAGTGGTATCAGAGACTGCAGGTGTTGACTGTTACACTAACTTTATGAATGACATCTGCAGGAATTGAAAATCTCATTATGTGTGAATTTAATCAGAATCACCATTGTCACTGATAAGATTTAAAGGTAGGAGACTCTATTTGTTTGAAAACATGTGTTTGCAATAATTGAACAAAGTTACATAGGCAAATATACTATGCACATCAGTAAGATTAAATTTGGCAATGCAGATTTTTTTAAGCTGCAGCATCACCTTGGGGAGCTTGTGGCATGGGCTAATTAATCCTCCATCCTCTGCCTCAGGCCTGGTAGGCCCGGGGGAGTTTTTGGAGTTATACCTTTACTGCTAGTGTTGTTAAAAATGCTCACGCAGAAAAGGCATGACTTTCCTCTCTCCTCGCCTGAGAGTGAATGCTCCTCCTCTTTAGCTGTGCCTCAGCTCTTGTGACTGGGAGCTATAGCATCCCATAATAATGAAGGCAGTCGACTTCCTTCTCACCATTTTCCCCTTTAAATTATTCTAATTTTTATGTTACCTCAATTAGCACTTTCCTGGCAAGACCTTTATACTAGCTTGTTTTGTTTCAAGACATTTGAAGCAGCAGTGGACAGATGTATAAATCACATGTTAGAACAGTGTTAATTGCACATGTGTTTTCGTGGTGACTGATGTTGGCCTTTCCTTAGCAATCTCTTGAATTTAGCATGGAATTTACCCTGGACACATTATGAAATTGAGGAGGGAGGTATCCGCACTGAGGGACACATTTGTACCTGGAAGATTTGAAATTTCATGTTGTCAGTGCCAGCCGTTGCACAACAGGTGTTTTATGAGAGGGACACCCCAAGGGTACACAGAGATAGATATTTAGGGAGCTGTGCACTTCCCTTCTTTATGGCTATAAATTGGGATGGGTTGCTTGATTTTGTTTGTTTGTTTGTTTGCTTGCTTGCTTGTTTGTTTTTTGTTGTTTTGGTTTTTTGGGGGTTTTTTGGTGCTGCTTGTGGAATATTACCTTATGTACTTAGCACAAGTGGGGTTGGGAGGAAAGGGGAACTCCACCCTTCCTTACCCATGTTACACACTCTGGATAAGCATTTGCCTTTCTGAAAGTGGAGCCTTTCTGAAAGTGGAGCCTTTCTGAAAGTGGAATTATTTGTATTTCAGGTATCCTCCGTGGGCCTATCTTGGAAGCTAGATCTGCAGCCGCCCTTCAGTCATGATTGTTTCAAGATTAAAGGCTATTTCCCTGTCATTGCCAAGCCTTTTTCTTCTTGCTTTTCATCTCTCAGCATCACAGAATGTACCTGAATACACTGAAGCTGAACATCAGCAATGTGTTAGGAAAGAGCACCCCACAATTGCTTTCGAAGGTAAGAGCTTCTATTCCTGTTTCAGATTCCAGTAGGGTGATCCATTTAGGTTTAGTCTGTGCTGTTTTTCCTTACAGCTGTGATCCGCAGGCCAGGGGAAGTGGCCTGACGAATCATTTTCCCTTTGATGCTTTACAGTGTTTTAATTCTGAGGTTTCACAGCAGTCACTTAATTCAGGCAGTTTTGGGACTACTGGTCTAAGAATCTCAATTTTCTACTCTGCTACAGGCTCCCTGTAATCTTGTGCCACGCTGAAACTGTGTTTCAGTTTCCTTTTCTCTCACTGGATTCAGTAATGCTTCACCTGGCTTGCTGGAGCCAGACACTTAAGAAGTGAAATGTGATAGAGAATTTGGACACGCTTGAATGCAAGAGAAGTAAGTTGATTTAAAATTGCAGGGAGTGGCTGCCCTTTTGTTTGTAGCATTCCTGGTTTGGTTTTTTTATGTATTTGTCACCTGGGCTAGTAGTTTTCTGTCGTTCATCTGGGCATTTAACTTGAATGTGAGAGGGGGCCTTTGTGTTGCAATGGCCAATTCTTTTCCTGTTCTTTTGAAGCATGAGATTTCTCTCGTCCTTACCCCAGTCAGATTTTCCATGAACGTACATGTCACGTACTCCTCAATTGTTGTCTGGATAATCTGTCCACTTATCCACACAACAGGTAGACCTTTATATTGGTACCACTATTATTTGAAAATTCACTCCAGACTGGCGTGTTAGACTCAGTGTGCCAGCATCAGCAGCTGCTGAATCTCCTTGCTAAAAATGGTTTCCTCCTAAATGTTGGAATATCGATTTTGGTTCCCATTTAAAGCTTTGCAATGCATCTCCAGTTACATTCTTTGCTAAAGGCAATTGAGTACCTTGCAATGTGTCTCTAGTTAGGTTCTTTGCTAAAGGCAATTTAGTTGTGGTTTTGTGACCTTTGAGATAGGGTTTCCAGGAAGAAAGTAGTCAAAGGCTTCCTTGCTGACCTTTCAGGGTTCTTCTATAGAGCTTTACTATTCTTCACAGAGGAGGAAACTCTTGTCTCTTAATTTGGAAAGTTTAAGAGATTTCTTGTCTGTTTTCCATTATCCATGCCTTAAAGGTTTAAGTGGATTAAAATAAATTAGCAGAATTTTTAAGCCTACATGATACAGCACTGGCTCTAACCTTGCTCCGGTAAATAAACCTTGATTTTAATTGCTAAATAAATCTAACCATCTGTTTTAACTGGGGAAGGCCAAAAGGAGAAGCCCTTGCTGTTAAAACACAGGCAAATTCAGTTCAGTAAATAATAAAATAATGAGAATGTTATAGGTACAGAAAAGAGAAAAAGTGTTGCTCTCTCTATTAACCAGGAGCACCAAACTTTGAGTTTACAGAGGATGTGTCTGTGCAATCCAGCACTGAGGTAAATCATTCTGCAGGGAATATTAAAAGCCCCAGTTCCTGAAGTTAGGGAATTGCTGGGCATTTCTTGGCACTCAGTATGAGTGCTACTCTGCAGAATTGATGGCTGTGTAAACATGCTCATAATCTGCCAGTTTGCTTTGTTTTAATAAGGCATGAATATTTCACAGGAGAAAAAAAATCTGTCCTCCCCTTTCACCGTTCTTGTTCCCTTCCTCTCTTCAATGATAGAGGGCAAAAACTGGTGAGTGAATTAGAACCTGACAATTGTGCGACAGAAAGAAAGAAATACTGAAACTGCAGATGCATCAAGAAAATGACCCAGATTATCATCTGAGTTTCTTAAACCCAAGTTAGATTCAGAGTTACTGTTTTTTCGCAGCACCTGTTTCCTTGTGATTTTTCATGATACAGTTTGATCTCATATTTTCTGCTGCAAAGCTCAGCTGGAAAATACACAGGAATTAAATTTAAAAATACCTTTTGTCCACAATACATAGCTTTTTTGGTCTGCTGAAGGGGGCTCACATGTCCAAAACCATATCTCAGTTCATAATCTGATTTCTCTTACAGCTATACCCTGTTCTGATGCTGGCACACACAGGTTTAGGCTGCAAGGGTAGACAAGAAGAGGAATCGAAATTTTATGTGGTGTTCCCACATTGCTCTGAGGATGTCTCTGCATCACAGTGTGGCTCAGGGGCTTTCTGTGGGTCTCCAAATGCATTGACTCATGAATCTCAACCTGGTACACAATGGGAGTGTGTAATAACTGAAAGAGTGACCGCAGCAGAGCCCTTCTGATGCTCCTGCTACCAGGGGAGAGGATTATGTAACACCAGAAATTTTCAGTGGATGGGCCATAATAATAAGGCCTCTGACCATTCAGTCATACAGGGTACATTAATTTATTGCCAGAATGAATAGGTTTACAAAACAGTTTATGTTACAAAGGGGTTGAATAATTTCTTTTTCACAACCTTGCTAACCAGGCTTCCCATCAGCAGACAAATGGGATGCCATAGCATGTTTTGTGTTCTCCAGTCTTCAGCTCCCACTTGGCTTGTGCGCAGTCTCTTTTTATCGTACTTTACCCCTAGACGATATTCTTAACATGAACTTGACTGGATAATATCCTTGTTGTAGAAGAATCCAAGTAAAACTTCTTTCTGTCTATTTTTCCCTTATTTCCTGAGAAATTCTGTATTTTCTATGTTGTCCTTATTGTATCTCATCCACACTAGCCAACCATCCGTTTGAATTGGTCTCTCTTGGTCTTGCTATGAGAGTGGGTAAGAAAGAGAGAATGTCCTACTTATTTAAGCAGAAAGGCTTGTGTAAAATGCTTTTACTTTAGCTGTGTTCAGACCTGAAGAAATGCCTGTTTCTTTACAGACTCCATTCCCCAAATTATTTGTGCCATTACGTTTGACGTAGAGTAAATGGTCTAGACAAATCGAGGGACATAAATTCTGGTTCTAGACATACTTACTTTAAATGCTGAAGATAACGTTTGCACTGCCAGGAGAGATGCGGGCTGGGGAGGGGCCATGAGCTGAATGGTTCATCCTCGCAGCCTGCGTGGAGATCCTGAGGGACACGACAGCAATTTTGTGCTGCAAACACCATCCTGTGTGTTTGCACAGTACCGAACTAACACAATGGTGCCCCAGTTTCCCTGGGGCTTATAAATGGTGCTCATTGTACAGCTCACCAGCAATAATAACGTACCCAGTTTGGGCTTTTCATAATTAGATTGTTCTACTCAGTGCTTATAGGAAATCCAGTTAAAGTTTGATTTCCCTTGTTAGATCAATAAGAAAATGATCTTCTACTTCCCAGGAGGCTGTTTCTGGTGTCTTACTACCTATTTGACTGTTAGTGGGTAGCTACATTAAGGATGTTGCATGCTTGTTTGTTTTTCAGTGAGTTGAGAATTTAGTGAAACAAGTCAAGTGTATTCTTACTTCATCCCTTGTTATTTATACATGCATGTGCACATGCATCCAAGTCCCATTTCACAAAACAGTTTGTCATCCCAGCACGGCTTCCCTGTGGTCCACTCTGGTAAGCCAAACACCAGAGAATTTGTTTCTACTTCTTGTCAATCATGTTCATATTTCTCGTCTTTTCTGTATGGATCTTACTGCCAATAGATCAGTGCCTGTATTTGCAATTGAGTCATACTGCCTGTGTCATACTGGCCTGGTTGCCAGCAGTATCCTTCATCGTTGTACAGCTTCATCTTGGTTCTTGGACACCTTTGCTGTTCCTTAAAGACATTTGGAGCTCCTTTGTAACGTGCCTCTTGGGAAAACTAGAAACATCTTCCATGCCAATACTATGTAAGTTTTGTTATGTCAAGAGCCAGAGCCATGGGGGACATGCATTGATGTTTGTAATGGCTGCAGAGTGCTTGGCTTCATCTTGTTTACCAAGGAAGTGCTTAAAAGTTTGCAAACTAATCTGTGTTACATGAATCATTTGGACATTCACAACTTCACTAGAAATGAGTTGCAGAGAGGCTTCCAATTGCAGTTTCTACTATTATTTATTTCTCATTAATTTCATCCATTAAATCAGTATGCTCAGGAAAAAGTACAATGACTTCCCAGGTTTTTCTCTGTTCTGTCTCTCAGGGCTTTTTCCCCTGGGTCATGGCAGTTAGGGTAAGCTGGAAGAACATCATTTGTCTCTGCTTTAATAATTGCAGCCTGTGTTCATCCATAAAAACACCTCATCTGATCCCATGCTGAGGCACAGGACAGAGACGGACTTGGTTAAATAGCTTTTATCTCAGATCTTCTCAGGACTGCAAATCTCAGCTTTTCAGACTGTATCATTGTGGCTGGTGTGAGTTCTCAGTGTGTGGCATTTGATCCATTGTCTAATCCTCAGTCTCTCCTAGATGCAGACAAGTTGCTCTGTCTGTTGCCTCAGGTTTTCAAACTGATTTAGTTTGGGAGTGTTTAAATCTGGGGGTTTACTTCAGACTGTCTGTAAATATTACCTCCTACCAGATAAATGTGATTCAGGTGACTTGAATGTAGCTTGCTATGTATTTTCTCAATATTTTATTTCTTTAAACAACATTTTATTGAAATGTGGCCAGCTTCAAACACTGAAACCTGTAGGGAGAAGCTAAATGTTTTCTTGTATTGAAAGCAAAAGCTATTTTAACTTTGTGGACTGAACAAAAAATTCACTATTGTTGAATTGATCACTAATACATTATTCCCTTTACTGTATATTGATGGGAAAAAAAGCACATTAGCATTTGTCAGCTCTAAAGGGCAGCTGGGAGAGCCCCTTAGGAGACTCTGGTCAAAATTTACACTTTTCTTGAGCAAGTGAGATTTTGACAATCCAAACCAAAATTTTAGTTAACAAAGGATGAAGATTGTGAAGTGAAGTATTAGACGTGTATCTATCTAAGCATCAAAGGGAAGGCACAATACATTATGGGAGAATTGTCTTCTAGCTCATAGCCTTGCTGCCCTTAGTTCTCCATAAAGGGAGTCCAAACATTAACTAATGATGGAGTTTTGGCTGGAAACTGGTGGCATCTTGTGGGTGCTTCAGAATATTTGACCTTCAGTGTGCATTTCAGTATGGATTTTGTTTCCATTAAGCAAGCCTTGTGGCAATTTTCTTATTTATCTTGAAAAATAGAACTGTGGCAAATGAAACTAGAACTTTCTTCTTTAGATTTGATTTCGAATTTGTTTGAAAATTATGGCTGATAAAGCCATAAATACACAGTAGTTAGGGAAATAATTGCGCTCAGGCAAAACTTCTGAAAATTACACCCAACCACGCTCACTCAATATATTTTTCATTCCATAATAATAATTATAACAGTAATGATGCTAGTTCTTTGAGACTTCCTCATTAATGGTGTCCAAGGCACTTCACAAATAATTGCAATGAGATTTGATTGAAAAAATTCCTCAGTGTGCTGTTTCTTGGGACCTCAGGAAGAAAAGGAGGGTTGGAAAAATGCCCTTCATTCACAGAATGCTTTAGATGGAATGAATCATGACAAGCAGGAGAGAAAAGGAAGACTTTGCAGTGAAGCTTCAGGAAGCGAAGTGATCAAGTAACTTACATATTGGGAGTGAGGGAAGCTAAAACTTTAAAGAGGTACAACAGCTCACGTGAAGGAGCAGCCTCTGACCACGAGTGGTGGTGTTGATGAGAGGGAGGCACCCTCAGCAGCAGGACTGAATGAAGCAGACTCAGCATGGAGGAACAGGCACTCGGGTCACCATTAGGCGTGGACCAAAGCCATGAAAAACTCATGTGAGCAACAGAGCAGCTTATTGATACTTTCCAGAGGTACCACTGGTGTAGCTGAGGCTAACGGCGGCATGCGCATGGTCTTGTCTTTGGCACAGTGGTTGGATCTAGGACACAGAGATGGGCAGCCTTTTTTTTGGATCTTGGGCACACATCAGACAAAGGGAACAAGGTGGAAACCTAAAATGAAGTGCTTATCTTCTTTTTTTGTGGTTCAGTGCAAACAAAGACATCCCTTGGAGAGACCTCATTTTCAATTTCAAATCTTACTTAATATAGTTCCCTAACTGAACAAGTTTGTGATACAGCAGTGGTACAGCAGACCTCATTTTTTTAGCACATCTGCTTCTGGTGAGTGTTAACTTATCACATTCTCCTAAAATCTCCCATTCAAGGATGACATTATGCTTTGATAAAGTTCACTTTAGTACTAGCAATCTCATAAGAAATATTCTTGTTTTATTTTACAGGGTTCACTCTGAAAAGCCCACAAATAGTCTCAACTCAGTCGGGTTCTGAATATATACTTTACTTGAAGTCAGTGGGGTTGTTTATTATTAGCCAGTTTCCAATTTAAAAACATTGATTCTTAGGAGAACAGCCTAATTTCAAAACTCTTTCAGGAATTTACAGCCTGTGCTCTTCTTCCGTGCTGTAACTGCCTCATGGTGGGAGCTTTGTCTGCAGAAGACAGGAGTCCTTGTAAGCCTGGCAGCTACACAGCATAAACTGTGCATTTGACTGGGCATCTCCAGTTCAGTCTTTGGTCGGCCAGCAAAAAAGGATCACCTTCTGCTTCATATGTTCATCACAATCAGACACTTCTGCTTCTGCGGCAGATCTGTGGCAGATCTGAATTTTACCTGCAGGAAAAATTCAGAGACAGTTTAACCCTGCTTTCTCTGCCTTCTCCTACCTTCTCACTAGTGAAAACAGTTGTCCTGAATATTGCACCACCTCTGCTGGCACAAGTGGCTGATCAAGACATGTAACTGTAAGGATTGTGAAAAAAATTTGCCTCCAGGTGTGGAGGAGGCAGACTGAAGGATCCTTGAATGAGGACAAAGGGGTGTTGTTTTTTTCACCATCAGACTGCAGTGGTTGTAGGAGCCAGGATGCAGCTTGCTTTCCTGTCTGAAAAGAGGGATTTTACTGATCAGAATGTCGTAGTATGCTGCAAGTGATGCATGAGCACTCACTTCATCTTTCTCAGTGAGGGAGATTGCGTGACAGCTGCGGGGCTTGTCTCCGTAAACAATGGATCACTATACTTAAACACTCTGCAACATCCTCAGGAGAACAAGAAGTGTCTGGGTTTGCTCAGGGTGGGGCTCTGTGTGGCACTGGTTAGCCAATTTTCACAAGCTGGTGGTGGGGCACGGGGCTGTGGCCACAGGACACTGAGCAGTGCTGTGTGGGGTTGCAGGCAAGGTTGTTGAGGAGGGGAGGACGTGTTAGGGTGGGGTTTGCCTCAGCTGACAGCCAGCTGAGGAAAGCCAAATCCATTCTTTCCATAAAGTCCTGTGCTATGTAGACACACACCTTTGGTTCTGTAAATCTCAGGTAGGGCAAATGGACATGCTCATGTCTCATGGACATATATCCATATCCACCACTCTTGCAGCAGTGTGGCATCCCCTCTTGCTCATTATTGGCCATGGCCAAGGAGGATCTGCGATGGTATATTTGACTCACCATCCCTGGAGGTATTTAAAAGAGTAGATGTGGCCCTTAGGGATGTGGTTCAGTGGTGGACTTGGCAGTGCTGAGTTAACGGCTGGACCTGATGATCTTAGAGGTCTTTCCCAACCTAAATGATTATATTTTAGTTGGGTATTGAGGTCTTGGTGGGTCTGAGCTATAGGAACCATGCTGAAGAGGGAAGAACCTCTCTCAAGTTACAGGACTTCTTTCCCAATCCCCAGCCTGAGGCCTGGGCACTTACCAAGTGAAAGCCTCCTGGCTCCTGGAAGTCTCCTGGCTTTCCCCTGGGTCAGGTCTGGATGGAACTTCTGCCCACTCTTCACCATGTGCAAATAGGAACCCAAGTGAAACAGAGAGGGCTGAGATTCACCTCTCTGATGGAGCAAAACTGCTGAATACTGTAGAAATGTGCCAAATTGGGAGTGCAAATTGTAGTCCTTCAATATTCTTCCTTGAGGTAGCCCCAGAACAACTTACCAGCACACTTCCCATACTAGTGAGCACCAGTTCATGCTTATTATTTAGGATTTGTCTGGGATGGAATCCCTGGGTTCTTCCTCATATATTGGTGTGTCTTGCCAGCTGCTCCATATTAATAATAAGAAAGTAAATAAACAAGCAGTTATAATTGTACTTTTGCAAAATTGGATTTGGACTAAGTTATTTTTCCTCCATATTGAAACAATTTAGGAACATGTGTTTAGAAGAAACAATTAAAATTCAGGAAACAAAGAGTCAAAATGCTTGGTACGCAATAAGCAATACTTAGTGCCTCCTGACATCACGTGAGTTACAGATAATTAGGCCTTGATGCACCAGCCACTATCCCTAAACATTGAACAATTGGAACTACTGAGACATCAAATAGTTTCATGATTTGCTCAAGACAGAGAACTCCTGTGTCAGTGCTGTTGGGCTCTAGGGACCATGCCTACATCTCCAGCTGTCATTTCTCTCTTGGAGTGGAAGAAGCTCAGCAAGATCAGTTCAGAGAGGAGCTGTAGACACTAAGGGAAGAGGCACAAAATCATCCAGATCTTTAAAGGATACTATGTGTATTGTGATTCCTATGGCTCTGTGGAGGCAAGACCTGAGTCTTTGGTTTGGGTTTTTTTTTTCTTCAGGATGGTAAAGAACAGAGCCTTCTCTTCTGTCCTGCTCTATTCCTTGGTAGCTGAGAGATAGGACTATTCCTTCTTTTACAAGACCAAGAAAAAAGTCTTATTACTAAGAGAAAAAGTCTTATTCTTTCTTTTTCCAGTCATCTCCTATCCACATATTCTGGGACTGTTTGGAGAGGGACATTAGCAACTCTTGCTTCTTGGATCTCATGGAAAAGGAGTGGCTTACTGCAAGCTGATATCACAGTGACTCACAGGCCACTCATGGGTTAGTTCATTGTTCTTTCATCTGAGAAGGGGCTTTGTAGTTCGTCAAGACAGGAAAAATCATTTGAGCGGGCAGGAAATGAGGTAGAAACATGGCTGGAAGGTGAAGGCTGCTAGAAAAGAAAGCAAGAGTGGGAGAAGAGGTGAATATGGGGTCAGAAGGGTAAACTGAATGAAACCATGAAACTGAGGCAACTGGAAGAACATCTGACTTGGGTTTAGGTATTGAGGGGAGAGAAAAGGAAACTGCTGGTTTGACCCATTTTGTAGGATGGCATGTATTCTGTCAACAGCCTTCTAAGTCTTCAGAGCTGTGTGTGGAGATCAGAGATTTGAGAAGACAATGACACTGGAAATTGCAGCAGTTGAGATGAGGACATACTTAATGTACAATTAAAGATTTCAACGGATCAGGTTAAAGAAAGAAAGAAAGAACGAATACCAGTAATGAGGTGGAGGTGGTGATGGGAAGACAAGACAGCAGGGTGATATGTATGTGTAGGAGGACTTCTGGGGTAAAGCCAGATTGAGTTTTTTGGCCTCATAAGTAAAGTTGAGCACTGAGTGCTGACACATTTGTTTGCTCAGCTCTGCCCGTGCAGCAAAAGATTTCTCCCTACCCTGATAAATTTGCTAAATTTTGGAGTGGTTTTGCGTTGCGAAGGCTACTCTTAAAACTCAGCATGGAGTGGGAGTAAAAGTTAATATCCAAAGTCTATTGCACTAACCTGCAGTGTGACCTACAACTGAGAGCTAAAATTTAAAATGAAGCTGATATTAAAATATGATCCATTGTCAGTCCAATAAAGATAATGCTGTAATTTCACTGTAACTTCTATGCATTCTTGGAAATGTCCACACTTGCAGCATTTGAGAAGACAGGTGATAGCCTGGCTGAGTAGTCATTAGCTTTCTCAGCTTTGGTTACAGCCTCATTTGCCTTGTCTCTGATGGGTCTGGTCAGGGGCCCAAACAGAACAGAAACTGTGGCCTCGGTCTTAGCAGGTAACTGTCTACTTCATGGAAAATCTCTGAATACTGAGGATAATTGAAGCAGAGGATGGTCTGAGATGGTAGGTCTGATTCTGAAAAGGGGACATTTCATCAGTCTATACCAAGAAGAGAGCCTGAGGCCTTTCCTTGTTTTACGAAATGATTTGCATCTCTTGGTCATGGTTTGAATCCAAGACTGAGAGTCCTCCAGGCTAGTGGGTGGTCTGAAATAAAACTGAGTGGCTGAGTACTAGCAAACTGGAGTATCTGCCAATCACTATGCATAATCTGCCCTGTGCCAGGGCTGCAGCAAACCAAAAGGGGAGGATATTGTAGAAGTTACAGAAGTCATGCCTGTCATCTGGGCCTTACCAGGAGTGCTGCAATGCTCACACACAGTAATTAAGCATGTCCTGAACTAGTAAGATAAGAGAACTTAGAAGAGACCATGCTGAGGCAGTAAGGGAAGCATTCAATGTGTGCTCACGTTAGCACTGCACAAAAGTAGGTCTGAGTATCTGCAGAACAGGTACTTCTTTATTGCCATTGAGTCTAACAGGTCCAAAGTGCTGTGTATGCTCTACTTAATTGCACAAACTTTTACTGTGGAATCAGCCTGTTTTACAGGAGCCTTATGTAAGGTATGGGATTCAGGTTATCTTTTCTGGAATGGAGACCCTCTGAATTTATCTCTCTTAAGGTCTTTTTATGATCTCTTTGAAGCTTTTCTGTGCAGTCCTAGGATAGCAGCATGGTTAGTCTGTGCTTGTGGGTATACCCTCATTTTACACAAAGAACCCTTGGTCCTGTTCAGTTTAGTTTCTTTTGCTTCAAATAGGAAATCCTTGCTGAGAATTATTTTCCGAGAGCTGTTCTTGAATAGCACTGTGGGTAGGCATACTCCATGCACCTACAATGGCTTTGCAATTTCAAGGCATGGGCATTTAACCTCTCTGCTCTTGTGTGATGTGTGCTGGACGCACAAAGCTGTTACAGCCTGCCGCGGATGGGAGCGGCAAGTGGGCTTAAGTGAGATGAAGCAGTAAATGCTGTCCTTCAGACAGGGAAGCCTCAGCTCAGTGTTTACATATTTCTTTCCTCCAAAACACACAGAGTAAGGGTGAGGTGGGGAGCAGTTGATTTTAAGGAGATGAAGACTCAAGTATTACCAGGTTTACCATATCTTTAGAAGCTGATCCAATACCCATCAAACTCAGTGGAAAACTGCCAATGATTTGAAAAGCTTCTGGATCAGGCCCTTAAAACCCAGCTCCTGCAATTTGGCTCGCTGTCTTTTGTGCAGCTGAGTAATCCTTGTCCCAGCCCTGCGCTCTCAGGAAGTCAGAGCAGAGCAGTGTGCTAAAGGCTTCAGGGACCACCCTCTGAAACGGCAGAGGGGCCTCTTTTCACCTTGTCTTAGGCTTGCATAATAGCTGAGCACAGCTGTGCCTGCAGACTTACATTTCCTTCAAAGCTTTGTCTTCTTTGCAGCTGGATACCTGAACCACCTTGAGCTGTAGAGGGACTCGCAGAGCTTTAGAGGTAGAATCAGATCTCTAGAGGTGGATGGTGTTGGAAACTATTAAACTTTTGTTCATTGGCTTTCATGTGGAGGAAGTGAGAGCATGGATCTTTAACCCCCTGGAAATGATTAGAGACAAGAAGCACAAAGGAGGCCTTGAACATTTTGCCCCTAAGCCATGTGGTTCCTAGTTTTCCGTCTCCTGCTGCCGACATGCAAAGCCAGAGCCTTGGTTTTTAATTTTTCATACTGTTTTTAAACAGATACTTTTGCAAATGTAAACATGCCCCAGCACTGAAGGTTTCCAGCCAAATTAAAGAGCCAGCACTGGAAAAATCAGCCTTCAGAAGAAGGTCAAATACAAGCAATCTCTGGAGTTCATTGGGTCCATATGTGTAAACTTCAGCTAATATAGGGTAGACCTAGGGCAGCACTTACCTTGAAGTACTGAGTTAGTTTCAGAGTGAAGATGAAAATATTTTTAGGGATGTCTGTGGTCTGAGCAGTAGATTTGAATATGTTGAATGAAAAAAGACCCATGTCCTGGCTCTTGGTTGCAGTTGCATTCCCTCTTAACAGGAAGAAAGGGTTTGGGAAGGAAAATGTGCCATTTGGCATTAATTCTGACAACTTGCATTTATATATTCTTATCTGGGACCACGCTGGGTTTAATAATCTCCAACTACATGCCTATAAAGGCTTAATTTTGCTATGAGGATGCATGCCTTTCAGCCTTTAATTTAATAACTGGGAAGGGTTTCTTTATAAGTTGTACCACCTGCAGTACTAATAGAAATCAAGACACTGCCTGTTATTTCTTGGGCTTGATTGACATTTGAGCCAACTTGGAAAGATTCAAACAAACTACTGCCTTTAATTTTTAAAAAATTATTTTTACCTGTAGTTTGTCAGAGCTTGCTATTAAAAGGAAGCACTGATGAGTGTACCTTTCTGAAGTGAGGAGCTTTTGCTTAGAGCAGCAGATGAAGAAATATTCTTCCTGCCACTGCACTCTAATAGTGGGTTAGTTAGTTAGCAGGAAAGAGTCAGTAGAAGAGGAGGTAAAATGACAAGAGAAATTATGGCCTAAAAGCAGGATCCTTTAAAGGTATCATCATTATATAGCAATCCTCTAATCCTACCCCTGTCACCAACAGAAATGCCAGAAGATCTGCAGCACATCAGCCAGCTAACCTGCCTGAAAGGTGTTATTGTTGCTGGTTCTGCTGCTTGGCTCAGAAATGTTTCTGCAGCTAAAGAGCTACAGGAAAAGAAGTCAGAGCCCCATTAGTTAGGAGAATGCCAGAGGTGAAACTGCAGTGCCTCCCTGGTGCTAGTACATCATTAAGGGTCCCAGAGGAGTGTAGGAGGTGGAGATGCTTGAAGGTTAGAGGAGTTATTCCTTAACTCATGCCTTTTCATTGAAAAGCAGAGGAGGTACACGTGTTGTGTGTGGTTACACAGTGTGACAGGAATGCTGAGAAGGGCTGAAACCCTCCAGCTCCCAGCAGTAGAGATTTTATTACTGTGAGGATGGATGTCTCACTGTTGGAGGGGCCCTGGCGGCGTACAGTTAGGCAGGGCATAGGGCCAGGCCAGATGGTGTCCAGCTCCATGGTGAGGGACTGTAGGAGCTGTTATGAAACATGGTGGTGTTCGGGACAAAGACAGAAGCTCCATGACAAGGTCCTGCTTTGGAAAGAGGGGCAGGTCATGTAGACTTCAGGGATTTTTTATATGTGTTTTCTTAAGGTTTCGATACCTCAAGGGCTTGATTAAGGTTTATCCATCCCTGGAGGGAGAAAGGACTTGAAATTGCTCAACAGATATCCCTGCGTCAAAGGTTTTAAACCATTGCACATCTGTAATCCTGTGAAGCATGCCAAGACACCACAGGCCTTAGCGAGATTCCTCATCAGCATTGTCCTCTCGCCCCTGTGGAAAGGGAAACTAATGCCTGCAACAAAGCGTTCGAACCTGACTGCCTTCAGTGAGACTTCTCAATTTATCACTGGGGATATAAAATGACAGTGGAACATGTTTTTTCAGAGCTCTTTTGAACTGGTCTGAACTACATCATTATTGTTATGAGTCATCAGGTCATTGGACCATGTATTGGTATCCTGTTGGCATGAGACCAGAAAATATTGCCTTCCATGCTGAGCCTCCTGGATCTTCAACAACCAGTCCTTGAATGAGGCAGGGCTACTTGTCAACAGGTCACAGAGGGATTACAGTCATATTGATTTGGTCTCATCTGTGCCTTGCTCCCTGAGGTATTTGGTGTTCTCCATGCATTTTACAGCCAGAGTAGTTAACAGAATAAATTCTTAAGAGAAGTCCTCTCAGTAAAGCTGGATGACTTTCTGAAAGTTACATTTAAATCTGTTCCCAGTTATTTTGTGCAATAAAGGTGTAAGGTGAGAGGTTGAAATTCTCTAATATACACAAGGTCAAAGTTGGAAGTGGTATTGAAAGATGGGATGCTATGAATGCCCTAGCGTCATGCCCAAGAGCACCCTAGAAACAGTAATTCACCATTTTTTTTTAAACACATATATTTTTTTACTACAACAGGACTGTCTGCCCTAGACTGGTCAGTTGATGTTGTGTTAACAGATGTAACTTCTGGAAGAGCTTTGTCTTTTCGAGCAAAGCATAGCCAGATTTATTGCTTTGCATTTAACCTGTGTGATTGCATTTTGGACAGTTGCCTAGATGGGCAAATCCAAGACAGTTGATAAAGCCAGCCTCAAGCCTGTGCAATTGCTCCGCCACAAAGATTCTGTGATGACACCCAACATCCCACCATCTAAAAATGAAGGAAGGATTTAGCTGATAGGATTTGAGATGCTAGGTAAAGTGAAACCTCAAAGAGAACCTAAGACCTGAAAGAGAAGGTGAAATCTGTCATTGAAGCAGCCAGGTCTTGAGTAAGGATCACCAATACTCTAACTTGGTTCTTCATGAGCTGGCACAACCTTCTCTTTCTGGCAGGCAGCAGTTTCCCTTTGATCAGCACAGAAGGCAAGGCTGGGGAACTGTTATGGCAGGCAGCCTCATCCCTTTGCACCACTTAATCCTGACACTGAAGATGTTTCCTCAGTTTTAACAGAAGTAAAATTGAGCTGCCATTGTCTCTGAAACCAATGCTGACACTCCATCATGGATGTGAAAATATCTGCTGAGACGGCCTTGTGTTTATGTGTGGGGTTTTTGCACATTCTGCCGAGAATCAGAATAAATAGAAACCCTTTAAAGAGATTATTAATTAGCCCTCTCCTGACAGATAACTTAGTAGGAAATCCATTAGTGGATGTCCCAGTGAACTCACTACTTCTGGAGCAGCTTTACTGTTTTCTGTTTTCTCGTTTTCATTGCAGATCTGAAGCCCTGGGTGTCGAATTTCACCTACCCAGGTGTGCATGACTTTTCTCAGCTTGCACTGGATGCCAACAGGAACCAGCTCATTGTGGGAGCAAGGTAAAGATAATATTTTAATTAGTCTAGGGTTGCTGCTCAAGCTCTTTCCCTTCAGGTTCTGGCTTCAGAAGAGAGTATGTTTCCAGCTTATGTGGCCAGTTTCCCCCTTGAAGAGAAAGCTATAATTTATGTAGAGGGATTTAGACATCTAGTATAATTGCAAAGAAGAGAAAATTACTAGAATTAAAAAGAAAAAAAAATGCAATCAAAATGACTGGTTAATGAAGCAGAATGCTGGCATCTCACTCAGTATTGTGAATGTTAGAAGAGCTACAGTAAATCATTCTGCATCATCCCTCTGCCAGCACAGAATTTGACTTTATGGTTTATTTGCCATGGCCAGACCTTCACTGAGAACCAGGTTCATCTACACACCTTTGTGTAAGTGGTAGAGGCGATGTGAATGATTGCTTTCTTCTCGCTTGGAATCCACTTCAGAACCTGTTTGCTTCATCTGGCTGATGTAGTCAGATCCTCAGCCAATGCGTTCTGGTGCAACTCTTTCTTCTGGCCCATTGTATGTAATCATCATATATTTTCCTTTATTTTTAAACATTATTTTTATTTTGGATGTCACAAGAGGAGGGGGGAAACATGTAAGATAAGCATAGGCAAGGTCTTACAAATTTAGAGATGCATTTGTAATGGGGAAAAGAGCTATGCTTCAATGAAATAATATGTGTCAGAAGTGGTTGAATCATGAGCCCCAACAGCAACTATTTTTTATTGCATAATAAACAGATAAGACAAGCCAAAGAAAAAAATACTAAGCATAGTCTAACAAATCAGTTAAAGTATAACATTTAGAATCAGATAACATTGTGGTATCAGTCTCTGCTATTAATGAAAATGGAGGAAGAGAGTGCTTTCCTCCCAGTATATTCAGCAGTAGAGGACAGGGATATGAGGAGCAGAGGTGGAAGAACTCATGGTATGAGCAAGAGAAAAGAGCAAGATGTGTAGCAGAAGGAGAGTTTTATGCTTCACAGAAACAACTGAAGTGTGATTTAATATACGTTTTCTGTCTGTATATGTGCAGTAAATAATAACACTTACCTTCCTGTAGCTGTTCAAATTGCCAGAGGCCCTCCTGCTTTTCATACAGAAACATTTTACTTTTCAAGCTGCGGCTTTACATGTGCTGGGATCCTTAACCAGAAATTATTAATATTTATTACTTCAGAATGGCATTGCTTTGGGGATGGCTGTGAACAGTGCCTTCTGCCAGACATTGCACAGGCACGGTGCTCTGAGGAATTTGTGGTTTAGATAATTGGGCTGCATGGCAGGTTTCCCCTACGCAGTCACTCACCCCTCCTCAAACCCCACAGCACATCCTGGAGGGACTCTCTGCCTCCCCGAGAGTTTGTACGAGTGTGGTTGGACAGGGGGTGCAACATCATCATAAACAGGGGTATATTGGTACGCCGGCACGCTGGCCGGGCTGGGATGGCAGCAGCTTGTCCAGGAGTGCCCAACACAAAGGGAGAGCGCCCTGTGGCACCTCGGTGCCTCGCTAGCCAGCCTCCCAGCCCGTGCAGTGGAGGGCACGGCGCCTATTGTGCCTGGGGCTTATGGATAGCCCATGTGTGACCAGAAACAAATGAGCAGAGGTGGCTCCTTCGGCCGGTGTTCCAAGGGTTTATTGTAGGAGCTCCCTCGAAGGAGACCGGATGTGAAGAGGCCAAGATAGTAGCCTGAGTGGGCTTTCAAGGGATACAGGGAAGGGGGCGGGGATGACATAGCAGGGACCTATAGGAATAGGAGAAAGGCGAGACAGGTCTGGTTACCTTTGCGAAGGCGAGACATGGGGTGTGTGTCAACTCTCTGTCAGGCAGACTGAGCCACCCTCCGGAATCCTAGGAATTCAAAGACAGAGGCCATCTTCTCAGAAGGCGGTTTTACTCTTTGGAACCAGCCCACCAAACCTCTTTTTCTGGGCTCTGTGGCCCCCTGGTTATTCTTGTGTTTGGTTCATTCACCACAACACAGGGGAGTGACAGCAAACCTGGCTTCCCGGTGGAGGTGCACTATATTGCAGGGTATTGCCTCATGAGGAAGCAGTGACAAGTATTTATAGAATTTGCTTGGAAAAGTCAGTTTTCATGAAGCACTACCCACCTGAGTGGGAGACGGAAAGTTTCAGTGGTGCCACATGGCTGTGCTGAGCAGTTAAGGTACAGTTAATGAAGATGTAATTTCCCAGGGTGGTTTTTTTTTTTGTTGGATACACACGCTTGGTGTGGAGAAAGTGGGGAGTGCTGAGCACATTTCCTTTTCACCAACTCAGCTCCACCCTGTGGGAGGTGACAGGGAGAGGTTCTTGAAAATGGAGTGTGGATGGGGTCCTTGGTGCTGCACGGCTCCTGGTGCACTGAGCTCCTGGAGCTGTGCCTCAGAAATGGGAAGGGGAAGGGAAGTAAAGCCTTTTCTGTTCCCTCCTTCCCTGATAAATCCACACCTTGTTCTGAACTATTTTTAGGGGTGATTTTTTGAGTCATTAGTTGCTCGTGCACCATCTGCTTGAATTTGCAAATGAAACAATACCTCAAAGAGATAGGAGCTGTCTCTATCCATCTCTGCAGGGTGTAATTTATGAAACCTAAATTTAAATGTTAAGCATGTTTAAATGTGCTGCTGTAGATCATATTAGTAGTAATGCCAGCTATTCTGGGGTTGTGGAAGGAGTTTGGGATCAGGGTGGCGTTTATAAGTACTCCCACTTCTCAATTTCCTGGTTAACATCATTCTCTTAGATGATAGCGTTATAAATTATTTCAGACTACTTCTGTCTGTCTCTATTTAAAAGCAGTATGACCTCACCACAGCATCTCTTTGGCTTAGTTCGTCCTGTGTTTCAAAGCTTCATAGAAAATACTTCCTAGAAAACCTGGGAGTTCACAAGGGTTTTTGGTTTCAGGAATTGGACACAGCGTGACTGAAACTGTAAGAGGTATTGAGGGCATGCCATGCAGACAGGGAGCTGGAATAACATGAGCCTCCGATTTTTAAGCTTTATCCTTATCTGAGAGCCCTCCTTAAATGACTGGTGCTGTCTTGAGAGTAAACCAGAGGAGTTTGATAACTCCACTGCACCAAACACCTGCCAAGTTAAAATCACAGAAACAAAAGAATTAGTTTCAAAAGCCCACCATGGTTTCTAAGCAACGTATTTACTTGTCACATCATTTGTAAAATCCAAACGCTTGCAAGAAAGGATATGAATAGTTTAGAACATTGTAAATCTACACTACCCATATTATGAGTCACATTTCATTAAGTATAAAAACACACATTTCAAAAATTCATAACCTTCATTTTGACTCACAGTTCGCATGTTTTGTTTTTGTTTTGGATATAATGTTAGCGTTTTAATGTACTGTTTTTCTTCTGTGAATGAGTGATTGTTTTGAAATATTTGCTGCTTTTTTTCAGCTCTTGAGCACAAGTGATTGCTATTTGAGCTTATTTTAATGGGAGGAAAACCACATAAAATAACCTGGACCTCATTATTAGTGAGAAAAAAATTGAAAATATGATCACAGGGATTTCACCTCTCTCTTGGAGAAGCAGTGCTCTGCTGTCTCACCTGTGCTGTAGGCAGGGTGCCCAGGTCCCACAGAGCAGGAGTTTTGTGGAGGAGGGACGTGGTGTAGCTGTGACATTCCACCTCCTCAAGGAGCCTTACTCCTCGAGACTGTCTCATTGCTGGCTGGGCACAGACAGAAGCCAGTAAAGAAGTGATGATGTGAAAGACCCTGCTTGGAGGCAGGCCAAAAATTATGTTTCACAAGAGCTCCCTGGCGAGGACAACATAAAAGGTGTAAAGGAGGGTGGCTGTGTGACAATCTGGCACAACAGCAAGCTGAAGGGAAACAGCTTGGACAACACGAGGATTGCACCCAAACAAATGACTGCACAGAGAGTGGCTGGGAAGTCCTAAGGGAAACATTTGACTTTTCCCAGAAGGAAACTACAGGGGTGTCAGCTCAGGGCCGTAGCCTGATGGGGCTGCGGATGCGAGAGGCATGGCTACGAGGGTCAGCCACTCACCGTGAGTGGAGGTGTTACTGAGGAAAACCAGCCAGAAAGCCTCATGGCCAGAAGCCCTCACAGTTCTGCCTGCCAAAAGGGCTGTCAGCTCCATCAGGAGATGGGAAAGGATTGTCCCCCGTGGCTGTCGCATGGGGACGTGCAGCTCAGGAGCCCTTGTCACAACTGGCTGTTACCAACCAGAGCCCAGAGGTAGAGAGTAGGGAGGGAGCAAAAGCTGCATCAAGGGATTCAGAACTGGCAAGTAAAGTGCACATCATTATGGACTGCCAGGCTTCTCTGCAATAAATGTAAAACTACTAAGCTGCTGGTGATGCAAGTCTTGATGCTTGACAGAGGTGATTTTCATACTTGATTTAGAGCTGATCTGAATGTGCCTGTTACTGCCAAGTAGATAGGTGCGAGAGAGGAGATATCGTAGAATCATAGAAAGGCTTGGGTTGCTAGGGACATTAAAGATAATCTCATTCCAACCCTCCCATCATGGATAAATATGCCAAACAGATCAGGTTTCTCAGGGCCCCGCTAAACCTGGCCTTGATCACTTCCATGGATGGGACATCAATATGGTTAGTTTGGGGAGCAGGGAAGGTGCTGTATGAACTTTCAAGGGTTGTTTTAGGGGAAGCACAGCAGCCTAGGCACACCTTTTTCTGACTATTACGCTTCTAGCTGTATAAGCAGTAAAAAAGCTCTGGATCATGCAGGCTTAGGAGTTGAAGGCTGAGTAAGATGACTGATGTCCCAAAAGAGTTCCTTCAAGTTGCAGCTTGCAGAAATACGGCAAATTGTAAATATGTTCTAAGACCCTCAACCAGCAGGTTTGGTACCCTGCGTTTATTGAAAGTCTCTGGTGTGTGATAGATAAGTCTGTCAGGCAGCAGGTTACATGCTGATTTGTGGCTGAACATAGGGTCTTTCCTGCCTGTTTGGCAGAAAGCTCCAGAGCACTGCAGTAAAACACTCAAAACCTGTGCTTGTCAGAAAACACCACTCTTACCCTTGGGCACCTCCAATCCTGTCCACATCTGGACTGTCACTAAACCCTGAAGAGAAGAAGTCTCCATAGATAATGTTGTCTAGGCAAAAAGCATATTGCAAACCAGGAATTTCAGTGGCAGCAGTTGGGTCAGAGTAGTTCCACAGATCCACAGAGTATAAAATCTGTCAGCAATACTTTCTGTTGCTAAATGATCAGGGCCCCTCACCAACATTTATTCTCACAGGACTTCAGTGAGGCAAGAAAGCGCTAATAATTTCACACTATAAGTGGGAATCCAAGGCCGAGAAGGAGTAAGAGCCACCCTGCCCTGTGAAAAGGCTGTGATGTTGAGCCACATGAGTATATATCCATATATCCATATCTATATCTATATATCTGAAAAGTAGTACAGTACTGTGCCTAACACAGCCACTCCTGCAGTGAGACTGCACTTTCTGAAGATACCTGTCAAGGTCTGCACAACCTCAGTCTGCACTTGAGTAATGTGGACATAGCCAAAGCTCTTCTCTGGGCTCAGAAAATCCATGACAGAGGTGTAATTTGGACCCTTGACTCTTGTATTTCCACTTGGTATTTTAATCACTTCCTCCCAGCCTTACTTCTCCAAAGAAGATGCAAAATGCTCATGAAAGCCTGTGGGTCCCATGCACTTACACTGGGACAGTGGGGCTTCATCATGGCCCGAAAAGTCAAGTCTCATAGAGCATGGAGAGACTAACATGCAAGCAGGTTAACATTGGGCATAACCACATGGGCATAGCCAACAGTTGTATAGTCCACAGGCTTGCACTGAAACAGCCAGGAGTGGTGTGCCATTTGTTCCTGTTAGCATCTGACTACAGGATTTTTCTCAATACTTTCCTGAAAAAAAATGGACGGAACTATTTCTGGTGGCTTTGAGTTATTTTTGCGCAGTCTTACACCAGCTTTACCCCCTGCTAAGTCACATTGGGCTGGGAAATTACCTTGCCAGTTGAGGTATTAATGAGGACGTGAGCAAACAAAGAGCATGATAATGTTTTTGATTTTATCCAAATTATAGGTGGGCAGCTGAAAGCACTAGTGCAGAGAAATTGAGAGAAACAAATGCCTTCCTTTCTCACTGTGATTTTTCCTATCAGACAAAAGAATGCTCTAATTAAAGTTGCATCCTTGTATCATAGATTGGAGAGGGGCAGATAACATGGTGATGTGAGGGGAAAAGAACCCCAAACCAGTCTCTGAAATTAACAGAAACTTTCAAAGGATCATGGTTTTATTTAAAGAAATTGCTTGACCTGTGACATAAAGAATGTGGTGAAGGTGAGAAAGCTGTGATTAGACACTGCAGCTAGTTAAATCCATAATTGGGGTGCACAGTTTCTTTACAAAGGGAACAAAAGTGTGATTTAGAGTGCAGGTTTTAACCTCTCTGGTTGAGCCTGGGATAGTTCAAAGGGAGATTTTCCTCTCTGATGCTCTGCCAGGTGAGGTCGGCTCAGCCCTTGTATAAAGTGTGGAGGGTGAAGCCTCACTGGGGTGTCTGGTTTTTACCTATAGGGTTTGCTTTCCTCTGCTGTCTGCAACCATTGTGAATTTGGCATACCCTAAATCTGTGCTGTCCCTGACTTATACCCCTTGGGGAGGAGGGGAAAAGGTGTGGAAAGCATGAAGGACAGATTTTGTAATTATGGGATTCATGGAGGTTTAAGAGCTTGGCCCAAATTTTGTTCAAAGTGTAATTTTTTTTTTTCTTAGTTAAAATTTGTGCATTTTTTCAAGCAAAGAACATGAATTTTAGTTAACTCTGAATAAATAAATCAAATAAAATGCTATACTGCAACACTGTCAGGTTGTTGGGATGGATCAGTGCGCAGAAGAAGCTGCAGCTGTAGGAGGGCAAAGGAGCAGTTGTGCACATTAATGTTGTACATGGAGAAGAGGGTGAGGCAGTGGCAATCTCTGGTCTGTCATCTTTGTCGGCAGGGAAAACAGTTGGTCTTTCAAATTGCCTGCAAGGCAGCACCATCTCCCTCTCTGCAAGTGACCTCAGCATTGTCGTGGGTCCGAGCACTGTCACAGGCAGTGCCTGCACAGCCAGTGCTGTGTGAAAGGCAATCTTGGTGCAGCACACACCGATAGGAAGCATCTTTACACAGCAAATTGCAGGCCTCACTAGAAAAATATCTCATATTCCAGATAAAATGAAAATTGGTGATACCCTATCACGAAAGCAGCCACCCATGAGAGGCTCACTTGCTTTAGTAATGCACTGAGAATAACTAAGTTTGAAGATTGCATTTCTGAAGAGTGGGATGGGTGCAAACACAGGGTCAGGATACTTTGGCAAAAGCCTTGGAGACTTGGACATAATATTTTTTACAGCATCACAGAATGGGGCTGCAGAGCAATTTTCCTCTGCATTACTGAAAATACTTTCTCTTGCTCTGGTTGAGGTAGTGATATGTCAGTTTTATATGGCAGGGCTCGCCACAGTGGTTTGCATATCACTTTATATCCAGCTGTTTAGGTGCTAAGCCTACTGTTCTGTGCCACTGCAAAGGTATAAAAAGCCAGCAAAGAGAAGGGATTGTTGGGCAATAACTTAATCTCACCAGCCAACTCTGTCAGTATTTACATACAAGTCATGTTGAATTCATCCAGAGTTTGAGGAAAGCCTGACAGAACTGAGGATGTTTATCAGCCTAAGTAGGCAGGTGGGGAGGCTGCCAAGGGAGATTCGAACAGTAATCAGTGCATCTGAAGAAGAGGAATTTTATGTTGTGACTTACTGTAAGTGATGGGCAAGTAGGAGAGCAAAGGTCTCTGTGTGTCTTGGGGCCATGTCAAGGTGCTGTAGGTGCTCTGTGACTGCCAGCTGGATGAGGGAGGAAGAGAGGAGCTGTCAGCCACATGTCAAAAAAGACTTCAGGTGGCATGTGGGATAATACGTGATGGTCTGAGACATGAAGTCACTCTTCCAGGAAAATAAGAACAAACTCACACATGAGTTTTGAAAATTTGGCTCAGTTTTCTTCTCTGAGGTTTTAAAGAAACTCATCTAGTGAAAAAGAGGGAAGAAAATATAACAAAACAAAGCAAAAAAAAGGAAATTGACCCTCATTTTATAAATATATTCAAACAATATTACAAAAAAAAATCCCAATCCCCATTCTTGGAAGTGTCTCAGGAGCATAGCAAATATTGTCACCCCCAAGGATTTGGAATCACTCTGCAGTGAGGCTTTGCCTCTCCTGCCCTGGGAAAGAGAAGGGCCAGAGACATCAGAACTAGCTTGCTGTTCCCTTGGCAAGCTGATGGAAGAGGGGACAAGGATGTCAATCCAAAGGCCAATCTCCTTTCTGCTTCGCCCTTCCCCAGCAGCATCCATCCATCTAGATTTCTGCATATTGGCATAGCCCAAGTGTGCCTCAGCTTTGCTGTTGCCTGCTCTGCAGCTGTGTCTGCCTCTTTTGACTCTTCCTAGAGTTGGCCCTGAATATACAGAATCAAGAGGAGCAGATCTGTGCCATGCACCCTGTGCCATTAAAGCTGATGGTAGCTCTCCTCCATTGAATGGAATATAGAGGAATTTCATCCTCGTTTCCACAGAGAAGTACTAACTGGGCTTCAATGCAACACAGAAACAGTAGCTGAGCCCCTGGCTTAATTTGGAAGCTGTTTAATCAGAACTGAATGCTGCCTGCAATAAGGATCCTCTTCTAAGAGTATGTTTCTCTAGCTCTGGCTGAATTTATAACCGAGAAAAGTTGCATTGGGAAAAGCAATTCTTCATACAGCAACTGCATCATATTACTGTCTGCCATTTAGTATGGTTCTCTGTTGTACATCTATTGATTTTTGAGGAAGAATGATGTATTGGACAAGTTTTTCTTCAATAGAAACAAAATTACTGGTGAATAAGGATCCAGCTTGTAGGGTAGCTGCTGGTTCTCCGCCTTTTCTCCAGCTAGTGTTTGCCAGGCGCTTCAAATGAACCATTGGAGTAACATTTGCAAATGGATTGTCACATCACACTCTGGACCAGGCATGTAATTAACTCCTTCTGAAAGCAAAGGCCAGAATCATCCTTCAGGAGCTGGGTTTCTTAGCATGGTTGGCTAGTTCTGAAATGTGGATAACCATCTGAAAAGTTCAGCCACAGCTGGACCTGCGTAGAGGCACTGTGCGTTAATCTAGCATGAGATTTGGTAGCCAAGAGCCCTGGGGTCTGATCTTGATTCCATCACTGGCTTGCTGTGTGCTTTGGAGAAGGTCATTTAACCTTTCTCTGTCTCATTTTCTCCATTAGTATGAGGGGGAATGATACTAACCAGCTCCTAGGGAGCCATGAAGCATGACTAAGCTGTGTTTGTTGTGTGGTGTGGAAGTACAAAGTGTATCTAAGGCCTCCAGGAGCAAAGATAGGAAGAGTTGACAGGAGCTGCTGGCTCCTAGCCCGAGGCTCAGCCCCAGCACGTGGCTTCCAGGAGTGCCAGAAGGGAGCATTAGTTGTCATATGCATAATTCTGTGTCTTGTTTCATATCACCCAAAGGACCCTGTTCTGTTAATTATTTTTCTTATTATCTACTCTGTGACTGTTGTGAGACCCTCTTGCAGACCTGGACCCTGACTGCAGCACAGTCCCACCCTGAGGAGAGGAAGTGAGAGGGAGATGCAGCTCTCTTCTTCCTGGCATCCAGTGATAGGGTGCAGTGGAATGGTTCGAAACTCTGACAGAGAAGGTTCTGACTGGACATTGGGAAGCATTTCTCTACTGAAATAGTCTGTTTTATTTTATTCATTTTATTTACACAAGGAACTACTTCCCAGAGCACCATGAGCCTGTCTGAGGCTCCAGTACCTCACCCAGGCTATGTTGAATGACTGTAGCAGTGTAATATTAGTCCCCAGAAGGGACAGTAATTCTTCACTCAGTTCTCTTCAACTTTCCCTATCCTGGTTTTTGTTGGAATAGAGTTATTTTTCTTATTCATAGCTGGTACAGGGCTGTGTTTTGGATTCAGTATGAGAATAATGTTGATAAGACACTGATGTTTTAGTTGTTGTTCAGTAGTTCTTATGTTAAGTCAATGACTTTCCAGTTTCCCGTGCTCTGCCAGGGAGCAGATGCACAAGAAGCCCGGAGGGAGTGTGGCCAGGATAGCTGACCCGAAGTAGCCAGAGGGATATTCCATACCCTGGAACATCATGCCTGAGTATATTAACTGGGAGCAGTTGGCCAGGAGGGGCCAGCTGCTGCTGGGGGATGGGCTGGGCATCGGGCAGGGGGGAGTGAGCAATTGTATTGTGCAGCACTTGTGTTTCTTGGGCTTTATTCCTCAACAACAACAACAGTAATAACAACTGACTTTGTTTCAATTATTAAATAGTTCTTATCTCAGCCTGTGGGTTTTACCTTTTCCCAATTCTCCTCCCCGTCCCACTGAGGAGGGTGGGAGTGAGCGACTGGTTGCATGGTACTTAGTTGCTGGCTGGGGTTAAACCACAACATTCTCTCAACGTGTATTTTTTCTGCATGATCAAACATTATTATCAGCTTCTGTTGGCTTTGTTTCTACTTGCAGAGTAATTGCCTAGAAAGAGAGGGAGCTTAAGACAGCCTGCCCTTTAAGGATGGAGGGGGGAGCTTCTCACACCAACTATAAGGTGCAGGGAAGTAGCAACAAATGAGCAGGTGTAACATGCAGTGATAGAGACCAGCTGAGTTAAGGCAGCATATTGTTGGTTTCTGGGTGCATGTCCAAGTCCTGAGAGGTTCTGGTGATGGTCAGCATGTGGGCTGTCATGGCTCCAAATTTGATAGCAGGGGTTATTCTGAAATATAGAGAGGTTTTCTTACCTACTTGGTGTGTGAGGAGTTAGGAAATGTGAACAAGCCTCACTCATTTAAATAGCAAAAATAATCTGTAGCTAGGATAGCCTTTCATTTATACATGATCAGTCCATCAACTGCAGGGACGTTCTTCCTGATCTACCACAGCAGAACTGAAAAGCTGCTCCCTCTTAATTAGGAGGAAGCACCTTTTAATCAGCCAGCACAGTGCTGACAGATGTGGTGCCTGAAAAGAGGCACTGAAAAGGAGGCCTGAATGAGTGACTGAAGCATGTTGCAACGCTTATAGTTTCAGAGCTCCTAAGACGAAGGGTGTCTGTTATCATTCAAGCACTCTTGTCATGTGGCTTCTCAATGGAAAGGCTTAAATTTGTCTTGTATCTCTGTTGCTCGGTGGCATCATAGCTGAAGTGCTTTGCCTTCAAAGAAAATAGTTTCAAGGCCAGGCAATGTGAGAACAAGTGCATGGGCACTATGCTACAAAGTTCACCCAAGGCACTATTGGCTACATGAAATAAATACTTAATAAGCAGATTTGACTTGGAAATGTCATGGCAAACAGATTTAAGAGGGTATATTCTTCCACACCCTTTCCTGAAACACATCTCAGCTGCTCTCTTGCTGCTCTGGTATGTATGTTTTGTGGTACCAGGCACAGTGAGCACTTAATCATTTTACAAGCAGCCAAATACAAATTATGACGCCAATTAAGAAATACTTTCGTTTACAGGATTTCTGCTGTAGTTTGACTCCATTCATATGCACATGGCATAGAGCATAAGAAAGTAATTCAACATCTACCCATGAGTGTAAATGACACTTCAGCACAGGTTTACATGCTGTGCCCCATCTTTGGGTGCAAGTTATTCTCTTAACTAGGGCATAAACTAATGGTCCAGGAGATCATCTCCTGGTCATGCTGCAGCTATGTTCTGTGATGTTGGCTAAATTGCTCAATCTGTGCTTTAAATTTAAATGAGAATGATGTATCTTTTTCTCTCTTCTGTACATATTCAGATGGCAAATTCTTTAAGCCTAAGTTTTCTAGAGCAGGACAGTCTTTACAGCAGCTAACTTCCTATATCTGAGCTGGGGAATAACATCCCACTGCAATCAGAGATGACAGAGAAAGGATCTGCCCTCAGGTTGTTTGAACAGGCACTGGCTGAGAATCAATCTCCAGAGGAACCATCATCAACCCACTCTGTGTCTTAATGCCGCAAAACCACAGCCTTGCCTGAGACTTCAGGGCATTACTGTTTAACATGGGCATTTTCAGAAAGGCACTGATGTTCATGAAAAATAAGGTTAGTTGTAATAATAATTAGTAGTTTGAGGCATAATGTCATTTGTCCCAGAGTACTCAGAGGAGTGTAGTCACTTGCTCTGGAGATGGCTGAAATGCAGCCAAATCTGGAGTGAAACAAAGCTTGTGTTTAATACTGTGAAGTTGTGTGACTTTTAGGACAGCAATTCAGAAGGTTGTCCTATCCTTCCAAATTTGTGCACCAGCTTTTCATACAGAAGAAGGAGGATATTAGAATATCCAGGCTACACCAGGCAATTGCTCTTCTGGCCTAGTCTGGTGGGTTTAATTTAGGAGAGAAAGGAATTAACCAACATTGACTCACAAGAAAAAATGGGAGGAAAAAAAACCCAGAAAAAAATACCAAGAAGGTACCTCATGCATTCATGTGGAGATCTCAGTGTTCTTATATACTTCTTAATCATACTCCTTCAGCTGCTCTAAATTATAGTTCAGCAAGGTATTAAACAGACATATCTTCAAACACAAGCAGAAAAAAAGGCCACAAATGGGGCAATTCTAGCTACAATAAACCATGCCTGTCATTCAGAGACCCCGCTCTTTCTTGGACTGAAATTGCGGTTAAAATGCAATTCATAAAAATGGCACTGTCTGATTCAGCAGATGTTTCCCTTTGGCGTTTTACTCCTGGTACAGCTTTACAGAACAAGTACGGTTAAAAGAGCATGTTATTAATTAAGGATTAGTCAGTTCTAGCTGGGCAGGTCAACTGGAGTCAGGAGGTGTCTCTGATAGCCTGGTTTGCCTACAGGTGTTTATATTGCTGCTGGTAAGATGTGAGAAGGATCAAACAAACAAAAAGAAACTGCCAGTGCCTGTACAGACACCAGGTGAGGCAAGCTGATAAAAAACACAGGGAAACCCTCCTTTCTGTAAGAAAGCCCCAAGGTCAGACTTAGAGAGCTAAGGTTAGTATGAAGCCTTTGGAAGAGATCGTTGTGCTATTCACATTAGCACTACGTTCCTGCCTGGTTTAGGTCTCAGCCACCCAAGTGGCTTTGTCCAGGTGCTGCACAGCAGTCACTGAGAGGACAGACTGGCTTTATTGAAATGGACGCTATCCCTGTCTGCATCTGTTTTGGCTGAGTGCAGTGAAAATTGTGTCCTTTGGATATGTCTCTTTCATTAAAGATATTTTGGTTGAATTTGCTCTGCAGTGCTATCAGGGGAAAAAAAAAACCCCTAATATTAAAACTTATTACCTAGTCAAACTGTCCAGCTTTTTTCAAGCCTAGAACAAGGAGCTGAAATCTGCATTATAAGGCTTCCAAAATCAATGCATTTAAATAGCATGCTTAACAACAGGAGAGAAACTTCAAGTCCCTAGTTATGAGAATTTTTTCCTGAGGGTATTGTAAGATTGGAGGCCTTCCCCAGGAGAAGGCTTATTCCATGATATCTCATGTCCTGGAGCTGCATTAATATTTTGGTGTGAGTAGCTATGTGGTGTTCTAATGGAGCAGTCAGATCTGTCACTGGATGAGAATTTAGCTCCATTTTGAAATTTTAGCTGTGTATAGCTTAGTACTTCTGGTCCGCTGCATGTACCTTTATTTAAGTCTGATGCTGATGCTAAAGAGTTCATAACAAATTTTTTGGGAAAGTACACAGCCCTTTGAGACAGAATAGGGTTTCAGACTGTACGAAAGAACTGCTGGATCTTCAGTGACAGGACTAGGAGAGAGGAAGGAGATTTCCTCTGTGTGTGTGTCTGTATACTTCTCTGTGTACTTACAGGAGGTATCATAATCACTGATATATTTTCTTCAGACATTGCTAATGGGTCTCCTTCTTCTCTGGGTCCCAGTACAGAATACGATGGTGTAAATCAAGAGTAAGTCAGAGCTATATCAGCTGAAGATTTGGTATCAGGAGTTTGACTTCCCAAGTTCCCCATCATCCCTGTCCCCATCCTTCTTTATTAACAGTCAGCAGCATTTGAGAGCTTTTGATTTATTTATAGAACTGGGACAGTGTGCACAGGCAACTCTACGCCTATGACTGAGGTGATACACAAGTGATGCATAACAGAAGAAGGAAAAATTGCTCAAGCCTTGTCGTGGTCATTGTGACCCAATATGAATCTCTCACATGTCGAAGTTTGAATTACTCTCTTTGCCTGGTCAGAGTGTGCTGCTGTACTGACCCTAAAAAAGGCTCTTCACAAGAGTCCTTAGGACCTTTTCATCACTATAGGATCTTTCCACTGGAATAACTGACGTAGGACTAGAACTTGCATTTTCACTAGGTGGGGGAATGTCTGTATACTGGCACTTCCAGAGCAGATGAAACTGTATCATCAAAGCTGCAGTTTCTACCATTTAAACAGAGCCAATTCCAGAAGCACAGTTCAGTTCACCTTGTAGGATATAAATGTGTCTTCTCTGGGAGATTGTGGTGACAGTGATGTTGGAAAAGGATCACAGCTCTTTAGACCTTCTGACAGACGGGATGCAAAAAAATGAAGTTAGACGTGGCCAAAAGCCTCAAGCACACAATCCAGTCTGCATGGCTTGACATGTCAGCTGGTTCTTGGTAACTGCATTGTCTTAGCAAGCAAAAATGTGAGATAAATCCTGTTAACTAAGCTGTATCTATATCTGTTTATGCAAATATGTGTTGCCTCCTATTTATGATGGGATATGAACATTCAGAAGAAGGGTGACAGGAGCTCAGCTGATATGTGGTATCTCATGCTACAGTGACTTCTGTCAGGAATTCCCTTGCTTTGCCTGGGAAGAGACAATGACAGGTGGATTGGGAATATCTGCAGTCACTGCCTTGATTTCCCTGCTGATTTTCTGTGCAGAGAGATTCCACTGAGAAGTACCTGCTCTCTTCTCTTCCATGAAGTCCTGAATGGGAATTCTCAGAAGGACAGACTTGGGGGAGCATACTAGGAAGTCAGCTCTGCTCCATCTGGCTTCTGTCCAATCCCAGTTTTCTCAGAATTCAGTGAAAAACATGACTGCACCCCACACAGACTTCTACTAAAGCCTGCTGACAGTTTGCAAATGGCCCTTTGTGGTTGGGATTTCACTGTGGTTCTTCATTATGGACTTGGGAATATTTAATACTAGGACCTGCTCAGAACTTTGTTACCAGGTTCACTAAGACACTGATGAAGAAGTCAGTGAACAGGCATATAACTGCTTTTGTATTCTGCGGAGAGGAGTCCAGGAAAACCTTTTGTTTGTAGACATGAATGACCAAAAACTATTACTTGCTTTAATAACTTTTCCCTTCCTTCCTTGGTAGCCTAATAGTTTGTAATTTTTCTGCTTGTTCATGCAGGAACTACCTCTTCAGACTTAGTCTACACAACGTTTCTCTTATTCAGGTATGTTCACTTTTTACTCTCTTATTTTATTTGACTTGTTAATGAAAGTTCTGTAATATTTGATGTATTTTCCGAAGCCTATATAGTGTAAATTTGCCCAAAGTGGTGGAGCAGGGAGAAGACAAAGTCAGAACAAGTTGCTTGCTCCCACTCCAGCGATAATGCTGGGGGAAGGGCTCTGCTACACTTGACCACTTGGATGATGCTCTCTGGTTTTGATTCTTGAGTATTTGGGTGGTAATGGCATCTGCCAAAAATATGGCATCTTAAGGAAGAAAGCATGTAGTGTGACTGATACAGGCTTAAACACAACAATCAATAGAAATCCTTGGCTGTCTTTAGAGATGTCAACAACATGCTGGAGAAGGTTTTAGTATTCTCATCCATCCTCATTTTAGCCCTTGTAGGCCTTTGTGAACATAGATTGTTGAGGAGCTGTGTTTTGCTGAATGCATTACTAAAACCACCATTGGACTTGCAAGCATTCAAGACGCAAAATGGGTTGAAAAATATGTGTTATCAATTGCCTTTACCAAGGCAAAACAGCTGAAGTTTGAAAGGGCTTGCAAATATCCAGCACTATTAGGACTTTACTCTCACTGCACTGAATCTGGAATTGGAGGATGCAGCAAAACTTGTTAACGAAAACACCAGCTGCTTATCTTTAAATAAATGAACACTTATGCTCTGGGATACTTACCATCTTCTATACTTGCTAGATCACCAAAGATGCATTCAGCATTTTTTCAGACAGACTGAGAGGCCTTGCTCCTGTACCTGACCACACAAAGAAGCCATTAGAGTAGTATTGCCAGCCATTCTGATGTGCACAAGCCTTTTGCTGTTAGTAAGAGTTACAAGTATAGCTGGAGAGAAGAAAAGATGTTTAATGGTTGTAAAATGCATTGAATCTTCCTTTAAAAAGAAAACAAAGTCCGGAGTTACCAATGACAACAATAAAGAGTTAGAGAAGCTGCTACTCCCATTTGGCAGTGCCTTCCCTTTGCAGAGCCATATTAGCATGGCTGGAAGGTTTCCAGCGAGCACCCAGGGGAGGGAAGTCTCCGTAGTTATGAGAGGTGTCATACCTTCTGCAGTGCCTGTTATCACACAGCCTCTGGTGCTTGTCAGGGATCCCCCTCCACAAAACCCAATTGTGAATCTCGCTCATACACTTCTGAAGTCAGCCTTGGCCCAGGCCCTCTTCAGTGCAGCGAGTTTCCTTTTCCACACTGCGAAACATGGGAAGTCTCCTTCTATGGCACTGGAGGTTGCTGTGGGATCTCCGGTTAACATAATGAGCTTAGTTCGCTCCTGCTTTCTGGGTGTATCCGGTTACTTTGCCAAGACTTTTTGCATGACAAAGAGAGCATGGAATTATGTTGACACACGTGTTGGGAATGATGGAAGTGATTGTTTCCCGACCTAATGGTTGCCTAAGTAGCTGCTTGGCTTGTCTCCATAAAGCTCATGATGCGATTTAAAGGCACCACCTTCCCTTCGCCGTGCATCATTTTAAAGGTCAGATCAGAAAGTGAGACAAGAAATGCAAGGAACTTGCATTTAGTTCTATAGGGGTGAGAGTGCAGTTCAAGAAATAATCACAATGTCAATTTGCATTATTTTGTATCTCCTCTTTCCTTGTAAGTAAAATACAGTGTGGATCTTGCCAGGCCTGAATTGGGATAGTTTTTCATCTTGAGATTGTATTCTGATTTATTCCTGCTCATGCGACTTCAGTGTCATCCTGCCAGTGGTGCTAAATCTGCTTCACGGTGCAGGTTTGTGCTGACAGATACCTGCTCCCTTGCATTTGTACTTCCACGAGGTGAGGGCAGAAACATGAGGAGCACGGTCTATGGAGACAGCAGGATATGTTGGCTGTGGGACAAAGCCTGGCACTGAGAGGAACGTACCCCTCTAAGCATGGTTTGGTGAAGTATAAAGCTGTTTTTTCCTAAGTGCTGTCATGCTGTATCCTGAGGCTGCACTGTTCCTGTGGGAAAAAGGCATGCCACGTAGTTTAGATAGGAAGTTACTGTCTTGGAATTGCAGTAAACGGAAAGACAAAATTTAGAATTAACTGGGCAAGTTATTGATTAGGAGCTGTGTAAAAAAGACAGCATTATCCTATAGAAGAATTCTGATTTCAGGGGAGTGAAAGAAGGGAGGTCAGTTTTGGAATGTGTCAGCTCTTGGGCCCCTTTATAATAAGGGCTCAATTCTTTTCCTTTCTTATCTCTCATTTGCTCTACCATGTGCTGATGTTTCCTCTTCACTTAGAATTTTCTGTTGGTTCTGCTGAGGTTGTTTCTCCAAGGCACTAATCTCTTACATGAGAACCAGTGAGTGGAGTGCAGCAAAAACTGAAACAGAACAAGCTCATTTCCTGCTCCATAGAACCAAATGTCCCAGCTTCTCAGAGATCTTTCCTCCTCCTCTCTTTGTTTCCTAAATGTGTTTCAGAAATTCCATTGGAACCTGCAAAGCTTTTCACCAAATGAGCTTTAGTTGCGTGAGAAATCTTGGTGGTTGTTAATACTTTTGTGAAAAACCTTTCTGGCTGAACTTCAATATCCATAAGGAAGTTATGGCTCGGGTATTTTGGGGACAATTTGTGATTTTGTCTACCTCTTTTTCTTGCCAAAATTGAAGCACCTTCTAAAGAATTACCGAAAATCAGCATCTCGAGGTGAGGTATCCAAAAGCACCTGTTAATATTGGAAACTTTGGCATGTAACATTAAAATTCTTGCAGCAGTCAAGAAGCATAGTTTGAAAATGGATACTCTTCCCTAAATCTTTAGCATCTCTTTTAAACAAAATCTCTGCAACACGTTTCATGCCCATTTTAAATGATTGTCTTATATGCATTGTAAACTCTCGTTATTAGACATTTTATAGAACACTTCTTTTAAATGATGTGCACTTGGAGAGCATGCTGTTTAATTTATGCATGGATCTGAAACAAGGTTAGCTCCTAATCTGCAGCTTTCATGCTGAGGCCATAGAAAAGTCAGTTTTATACTGGAGTTGGTAATAAATAGAGTAGGTGGAAGGGTCATTTTAAAAACACAAGCCTTTAAGCAAATTTTTAAAAATTCACAATACTGATTGTGAATTCTTAGCAAGGAATGCTATTCTGGGGTGTGTGTTAAAAGCAGGCTACTTGGCTGGCATTTCATAAATCACAGTACAGTGCCTACCCCCTACTCACTGTGATTTTACCTGGATTCCCTGTTCTCAATTGAACTGGGTAGGAAATTATTTTTCCAACCTTTTTGAGATACAAAGATTTCCAACCTTTTTGCACTGAGATGAAAACAAGCCTCTTTGACATTTTTGTAAAATCTGAAGGAGAATGAGATAGACACCTGGTTAATTGGCATGCAAATGCTCTCGGTCAAGTTATGTTCTGAAGCATCAAAAGAAAGCATTTACATGTGCATTTCTCTCATCTCAAACAATTGTCCTTGTTTGTTTGGGGCATCCTTTTTCCCCTTCCCTTTCCCCTTCCCCTTTCCCTTCCTCTTCCCCTTTCAATTTTCCTTTCTTCTTTCTTCTTTTTCTTTCCTTTTCCCTTCTCTCTGGATCTCAGGTGTCCTTCTGGACTCTCATCTGATAAGTCTAATGGAAAATGTTAGAATTTCATAAAATATTTTGGTTTCAGTTGTTTGTTTTAATGGAAGATCTCTTATAAAAAAGTTTTCAAGCAGCCTTGTGACGTTTGTGTGCTGGTATGTCAGGCTAGTAGTATTTTAAATATTTAAAATACTTCAAGAGTTTGTATTGTATTTTAACAGGCTGTGAAAGAAGCAAAAAGTGGACCTATTGCAAAACTATTTGGAAGACATAAGTTATTTCACCTAAAAAAGACAAAAAAAATTAAGATAAAAATATGCTTTAATTGACAATTTAATATTTTTTTCCTAAGGACAAAAATTGAAGTGTGGATTAAGTGCAGAGAGAGAGTGTGTGAGTTCCCCAGTAGTCATAAATCTGGATTAGGAAGGATTGCCTGTGGACTTCCACACTGTCCAGTACCACCTAGGTCTACAATTACAGATCTGCTGGTACCCCACTGCGAAACATGAAAATGCTACAGAACACACAACTTCATTTGCTTCTGAAATTTGGCTCCACATTTCTAAATAAGATCCCCTGTATTCACAGGGGCACTTTGGAGAGTGCCACCCAGTCACTAGGGCAAAACTTGATGAACTTCTCAGTCCCACTGAGGCATAAGAGTTAAAACCAAGCTTAAAGTTAGTTATCAATGTACTGAGGCAGTATCAGCTTTTAAATCATGATCAGAACCTTACTGAAATAAATTTCTTTCTGCTCATATTTGTTGGAGTTTTGGAATGAGCATTTTTTCAAACCTGAAATAGAGACAAAACATTTCCATAGTGTCCTGTAGCAGATGAACTGCAGCCACCTGTGCAGTGCATTTCTACTAAGGATGGTTTTACTCCAGTTTTTCTTCCCTCAGTCTAAGAAGCAGCAACATCCCTGCTACAGAGATGAAGCTCTTAAACTGCACAGCTGCTCCTGAAGACATATTTCCCTCCCTGCTACTCCCTGAAGGGATCTTTAACTCTGTGGCATAATCACTGGTAAATCAACAGCATGTATCAACACAGTGTAGTTAATAATATTAAAACTTGCCTATCAGTCCTCAATATGTCACATAGCAACAAATGGAACAGGTTTTGTCTTTTGCACTTTGAATCAAACCAAGCATTAAATGCATTATTTTCTACTTATTTAGGGCTCAGTAGTGCCACACTTATGTCTGCTGATGAGAAACATGCTCTGTAAGTGTATAGAAGTGTGAGGAGAGGTGGCAGAGTTTAACTTGGTTTTTCTCTGTATAGTTGAATAAAATATGATAAACAAAATCAACAGGGAACAGTGAGTAATATAGTTTACAGCACAAATTGTCACTCAAGTAATCTTTCCTGGTGAAAATCCTTCACTGAGAAATGTTAAGGATTCACAATATGTTCATAAAGCCCTGGCACTTATCAGAAAACTTGCAAATGTTAGATAAATCTTACATCCCCAAGAGCTGCTGGATAGGCACCAGATGGGGCTTGGAGGGCCAAATTCGTACTGCTGGCTCTGCCCGTGGATGCCCGAGGTAAAGTTAACCTGCCCAGTTTGTCTGCCTGGTGTTTGCTCACATGTGAAATAGGGCTGTGGGACTGCTTTATAAAGTGTTGTGGGGTTTGCCAGTAAAAGAGAGGTAAAAGTATCATATTTCAGACTTCCTTGCAGAAATATTCTTGAGCCAGAGCTGTTCCTATTTTTCAAAATATCCTTTCAAAGATCCTGAGAAAATTAGGCATTGATAATGCAGTGCAAGCCCAGGGGTGCTCAGAGGCCAGCCCAACTTTGCTGAAGGTATTTATTTCTTCAATCTAGTTGGAATGTCAAGATTATCATCCAATTTAAAATCCAGTTTGGGAAGTAATTTTGGGAAAGAGTAAGAATACTTTGCCTATCTTTATGTACCATTGAGTTGCCTGACAGGAACTCTATTTTGAAATATTCAGGAATGAGCTTCACTTTCCAGAAGCAGTTTATTATTTGTTTCTTGCAGATTCCCAGATACACGTTTGAATTATGCGGCATATATTTCTAGATACGTTGATTTCTTTATTTTCAGGCCAATGCAATTCCCTCATTTAAAAACATAATCAAAACCTCTACTAGAGCAGATGCAGTCTTTAATATGTGGCTCATAGCTGAGTCCTGGTTGTCACATATTTTATCAGTATGAAACATTTTTTATTAACAGATTAACATATAAATCTATTCATAAATCACCTTCCAAAGCTGCACCTAAAACCTCTCACTCTCAGCCTGGAGGTTTAAAGCTATTCCATAATAAAGCTTATATTGGCTGGAAAAACTTTCTGGTAAATTCAGCTATTTATTCTTATGGGTTTTTGGGTCCCCAAATAAAATCTACTCCCTGAATATTCTCTTCCTGAGAATGACCGGTCAGGAGCTAGATTGCAGCTTTCAGGTGCAAGTCTTCCTTCCCGAGATTTATGTAAGAGAGACATTTCTACATAGAGTGAGAGATGAGGGACGAAAATAAGGCATTTCAGGCTGGAGGTGACCATGTCTGAAGGCCACACCTCATCCTTCAAGGACACACTTCTCCAACTCCTCACTGCAGGGAACTGTACTCTGTGATGGGCTCCAGCATCCGCTGTTGGGAACCAAACTTCTGCTGATGTTACTCATCAGCTGAAATTCAGAGAGCAGAGAATGCAAATCTCCTCTCACACTCCGTAGTGTTGAGTGGTTTCTGAACACAACATCCCCTCTGTCTGAGAGAACCCAGCTCGTGAGTCCATTTATAACCAGCAAAGCTTTTAAGCCCAGGTTTAGCTTTAAATAAATGCCAGTTTTCCTTTGAGAATTCTCTGAGTTAAGAACATACTGCATGCTCTAGTGAGTAAAAATGTTTCAATATGCACATTCATAGGTCTGCTAAACTGGCTCAAGAGTCTACTGTCTAGTCATGATAAATTTAATTGCTCTCTAAAGTGAGTATTTAGGCATGGTATAGGAAGTTCTTATATGTATATTTATGTATCTATTTTCATATATGTACCCATACGTGGGAGGATCATATACATAGGGTATAGCGGCCCTACAGAGGAGCTCCAGGAGCTGTACCTGTTTGCATTTGCAGTTTAAGCAGGGCAGCCTTTCTGGAGTCAGTGAAGGCCATGGAGCTGATTTGCATCCAGAGGGGAACTACCCTGTTACACTCGTGCAGTAAAGTGAGGTTTACATGATGAATGTCAGCTGTGGATTGCCATCCTGCTTCCCTGGGTAATTTGTTAGTTGTCATTCCCTCCTTCCCTGCCTCACCTCACCTAAAAACCAAAATTACTACGGGGGTTTTGGTCTTTGTCAGCAGACATTATGAGCAGGATTTAGAAACTGAGAATTTAATTAGCTGCTGAAGTCACTTACTGATAACAGTAGCATATTGGACTCTTTATTTGATAAAACCCTGTCAGGCATTTTATGTGTAGGGAATGAAGACTAATGCTCTTATTTCTTGCAACTTACAGTCAGGACCATTAGACATCCTTTAGAAAGGGAAAAGGAAAAAAAAAGAAAATCAAAAGAAAAATAAATTCCTTGGACTTCTCGTTTACCGTCACCAATGTTGCTTCTCTATCATTGCAAAATATATTTTGGTTTGCATGTGTAGCCCTTTTTCTCTGTGGGCTGCTTCCCACTCCAGCAGCTCCAGGAGGCTCTGGGGGATCTGCATGTGCTTATGGCTGTCCCTGCTCTGACAGACTCACTCATCTGTGGCTGCTGTCAGCAAACCCAGCCCTGCAGATGTTCTGAGAGGCAGATCAGCCTCTTGTTGTAGCACCACCTTACCTAAGCCAACATTTCAATAAAATGAGATTTACAGAAAAATAGGCTTTTAAAATTCTTATTACTTCAGTTATGTGGGGTGTTTTTAGGCACGGCGGTGGTTTATTCGCTAGCTGTAAGGGCTGGCGCACCGCAGGGCACGGAAGGCGTTTCCGAATTGCTCCTGTCCCAGCCAGGGCTCGGTGACACGATGGTCAGCGAGGGCTCCGGCGCAGGATGGGTTTAGTGCAGCACCTGGCCAGGAGCAGTCGATGTGGGAGCAGTGACCTGTGCAGCTCCACACGCCAGCACAGCCGGCTCCCGCTGCACCCTGTCCGGGGAGGGGGGACGCGTCCCGCGCTCTCGCCGCTCTGCAAGCCGGGCTGTGGCGGTGGGAGCTCCCGCATCCCGCCGAGCCGCGCTGGGGCGGCCGCTGCTCAGCGCCGCCTGCTCGGCCCCGTGCGCTCAGCGAAGGGCTCTTCCTGCCTGGCACACGGCGCCCCGACCCATCCCTGCCGTGGGAGCGGAGCCGCGCATGCCGGCGAGTCAGGAGTCCTTGAAAACACAAAGGAGCACATTGGGCATCTTACAAGATGAACAATGGAGTACGTGGGCCAATTACTGCAAAAAAAGCAGCCTTTTAAAGACTGAGAATACAGAGGAATATCTACATTTTGTTGTCAAAGCAGAGCTTAAGTGAGATCTCAATGATTCATGTCCCTTGCACTGGCTCTCTGCACAGGATTAAGTTTGGCCCTCTTAGCATCCAGTCATTTATAATGAGAGCATTTAAAAAAATCACCATTTATTGATTTGCATCTCTCAAGGGCCCACAAATGACCTCACAGTTCCTCTAAAACCAGCTATTGAGCCCTTTGCAAAAAAGAATAAAATATTTTATAGTATACACATTTTGTATTACTGTGTGTGGTTTTTTTCACCAGGTAAATAATCCTGCTTTTCTCTGTTAGTAACAGTTTAGCTGATGTGTGTTTTACAGCTTCTTTTAAGCGCAGCAGTCCTGAATGACTAATAGGAGGGATTATTGGAGCTATGGAGCATCACAGAGGTGGCCTGCACAGCTGTTACCAGACACCCAGGGCCGGGGAGCTGAGATGGGAACAATTTGCTCATCCCTCCCACAGGATATTGATCCTGTCTCAGCATGGTGGGTGCAGCTGAATCCCTGAATCCTTTGAAAGTCTCAAAGAGCTTTGGCCTCCAAGGTTTCGCCCACCTTCCCCAGGCTGAGCTCAAGGAGAGCACAACCCACACTCTACGAGGACAGATGGGTGAATGGGCACAGCCTTGCCTATGCCTGTGGCATCTCCAGCCACCCTGACTGGAGAAGGATGGGAAGTTTGCAGGCTCAGAAACCTTTCTTCAGGGCTGGAGGAGGAGCAGCAGCAAAGCTTCAGCTGCACACGATCGGGAAAAGCTGCTGAGAGTTGCCTGCTAATGGGTGGGCAATGGGAAAGGAAGGGTGGGTTATACCACTGGAGGAGGGCGAGGGAATGGGGCTGTGGGGCATAAATGAGTTGCTGGGTGCCACTGCAGGTTGAGCAGTTAATAGGAGCAACAATCTTAAGTTATTCTACTGTCACTGAAATGCTTCTTTAATCTAGAAGTTACCACAGCATGGTTATAGCTATCTGTTACATTTTTATCAGTAACGTGACCAAGTAGAGACTATTCTGAGACTGCGGAGACCAAGCGTGGGGAGTCAGGGGAAGGGCATATGCAGAAAAATGACATATTTTTCTCCGTTCTCTGTAAGGAGAGTTTGGATAGCATGGGCTGGCTGCTTCTCTTACAGACAGCTGTGAAGAGGTAAGGTGGTTTCCAGCTATCCCCAGTTTGAGCTTTCCTTTCCCCACATGTGAAGCTGAGATAATGACACTTTGTCCTTTTGAAGTGCTCTGAAATATATGGCTTTCTGTTTAAGATCTAAATGTTATATGTGATTACGTGCACTCATAAATATAGGAAATTTGCCGTAACTGTGAGCCTACAAAATTGTCGTATTCTGATTCATAGTAATGTAGTATTAAGCAGTTGTTATCTTTACCTCTTCTTTTTAGGTAAGCAATTAGGCAATTCCAGCATGTCCATGTGTTTCAAATGGACCCCTTTTTCACTACTTGTTTTCTAAACATTTTGAATTAAAGCCTTTGAATATAAAAATAGAATAGCTGGGGTCTGCTAGGGGAAAAATGCTATACAAATGTATCCCTTCAGATAAAAATACTTAGAATATGAATAAATCTGCAAATTCGTGTAAAAAAGAGAACAGCTTGGAAGGAATGTGGGGGAGGGTTAATAAAAATATATTTTCATCAGACAAAGTTTTCTGTCAAGAATTATATACATTATTTTAATTATTAATTATTCACTTCAGACAGGAGACAAAGCAAGGTTTTGAGGTTTTAGAAAAAGAGTATTTTACTTCCTTATAAGTAAGGAAAATGGCTAACAGGGCTGCAGCCATTTGAATAGGCTGCAAGGTCACCCAGAGAGAAGTGATTTAAGCTTTATTAAGAATGTGGAAAAAAAATCCTAACTTAGCCTGGAAATATTAAGAGACAAACTGCAATTGCCTAAGAGGAGAGAATTTTGATGCATGGGGCAGAAACGAATGATCAATGGTTCATAAATATAATAGTGGTAAACACAGTGACAGGAGAAAAAACTGTATGTGGCTAATATAATTGTTACAAATTTAGTAGCTTTTGCTGTGAGATCAGTCATTGAGGATTTAAGAACAAGGCAAAAAAAGAAAAAGATTTTTTTTTCAATAGAAGACAAATGTGAAAGCTTTGAAAACCACCAGAAACGAGTTAGGTGGAAGAAGCACAAAGAAGTATGCTGCATTAATCCTGTTGTAGAATCGTTTTGTATTCCCTCATCTTAATTATAAGGCATATTCTCAAAACTCATTTGTGGAATCTTTGACCTTCATAGAGGTCAAATGCAAATGTGCTGGAGGGGAGGTGAGGGAAGAGCCAGGTGGAAGTGGGAATGTAAGGGCAAGACTCAAACTGAAGGAAATTGAAAAATAAATCCTGGGTTGGCAGGAGAGTGCAGACTGGAGAACAGAACGGAGAATCTGGGAGGAAGGAATAAAAGACACTGCACCAGAGCCATCTTTGCAGGAGAAGGAGCAAATACATTCCTTGTTGAGATGAAGCTTGGCAGAGCTTACTACAGCATCAGGTGCTGACGTCTGGTGTTGGAAAAGAGGAGGCAGAAGCAAGGCAAACTGTGACAGACCAAGCAGGGAGTCTGGAGGCATCTGTTTCCCAGCCTTAGGAGGAAGATGGGTGGATCGATGCCGTGCACAGTGCTCAGGTCCTGGCCGCTGGCAGTGGCAGCAGGCGGGGGCTGTGTCCAGCTGGACTGGGCAGCGAGGGGTCAGTAGGGCTTAGAAACACTTGAAATTTTGGTGGTGGGACAGGAGTGGCAGAGAGCCATCTTCCCTCACACTGCAATCTAGTTTTGATTTAAATTGTCGTGCATTTCCAATAAAAAATAGACTTGAGAAATATCATTTGGATTCTTGATAAATCAACCTCATTGCTTTTTTTCCCCCAAAGTGACTCCTTGTTCTTCTCTGCGACAAGTATTTGATTTACACTGATTGAGTGCTGGACTGAACCACTGCTTATGTTGCTGGGGATGTGGTGGTATTTGAATTATGAAGCTCTTGATATGAAGAAATCGAGAGATTCAGGTCCTTTTTGGCCTGTGATTTCCCCACTGACTACTGAAAAGTATTGCTGCATCTGTGGATAACTGTAGCCTCCTTTGAGCCTTCTAGAGTATTTAGGACTGGATGGATATTGGCTTCACACTTAATTGGAAGTGCTGGGGAGAGGAGTTGGAGGCAGGATACAGGGAATTCTACACTTTTGGTTCTTCACTTTCTCTGTATTTAAGTCTTCCTTGCTGATGGCGCACAGATGGTCTCAGATTAAGGAAAATACATGCCAGAACTGCAGGCTAGGCTCAGACTGGGAGTTAAGCTTGACATGAAATAAGCAGAAGGCTGTAATTAGCTTATCAGGAGCGTTAGGCATATGGCGGAGGAAAGCAGAGATGTAACGCAACATGTAGCTATAGAACAATACAAAATACTGAAATCTCTTTTCTAAAACAGGGAGGACTTTTCATCGCTGACTTTCTCTTCCAGTCCAGCCTGGTAATTTCTGGAAGGTCCTACTTATTCTTGGTTATTAGTGATTTATGAAAAATGGCATTTTTCTGACAGTTTGTGATGCTACGCACCAAACCTCACAGAAGCCAGAGAGTCTAAAGGTCAACATCTATGTGTGTTGCCAACAAACCTTCCTGGGAAGCTTACGCCACACTTGCCTGTGTACCACGTGTACTCCCTGATTGCAAATATCAGTCCTCTCACTGGTCTCTCTTGTTCTTTCTGCCTGTTTTTTGCAGCCACGTGTTGTGTTTCACCTCTATGCTAGGATTTAGGCCCACTGGGGCAGAACTGCCTTTTAATTTTCAACAGAAACACCTAGCAGTATGCAGCTGAGTGCTCTGTGTGCTTCGTGTGCTTCTGCAGTATGTGTCAAAATCGTAGTAGGAATAGGGTCTGGATCTTTTTTCTAGATGTGCTAGAAAACAAATGGAAATTCTCACATACATCTGCTGAACTGAATAGGGAAAGTACAAAGACTCCTTTTTAGTTGAGGGTTTAGACATTTTTGCCCATATTACTGAAGCTCAAAAATGATTACTTTAAGTTGGGGAAGAGCAAGAGGGAGAGTCTGGTTTCACTTAAGTTCCTGTGGTACAGGCAGGCTCAAGCAGGATCTCTGTTTTCAGCCTGCCTTGCAAAACTTTCCCAATCTCTCTGGCTTACACAAGACTGGCCTTGGCTCATTAAAGTAGTCTCAAAGCTTTGGTTTGGTCTCAATAATGCAGCTTTCACTTAATTAAAGATTTCCAGTGCCTCTTTTTTTCCCCTTTTGGTTGTACTACACCAAGCCTTAGTGCACAACCAGAAAAGAATTTTGATAGGATAAAATAAATCACATGCACATTTATTTGTTTAATTGTGCACTGCCCCCTTTTTTTCCAAGCCAAGGCAAGACTCAAACTATGTTCAACCTCTTACACAATTTTAATGAGAATATATTGCAGTGTTTGTCATCTGAAAGAGTATTAGCACCCCCCAATGCAATAGATGTGATTTCCCTAAAGAAAAACACGAGGCACAGAACAGTGAAAATGTCATCTTAGTTCTTCATTAGTCTCTTTAATACTGCAGGAAGTGCTGATTTTGATTCCTGAATCTTAGCGTAATTGTTGTGAGAATCAGATCCAAATTGGACAGTTCCTCAAACTTATTTTAGCTTCCTCTCTAAGCAAACAAATTAATGCTGAACAAGTATATTCAACGATGTAACCTGGAGAGGAATAAAGAATGCAAGACTTCCCCACTTTAGAAAGCTGATAGTACACAGAGGTTTCACATGTGCTTCAGTGACTACATTTTTGCTTTGAAGCATATAGGGAAAGATTGCGTTTCATAGCTGAACCCTTAACGCGGCTGCACAAAATTGCACTCAGTTGACTGTGTAGTATTTCTCCATAAGCAGAGGGGGAGGGAATGCAAAAAATGTATAGTGGAGAACCCTTGACATCTCTCCATAAGCAGTGAGCTTCAAAGAGTTACAATGGCAAGGAAACCCAGAGCAGAAAAATGAAGGAGAACAAAATCGCTTTGCTTAAGGCAGAAATACAAAGGAGACTATAGCCATGGTAAATTGATTTTGCACTGAATATGGGCTGGTCCATTGGAGGGGGTTTTGAACCTCCTACTCCAGAAATCATTGTGCAAAACAGTAAGAGGAGGCTGCTTAGAAGTCTTGTCACATCTATCAGCAGAGGCCACAAAGAAGAAGGAGGGATTTGGTTCTGAATGGCGACTCTGCCAAAGAGCATAAAGGGGTGGAGATGGACATCTTTTGGCGGTAGAGGAGCCTTGAAAGAAGAATTGCCTCCACTATATCAAGGGAAGCCATTGCTGTGACTCTATTTGTTGGCTCACTTCTTAGAAATAGCTTGTTGTACCTTGTTTGTATCAACTGAAGAAAAGAAACCCTAAAACAAAGCCTGTTCTTTACAGAATAAACAGTGCTGGTGCTATAAGAAATAGTGCTATGTGATACCCACCTGGCCAGTGACAACTGCACCTGCCTGTGCATCAGCTGTATTTATATTCCTGACCTGTTCTTGACTGCAGTGAAAATTTTCTTTAATTATTTTCCCCTCAGTATATTTTAACCTCTTTATTTAGTTATTTTATTGATTTAACATATAATCTTATGTCTCTGTAATCTCCAGTACATTTTGTAAATGTTTGTTATCCTAAGCTGTAAACTGAATGTGACATGGCAAGAAACCAAATTCTACTGTGGCTGTTAATTACCCAGTGTGCTAAAAGTCTCATCTCGGTTTCTGTATGCTTTCGATCTTCACTAATAGGAAAAACATTGTCATCTTTCCCCAATTTCCCCTCTGCTCTTCTCCAGTTCCAGCTGTTGTCATTCATTCTAAACTAGCTATAGGTGAGAGCTTCAAGGTCTTTTTTCACTAGCATCTCAGTTGACTGAGACTGTTGATTTATATTTGGCCCCATCCATGCTTTCTCATGCTTAAAATCAATAGCTTTCAAAAAAACATAAGCATTCCCATACAGAACTTGCAAATAAATCATTGCACTGTTAAGCAGTTTCAAGCAAAAGGAAGCAGATCACCAGCTAAATGAAATCATTGTCACAGACTGACATTTTTCTTTACATAGAATGATAAAAATACAAACACTAGATAGTGGAAACAGAAATGCAGTGCCATCTTTATCTCTCTTCTTCAGAGCTGTATCTTCCTTCCAAAGCATCGTGTTGGCATCTTCATCTAGCATTGCTGTGTAAATATCTAACTGTCAAAGCTCAGCATACAGTCAGAGCAGAGTGTGTACTCCTTCTTTCTTTATCATTATGGACAGCTCTGCATTCCAGCCTCTTTATACCCCTACACCGATTCTCCTCTCTTTGGAGGTATCTTTGTGGCATTGCATTAGTGCTTGTATTAACTTTAAGGGTCTTCCACAAACCTGCTTATCACTGTCAGTAAGAGGTTTACCCCACTTTGAATCAGCCCATTAAGCCAGCATCTCTCTTGCCCTTGGTTAATGTGCATTCTCCTCTTGTTTTCTCCCCTTAGGGTCTCAGAAGAATCTCATCCCTGATATAATAAAACTCTTCTGGTTACGAAAACCACACAATGAGTTATGTGGCTTTGAGCTGTGACCTTTCCCTTTTGTGTGGTTGTGCTCTGTTGTCTCTCAGTGCTCTGCCATCCACTGCTACCTGATGCCTCATTTGTTGTTGCACTTTACTTATAATGCATTTTGGCAAGGCTGTACCTACACAGGCTTGTAAGAGGAGTCCTGGGTTGCAGTGGAGGCTCACAGGTCCTATGAAAACTGCAAATTTGGATGACAAAGTTCCATTATGTAAAAAAGCTCAAATTCTCCTCTGTATGGGATTCAGCATCAAGTTACAAATGCTTTACAGCAGAGTTACTGAAAATACACTTAAAGCAGTGGCGAGACAATCTGCTTGCTTCAAATATGAATTTTAATTTGACAGCACCTAAGACTGAGCCGACTGCTCCATTGTAACATGTTCTTTGTACACTAAAATTCCTGAAGAGCTGAAAAAAGCTGTAACCTATACATGACTGTTTATCTTAGAAAACACCATTTTAGTTTTACTACTTGGTATCAAATGTTCTTTACTAAATCTTTAGACAGTCGCTTTTAATAATAAGACCTTGTACTTGTACAGTGCTTCCATTTGGGTACACTGTAGAAACCGTGATCTGTTAAGCCTCATACAATGCTCCTTTCAGATAAGGGAGTGCATGGTCTGGAGTTGTAAATTCCTACCTGACACTGCAGAGAGGGGGGAGTGTCAGATTTACAGGCCTTATGTTGTTTAATGGAATCTCTTGTGGGATAAATGGAAGTTGAAGGCAGAAAAACTCAAATTTCTTTTTGTAGATGAGACTGTGGCTGTGCCCCAAGATGTCAGAAAGAAGAGGACAGGATGCACAGAGTCTTGCCCATTGTTCTAATCTCTAACCCCGCTCCCTCACGCACCACTGATTCAGTGGATGTATTTTGTGACACTAGCAAAAAAATGCTGTCTAAGAACGCATTTCTGCTAGACAGGAAAGTTTTTAGTCCTCAAGAGAGCAAAGGTCAGTGCTCATCTCTGCCTCTGACATGCTCAGTGGCTTTTCCTAGTCAGTTGACCTCTCTGTGCTTCTGGTTTTCCCTTCTTCCCATGTGCCTGTGTTTTCTGTTTTGATTGTAAGTGCTCTCAGACAGAAATTCTCTCCCACAGCATGTTTGTATATTGCCTAGAAATATGGGGTCACAATCTCAGTTCACTCCTCTACGTGCTTCTATAATACAAGTAAATAACAAGGGATTTTGAAGCTGTGAAATAGAGAAAATCGGTAGCATTGACCACCAAAGAAGAATTCACAGCAGCTAAAAACTTTCTCTGAAAAAATAACTATTGCAGTTGAGAGCAGATTGTGCCTTTAGGCACAGACACCCTACTGCAGTGCTTACCCGCTTGCTGCAGAGCTGTGCACAGGAGGAAAACTGTGAAGCATTTTACCTTGCATCTGAGATATGGGAGGACCATGAACAGGATGGGTGACCATGACTCTGCTAGGTAAGGACCTCATTTGGGCTGGGATAACTTGATCAAAAGAGTAGAGTTCCCTTACCTGGACTCTGGGGCCCTGTGTGCCGGGTGTTAGAGTGCTGCTCTGTCCAGCTGAGCCTGGAAACATAAAGTGAGAGGACAGACTCGACTCTAAATCAGCAAGGGTTAAGAATGAAACCAAAGAAAACAAAGTCAGTCTTCCTGAAAACTCTCCTCCCTGTCTACTGGTCTATTGAGTGCTGATGTTCACCATTATTTTGTGCAATAGGTGAACCAGGGCAGAGGAACCTACCTCAGGCTATTGCATTTCCCTTTGCAAGGGTGTGATAACAGTCCATGAAATGGAGAATCATGAATATCCAAAGACGGTATTATTTGAAACTGAGTGAAATATCCATTCTTGAAATGAGCACGTCCTTCTTTTGATGGATTAGTCCATCTTTATTATGCCAATGTGAAGAAGCATCCACTTCTTCTCTGGCATGAACAGAGTGAGTGTGTTCAGCAGCCAATAAATGCCAGGCCAAAAGCAGTGCCTGTATAGTAAGATGCTGACATTTGTTTGAAGAGAAAAGGTCTGATTCAGAGATTAAGGTTATGGGAACTGAAATCCACTGATGGATTTTTTCACTTGTTTGTTTGTTTGTTTGCCAACCTTCATCTTCCAAGTGTTACATTTGAGGTCTTCCCCAGCTGAGTTAGTGTCCAGCCACTCCGGGAGCTGGTCCATGTGACCGGGCTGGTCTGTTTTGAGGCACCATGGGTTTATATGGAGCAAACAGCTTGAGTTTTACCACATCTTGAAGGATCTGAGATCACTTAAGGGAAATCAATTGATAATTTGATAACACACAATGCAATTCCCTTCATTCAAACCCCCTCCTCTCCCCGCAATGAATTGACTGAATTCTGTGATCATTCCTCATACCTGTCACTGCACGCAGCAGTGATCTGCAATTCGTATACTGCAGTGTAAAGCAAAACTAATTATTGAAGTCTGGCATTCTGTTCTTTTGGTATTAGTTATCTTTTTATCAGACATGCTTATCACAGTTTTAATAAATTACCAGTGTTGGAACTTTAGAAATGGCCTCTAGGGTATTAAGCTACTGTGCTTTATTATAAAAATGTTCAATTTCAAAAAGCTATTATTTATGGAGCACTGTAAATGTTCCTTGTCCTCAAGAGACAAAAAAAAAAGCTTCAAAAAGGGAATTCAACTTTCCACTTTTAGACTAAGGCAACAAGTATTTATGAAGAAGTTCTGGAGGATTAAATAGAGAAGAAATAGCTACAGTGTTGTAGAAATGTTTTCACTGTAAACATCATAGAAATGGAAGAACCTCTTCATGGATTTTTTGCATCCAGCCTATAGAACTTCTTTGAAAGATTCTTTTCTTCTAAGTGCTGTAAGATCCAGCATTTATCACTTTCTTTTAAATGCTGCAGCATTTGCCCAGAGAAGGGTAGATCTACACTGCTGCTATGTTATGTAGACACTACAAAGTACACAGACACATAGGGAAACACTTGTGAAATGGATTTGTTGTTATCAGCAAGAATCTATGGATGATATTTCAGAGGTCTGATTTATGTTCATCAGTATGGATGGAAAGATTGAGGCTGGCATCTTGTAGGGAAATGAACCAGCATCTGAGCAGCCACTGCAGGAATGAGTCTGCACCCCAATTTAGCAAAGTCCCTAAGAATGTGGTTAAGCTAAACTGGTCCAGTAGGGTGTGTAAATATGTGCTTTATTTAAATTGAGGTTGCCAGATTTTAAATGCGGGGAGAAACATAGTGCCTCCATGTTCTTCTCTCCGCAGACTTGAAGAAAAGCTTCCATACCTTGCTGTGAAACGAGCTGATCCAAAAAAATTTTTTGAATGTAAATAAGAGATGAAGATATTTTTGGCTTGTATAAGGAACCTAGGAAGGAAGTTTTTGGGTTTTTTTTTCCAGAGGTACATTTTTCTGAACATACTACTGCCTTGTACAGTTACTGGAAAGGAAGATGTAAATAAATACACAGGGACAGGAATAACTTTGCCAGCTCAGGTCTCCAGCGCACAATAGCTGTCACAGCACAGCACCTCCTGCCCTCCTTCCTCGTGCATAACTCAGCAAAGGGTGATGTGACTGGCAGGCTCTGCTCAGGGTGCCCTCGCAGCACAAGCAGAGAACCAAAATTACATCGCATTCCATGGGCAGGTTGAGAAGTCTCCTGTGGGCACTGCGGAGAGTTGATGGAAATGGAAACTCCTGCGTCAGCAATCCCTGCACGCCTGAGCCTGGGACACTCAGGTGCTGCTTTTGCTTCTGCATCTGCTGACAGCAGCAGAAACCTGAGGAACACAGTACCTTCTAGAAAAAGCTGGCATCTCACAGAACCACTACCTGATTTAGGGGGGAGGTTTCTTGTTTGTTTGTTTTGTTTTGTGGTGGTTTTGCTTGTTGAGTTTGTTGGTTTTTTCTAGTAAGCTTGTACTTGAGGGGGTTTTTGTTTCCGTTCAAACATACACAATATGCATTCTGGTATTACACATCTTTCCCCTAATAGGAGAGAACAACATGGTTGTGGGTCTGTCTGCAGGCATGCAAGTGGTTTACATGGAGCGCTTGTTTCATGGAAGTAAGGCTGGTAACAGATGGATAGGTTTGTAATAAAACACTTTAGATAGTTCTAATTAACAATGAGTTTAATTGATAAATATGCATGTAACATACTCTTCTCCAATCTTAACTTTCCAGCTTTAAAGCAATGTTCTGGTTTTGCATGAAAACCTGCAACCTCCGTTGTGCAAGTACAGTGCAGGGATTAGTGTATGCTTAATCTATAAATTCATATTGTGGTGTTGAAGTATAAATTGCTGACCTGAGTGTAAAAGCTGGTCCATAGAAGTCTAAGAAATTTTCACATTAACAGTGGAGGATGCACATAACTATTGATAACAGGACTTGATAGGGACAGGCAGGTACTTTGGATGCCAGCACCGGGATGTGCAGGTAATTAAATAAATGTATCTAGAAAGCTGCTCTCAGCAGTGCGTGCTGGATAACTGATGTGACAGCACATGATGAGCTAGAATTCTAGAGCACTGTTGATCTGCAGTCAGAACTGGTAGCAAACTGTGATGCTTATAATTTATTGAGAGATACATTATTTCTTTCTTTCTGTGTCCAGGTGTGACCTCTGAATATTCAGATATGCACTGAATAGGCTTAGCTATTGTTGCCCATTCCTGTTAATTTCCAGTTGGGCAGTGTTGCACCAGGTACATGTGATTGTACACACGACTGCTTCTCTGTGATTGTCTCCTTCATGGGACTCCTAAAAATGCTGAAATAATACACGAACATGCCATTTTTAATTTTTTTTAAATAATTGAGAAAATCTGCCTTCATAGAACTCAAGAAACAGAGACGTGAAGGACCAGCTGTCCTTGCAAATAGGCTGAAGGAAGGCACGTTTATTTGCATTTTCAGTTCAGGGACAAAGTTGCTTGTCCTCGTGTGTCTGTCTGCACAGGTGGCTGGGCAGTCCTGCCCATGGTTTGCATGGCTCGTCTTGCACAGCAGCTGCAGCCCCGAGCTGTTCCCTTCATATGGCACATGAATCCGGGTACCCCATTCTGCAAATGGGCCATGTGGTTAAAGAGGAGGTCCCCAAAGTGGCTGGAAACACCACTAGGTGCTGCATTTCTTCTGGAAATGCATGAGGGAAGAGCTACTTGAGGGTTCGTAAGGAGGTAGCATGAGAAGCTAGAGTGCTCTTAATGAAGATGTAATGGGAGGAATTGCTGACACCCTGGCAGCCTAAAAAGCTGTTTGCTTGGTTGCTTAAGCACATGGCAAGCACATACTGTCCTGTATTTGGATATAGCCCTGCTCCCAGGTTTGTCACATTTTCATCCAGACTGTCTTCCACGACCCATGCCATGAGAGTTGTTTTATTGCATATGGGTCCAGAGATGTGTACTGCTTTTGACTGACACATGTAGCAGGAGGTATAAAAATAATCCCAGATGTGTTTTCTGGGGCTGGGAAACTAAAATGTTTCAGACAACTGAGAAAATTAATCATAAATTCAGGATGATATCCCAACAGAGTGACCAAAAACATCTGGTGGATACAGTTTGTACCTCGTCCAAGTGTGCAGAGGCAGTTAAAGCAGTAAAAAAAAAGAAAAATTAATTTGTTTTATTGAGGGCGATGAGGGAAGGGAGCGGAGGCACCTAAGCCATTGTTCAAGAACCTGGCTTTTAAGAAGCATTATGATCAGGTAAGGAAGCAAAAGTACAAAGCATGTCTTCCAGTGCTGTGGTGTTATGCAAGTGTTAAGTAGGTCTGTGCCTCACTGATAAATACATGGGTACACATAGATGCACTCCAGAGAGAGATCTTTCCGAAAGTTGCTCTGTCAATGTCCAGTAGTTTGATCCTGGGGTAAAATGGATCTAAGGCAGAGGAAGAACACATGTTCATCTGTGGAGGAGGGGCTTGGGTTGGACACACCAGTGAGAGGACGCAGAGCACCAGCATCACACAGGAAGCTTGCACAGAGGAGCCCAAGGCAATAGAAGTGACAAGGGTGAGACATTTTGACCTGAAAAGACAGCTGATCAGTCAAGTAAAGAAACCAAACAATGCTGGCGAGCTCATGTGAAAGCCCCAGGCTCAGAGGTGGGAGCCTGGCCAGGTCCCAGCCACAGGCCATGGCCGCAGGTGTGTGCAGGCTCCTGGGAGTCCAGCACAACGCCTGGTCTAGGCTGTAGGTCAGCAGACCTGGCAGTACCAATATTTAAGTGCACATTAGCTGCTTGGCTTTGCAATTGTACTTTTATTATTGTCAAGATGTTCTGCTTTGCAGGGTCATGAATATTTTGTTTGAGTCACCAGAGGTCATAGGAGTTACTCAGCCCTCAAGCTAGCTCCTCCCTATCCTGCCAAAGACCGTGTGTGGGACTTGTAAAACATGCTCTGGATTGCCATATTGCTTAATTATCCTCTTAGCGCTAATGAAATGCACCCTGACTAATGGTGCAGTCACAAACAACATGTTGCTATAATTTGGGCCAATCACCAAGATCTTCTTTATCAGTACTCACCAAGGTAGTGCTTCAGAAGGCTGAAGGGCAGTGTGCCTAATAAAAGAAAACATTTAGGCACATTAGAACATAGCTGGAGGAGAGCAGTGCTCTGACTAGAGCTAAGTTTGCAATATGCCTCGAAGTTCTGTGGTGCAGGTGTCTGGCACAAAGACCTGGGTGACCCCTGGGAGGCCAAATTCTTCTGTGTTGCACTGCTGCAATCCCAGATGACCCAGAGTATTTGCAGGGAACCAGCATCGATTGCTGAAGCAACCAAGATTTTTGTTTTCATTTTCTCCTGTCAAGCACTGTTAAGGTAAACGGGGCTGTATAATGGAAAGTTCTCTGTCTCTGGTTTTAAAATGAGAAAAAGGGCCTCCCAATAAGTGATCTCTTTTCTGAATATCTTTTTATTCTTTTTTTTATTAAAATTGTCAAAACATGATTGAAGGTACAAGGACACTGTGTTTTAATGAGCATGGGATAGAGCTGGGATTGCAGGTCAAAATCCTGCTGTGCAGTTGCTTTGTGGATGTCAAGGGCTCCTGGTAGTCACCAGGCAAAATTCCTTGCTCTCCTGTGATGGCTTACAGTGTGAGCTCTGTCACCCGGTGACATTCCCTCCTGGGATATGACTGAATGATCCTTTTCAGCAGGGACTTATCCCAACTCTCACAAAAACACTTCAGAGGCACAAGCTTTTGGCCTTCACCCTGGCTTGGACTGCAATGCATGGGAGGTTTTTCCCAAGTGGCTTCCAGGGAAAGACCTGTTGCTCTTCCCTTCTCTCACCAGATCTTTTCTGTGCTCATAAAGTCTTTATTTCAAGCCAAATTGGATGGAATGCTCAGCTAATGGAGAGATGCCCTTTTTTTTATTATTATTTTTGAATGAGATCGAAGTATCCCTTCCCAAAATGTTGTATATAAATGCATTTCCTGGCTGGTTGCATTTCTTGTAGTTCTGGATGAGTGTCTTCATGGACCTGGGAGTGGGAAAATTCATCCTCTCTTTTTAGTGGTTTCCCAAGTTTCTCCTGGAAAAAACTGGATTTATCATGTGTCAAGGGGACAATTTCTGTGGCAGCCCAGAGTTTAAAAAGTATATTGGCTGCAGTGAGAAGTTCAAGAAGAGTTCAGATCCGGACCGAACTTTGAAGCTATTTCCTTTGTTGGTAATGGACTGAGGAAAATAAAAATAGAGAAAACCTGGCTCTGTTAGGGGAGCTTTGGATCTTTATCTGAACTTTGTGAGCCCGGCCTTTCCCTATGCAACAGAGCTGTTTTTCTGGTACCCAGAATGATGCATTATGTATAGTATGGATATTTATATGTATTTTCACCTCCAGCTAACAATACCTGCTTGAATTTGTTAGGACTATTTTTAAAAAGTGCTGAAGGGAGGAAAATTGGGGAGGGTACTGAATAGCTGGGTATGTTGCTAAATATTTTAAGTCTAAAAGTTCTCTCTAATGCAGCTTTCCTGGTCTTGACTTTTCTTGTGAAGGAAGGGGCCTGTTCATTCTGAAACAGTCAGAGGCTACTGGGACCCCACATGCTCTCAGCCTCCAGTCAATAGTGCCCTCAGCCCTAATGTGTTTTACTCTACCTCAGGACCTGACCCCACTTGTCTGGCATCACAAATCACCATCAGCCTTTCTTCCCTCTTCCCATCTCTCTGGGTTTCACCTGCCAACTCCCAGTTTTGATCCAGCTTGATTCACTGCAGGGTTACTTAGAAAGTGATAATCTTGGGGGTAAATTTAAGAAGATCAACAGATTTGTGCAGAACTGCTGGACTTTGCTGTAGGGAATTTTTCATTTTGGCAATGAAAGCTGGGGGTTTATACAGCACTATCCTCTTTAAAAAGAATGTGATGACTTGGTGTGTGGGGCTTATGTCTTGGACCTTCCAGCTGAATGATGATCAGAAGTTATATTTACATGTAAATTAAAGTCTGTCCTCTGTGAACATTCCAGTTGCCACTGCCTCTGGACTTCTCATCTATTTATCATTTGTGTGCACTGTGAGCACAGTGGGAGTTAGATATATGGTTACTGTCACAATGCTGCCTTTAAATTGGGCTGCGTAAATTGGCTGGAGATGCTGGCTTTTGTTTTGGGAGTCTCCAGACATGGTGGTTGGTGGCATTCTTGTGTGACTTGTGCATTTTGGTTTTTCAGGCAACAGCATGGGGTTCAGATGAAGACACCAGGAGGTCCTGTCAAAGTAAAGGGAAAACAGAGGTAAGTTTTGCTTTGCTACAATGATGTTATGGGTAAATATATTTGCAACATGTGAAATCCACACAGAGAATGTCTGACACCAGTTTGAGCTTGCAAATTTGCAGCAGTTTAGCTCTACTGCCACATGGGTATATGCACCACCAAGCAAGCCACTTCAAAGGCCCCCTGTCCAAGTTATTACACTTGCTCTGCATGAAATTTAAAGGTGATTTCACTGCTGGAGAGGACACAATTTGTAACACATCAGGGAGCAGAGTGGTGGCAAGCCAGGGTAGCGTCCTGCAGGGGAGTGTGAGGCCAGGTAGGCTGGCTTAGCCCAGGTCATCAGCAATGAGCCACTGGCATTCAGCCACACGGGATTCAATGCTTGCTTGCAGTTGGAGTTCACAGCTGTGTAACTCCCTGGAAGGTGGGAATTGAATCTGCTCGCACACTGCAGTTTGTTCAGGTTGAATATCACAGAGCTGCTTCGGAGGCAGGTGCGCTCTGGTAAACTGCAGTTTGAAGTAAGAATTGCTTGAACTTGCTCATGCTGTCCCAGAAGTTCAGACTTTGCAAGCATTTCTGATCCAGCCATGGGGCCTTTCCACCCTTCTTCTGAGAAGCTAAAACGAAGGCATCTATCTAAAAGCAGGAAATTTTTTGATTTTTCAAATGTGATATTCATGCTCTTCAAAAATCTTCAGTCCTCAACTGAGAGGGTGTCCATTGTCCTTAATACAATACTGCAAAGAGCTCTCAGTCCAAACCAGAGGAGCTGGACAAAAGATAAGACAGAATAAGCACAATCTTTGCTTAGACATAGACAATCAAGCAGAGAGTGATTGTGTGGCTGGCCCAAAATGCTGGAATCTGCCACATTCCCGTTTGCTGCTTTAAACACAGGATTATCTGATCTTCCATTGACAATATTAGTTTTATATAATAAAGTTTACATGATTACTGTATTAATTTGTATATACACCAAAAAAAAACTAGCTTGAGTTTTGCCAGATAGGCAGCAATTTGCTTCATGTAGCTGTGGAGAACAGAAGTGTGGGTATCCTAGAACATCTGTTGGAGTTTCATGTAGAAACAACATTATGCAGGAAATCAACATAGAGGCAAAATGAGTTGGGATGGGCCAACACCAAACATGGCCAGCAATGAGAAGAAGTAGGACAAAATTGAAAAACTCCAAAATCCAAGACATCAGGAATTTTTGAATTTGTGGTGTTTCCACTTTAGATGTGCAAAGAAAGGCTCTTCCTCTTTTCTTCCATTGTAAAGTCTGGGAGATTTAAGTCTGTATTCTGTTGTTCATGAAGAATTTGAATTTATAACCCAGATTATTTTTTTTTTTTAACCCCAGGATAAAGCCACGCATGTGACTGAACAAATTCTAGGGTAATTTCAATCTATCTTTTTACTGTTATGGCAAAAGTAAGCAATGGTCTGAGTATCTTCACTGCTGCCTTCTCACACTGCAAAGGGTTTGCAAAAAGATTTCATGAGGATAATGCTCTGAACAGCTGAGTTTATGCTGATTGTGACACAGAACTGGAAATTGTTTGGTGGGTGCAGTGACCATGAGTGAAGTTTGGAGGAACAGTAATTAAGCAGTCTGTTAAACACTTGTTGACATACAATTAATGGCAAACAAAGGTTTTGACTAAGACTCTGACAAGAAGACAGGAAGCTACAAAGGCAGAAAGATTCTGCAGTAGCTAAGGAAACACTGATCTCCCAGGTCTGTATCTACTCTAACCTGTGTCCACAGCTGAGTCCTGCTGTACATTCATTGTTAGTTACACTGCAGAGAAATGTCTCAGCTCAAAAATACCAAGTTCGGTCCAGGCAGCTGGTGAAGTGCTCTGCTCCAGCTAAGTCCAGATCGGACCCAGGATCTCTGCCCTTGCCTGGGTAAATGCAGCAGGCGAGGGCAGCACTACTGTGAACATTTCTGATTCTGCAGTGCAGTGGTGGTACAAGATGCAGACCTCTGCCTCCCTCAGCTCTGCTTTGTCAAAACTTGACTAACGGCTGGTTTCTCCCCAGTACAGATGATTTGATGATAAATATGTTATGGATTGTCAGGCATTTAGATATGTGGTGATAGAGGCTAGAAATAAGGAGAACCTTTGGCTCTAACATTAATTCACAGTGTAGTTTGCCTAAGTTATATGACTGGTACATTTTCCTTGCCCATTTAATAATGTATGTATTTTAGGTGAAGCTTTCAAAAGTGCCTCATGGATTAAAACGCCTTTTTTATTGTGCCTGTTGAGTATCTAAGTAAGATTTTTCCTGCTGCTTAGAAACTCTCTTCCTAAAATGCATAGAGCTGTACCCTAAGAAAAATAAGAAGCACAAGAATAAAAGCCACAAAGTGCGTATCACAGAAGTGTAATTATTATGGTATAATAGTTACTTCCCATTTGAGTACCTATTGTCTAGAGAAGAGGCAGATGAAAAATCTGGATCTCAGATATAAGGTTAGAAGGTACCATTTTTTCTGACAGCTCTGGCCATGAATTTCACCTGCTTATTCCTAAATTGAGCTCAGTACCTGTGTTTGTCTGCTGTACCTTTTTGAAAAAGATGGAAGGTTTTGCAGTGAAGGCCTGAAGCAAATGTCCTCCCTGTGCTTTGCTAGCTTGTTGTAATTGCAGATCACCTTTCCTGTTAACATGTACTTTATTTTTGATTTGGATCTGGCTTCAGTTTTGAGTGGCTGGTTTTCATTTTGCCCTTCTCTGGTAGATTAAAGAGCCCTTTAGGTACCAATATTTATTTTTTACAGAGGCACTTATATGCTCTTTTCAATGCAGTACTTAGGCTTTTTGATAAAGTAAAAAGATGAGTTCTCCAAGTCTCTTTCTCTAAGTCATTTTTCTACTGCCCTTGAATACTTTTTATCTGTTTTCTGCACACTCCAATTTTTCACCTGTATTCCCTTGTCAATCTCTCTAATGCCTGAGTGTGATTAAAACAGCCTTCCACCCTCCTCAGTTCATGTACGTGGCAGTTTCGGAAGCTCCTCTGCCACAGGAGGTCATGCAGAATTGCCTGGCCGCTGTGACCATCAAATCCTTTTCGTAGTTACTGCTCTTGGGATGTAATCTCCATGCTTATACATAAAGTCCTTTTGTTCCTCTTTCTTTAATGCAGACCATCTTAAAAAATGTATTTTGTTTGTTGGGTCCAGCTCACCAACCATCCTGGCACACATCACTATATATATACAGTGAGGCATTGGCCTCACTGATAGTTGCTACTTTTGCCATCTTTAGGTTAAATATTTGTTAAGAAAAATGTTGATACTGGGCTAGTACCACCCCAGCTGGGGCTCCACTAGAACAGCAAGTTTATGAGTGATTTCACTTTGAGCATTTTTTTCATCATAGTAATTTATCAGATTTTAATCACTTAATGTAAAAGTTCCTGAGCCTGATTTTAAAATTAACTCTCTGCAATATATCATGCAGTATTAAAACAAACACCTCAGAAAAGTCTCTTTTGTTGATGTTATTTTTATCAACTAAAACTTGTGGTTTCCTCAAAGAAGTGTACATGCTTTGCTTGCCATGTCTCTGGAGAGGCACGCTGGCTCCCACAAGTAATCATTCTTATTTTTTGCGGCATTTATAAAGTGTAGCACGATCAATAGCTTTAAACAGCCCCCTGGAAAATATCCACATTGCTGAGAGACAGTGCAGAGAACAAAGTCAGTGTTATGTTGCCTTTCTTTGTGTCTTCCAAATGAAATCATCCAGAGGTTGTAGTTAAAATGAATGATGGATAGAGCAGAAGAGGAAGAGGTGTATTTAATTTCATTAGGAGTTGCTTAGCTCCTAGTTTGTAATTGGTTTGTCGCTGTATAACAGTCTCTATCCACCACATCTAAGGAATTTTGCCTGACATGGAAACTTGTGGCTTTTTAAGCATTAGAACTTTGGTCTTTCTTTTGTCTAAGCACCGAATTATTTGTTAATGTTCCAAAAGCAGCACACCATCATTTTAAACTGTGTAAAGAAACCGTTTTTGAAAATGACAGTGAAAAATGGCAGCTCTTATGTTCTGCCCTAAGGGCTTTGTGTAGCCGGGAGGAAGATGATGCACTCATAACACTTCTGGAGCAAGAAAGAAGTGAGAGTAATGCCTGATAGGCATCCAGCTGGGTTGTCCCACTGCACTGCCAGTATAGCTTCTTCCTTTTTTTTTTGTATGGTGTGCTGTTGCTGTGGACACACAAGGTTACAGGGAAATCCTAGCCCAAGGCTTCAGCCCAGTGGAATGGAATTGGTGCATAGAAATTGCTGAGCTAATGGAGGAATCAGCTATTTCAGGCCTTCCAGTGGCTCTGTGTCACACAGGGGATGCTTATCTGGTGGAATTAGGAAACTCCACACCACTTAAGAATAATAGACATCCAGGTAGAGAGGCACCATAGAAATCCTCAGGGGAACAGAAATAGCTGGGAGGCCATCAACTCTTTTTATCCCCTTTGTAACTGTTCCTAGAGACCTGAACCTACATTCCTATTACTTCTGCTAAGCTATCAATGCAGAATCAGGCCCCAAATAAATTTGATTAGAAGCCTATTAAAGAACATTTGGCTGGAAAAATCATTAGCAATTCTTTTTGCTATCTATTGTGCTCAGAGAAGGGTAGTTTGGTTGGGGCCTTGGCTTAAACTGAGTAACAGAATTGTTTGTCCAAAGAAATAAATACAGATATCTGAGAGTGTATCAATAGCAGTGCTCAAGAACAAGTTGGGTCTTGATTGTTTTTTAATAAATTGGGATAAGCTGCAGCAGATAAATTAAATGCTTGCTGCACTCTAAAATGTCACTGAAGGGGTAACTTGGAGCTCTGCTGGCTGATTCTCTGAACTCCAGGTTGTGCTCCAGGAGTCTGTGTCTCTCTACTGAGGATGGCAGACTGTCTGCAACAGCTATTTTTCAATACAGTGTAGAACTGTAAAATATATCAGTATGTGATGAAATAGTGTTAGCCAAAAAAAAAAATTAAAAAGGAGATCTCTCACAACAGGGCTTCGGTGGTTTATTTAAACTAGAAAGCCATTAAAGTAGTTAGTATTTATAGCTAAGTTTTCAAAGAAAAATGCATCTGTACAATGAGATTAAGGTTTTATAACATTTTAGAACTGGTGTTAAGAGATGACAGAATAAACAACTAAGAAGCATCTACAGCTGGTTTATTTGCAGCAACCTGAAACTTTTTGAATTTTACCTCAAATGGAAGCTGCAGGAGGTCAGCCCCTCCATTTGCTGATCTGTCCACATGAATGAAAGCAGTAACAGGGCACCACTTTTGCTTCTCGGGTTTGAATTGTGCTCTCAAAGCAACCTGACATCTCTGTGAGCTAGAAAGAGACCTGGTCCTGTCCACAGCCAGGACATACACCATTCACAGACAGTGGGTGAGCAGTAACTCTAAATGTTACAAAAAATGAAATAAATGAGAATGGACTTAAACTGAGAGGGTGGCAGGAAGGGGCTTCAGTGCAGTTTTTTCTGACTGTGAGATCCTGTGGCCTGCAGAGTTGAGCACTAGAAGTCATGTCTTCCTTTCTAGGAAAACAAGGGCCATTAGACTGGAGAAAAGTGATACCTTCTAAATTTATGGCCTTATCTCAATAAAGGGACCAATACCAGGTAATTTTGAGGAAGAAGCAAGAACCTCAGTGTGTAACATGCAATTCATAGGAAAATCAGAAATATGCTTAATTCTCTGGCGGTGAGCCACAGGTTTTTATCAGTTCTGCCATATATTTAATAATAATCCTAACTAATATAACTAAGTTATTCTTATTAACCATATAAATATACAGTCTTCTCACTTTATTTAAAACCTTAATCTTTTGATCCCAGTAATATCTTCTGGTGATGAGATTTGCAGACTGATCATACACAGATTTAACTGTCTGCTCCATGATATGAGAACAGGATCCAAATATTGTCTTGTCTGGACAGAGGTGGGCTCAAACTTGCCAAATTTTCTGCTTATATTACAGCCCATCTGAATCTTGCTTCCTGTGTGCCTAGAGTTTTCCAGCCACATGGAAGAAACTGCATTAAATAGCTCCTATTTTCTGTAGGGGTTTGTGAGATCATTTTACTAACCAGTTGCCTCAGCTATGACTCGTTGCAGAGAGAACTGTATTGAATGACTTTTCAGAGCAAATCCAGGCTGGTTTAAAGAACACAGAGAGGAGGCTGTTCCTTGCTATTTATTTTGAGAATGGGGTAGAAAGAGGATCTAATTAAACCTCCCAGACACTGTCTTGAGAAAAATCCTGCAAGCAGGAGCATTTAAGTGGTTTTGTTTCTTCTTTGCTTTTGTTGGAGGCTTCATACACTGATGTGACTGGCCATGGGTATAGCAATAAGAAACATGAGGTGAGCACTGTATTCTGCTTTGGGCCAGGCAGGTTGGAGAGATGTGGTCTGGTAGTTGGACACCTTTGTGTCTGCCCTCTAACCCACTGTCACCACAGTGAGTTTAGCACCTGCCTTGTTTGGATTCCCCCAGCTGAGAGAGCAGGGCAGACAATGTACATCTGTTTCAGAACATTACTTTAAGTGTATAAATTGCTTTGAGACCAGTGCATGAAATGAGCTTATTATCATTGCTCTTCCTCCAGGAGCATGGAGTGCTGCTACCATCATCTGTAAGGCAGGTCTAGGGAAAATGCCTGCTCAGTTAACTCGTAGGAACAACTACAGGTGTACATGGCCCACACCTAGCAGCATTATTTTTAAGCAGTAAAAACGGAGTAAAAGTGTGCAACAGATTCATCACTGCCAGTAGACTGCAGCACATGACCTTCCAGAGAAATTCTTTATGTGTGCTATCTTCTCAGCTGGGAAGATTTTTATAGAAATTGAAGTTTGTTAATCTGTACAACATGTACAAATAAAGGGAATTCTCCAAATTAGGATTTTAGATTTTTGCTGGTCAGGGCTTTAATTAGGAATACATTTTAGTAGCCAGGCGGGAAAGGGTCCAGCAACATAACTGGTCTTAGCTGGTTTAGGTTAGAAGCTGTGCTCAGACCTTGCACAAAGCAGAGAACAGTGGCAGTGGAGGGGGAGCAGATGGGTCTTCTCTTATTGTGTGAAATTTGAGTACAGAACTGCATTCTAGGTTAGATGGCAAATCAATCATATTCTGAAAACAACACTCTGTTGGGAGATGACCTAATACTTTTTTTTAACAGCATTCGTTCAAGAATTTTTAGTACATTGCAGTCAAATATATAGTGATCCTAAAATTACGTGGGATTGAATAACTGTACTCTACAGAAAGAGGAATTACTTAACCCCGTCATGAAACGCAGGCGTCTCTAGGGCAGGGAGGAACTGACAGGGCTCCCAGCACCATGCAGCAGTGACAGGGGAGGGCAGAGAGGCTGGCAAGCCCTTCGTCTTGTTAAAGGAAGCAATGAGACCTCTGTTCTCAACACAGCAGCTGGGACAGTGCTTCGCAAGGTCCTGTTTGACAGACTGATGCACAGTCACCATGACTGATCTGCTTCTGAAATAAAAAGAGTTGACCCAGCTATGAATTCTAAGCTCTCATTTTTGGGTAGCAGGCCTTGGGTATCTGCCTCCCCTGCTGCTGCTGCCCCTGAAGACTGGCAGCATCTGCTCTGTGGCACTCTGTAGCCTCTCTCCAGGTTGGGCAAGTGCTCCTGGGCTGGCTCTGGAGTGCAGCCTGTGCCATTCAAAAACAAGGATCGCGTTTCATGTCCATGCAGTTGCCATCTGTGGCTAACACTGGCAGGTTCCTACGGTGAATCCTTTCCGTACAGCAAATGAAATAAGATAGTGTGTAATCCAGCTAAGCAAGCCCCTTCCTTTCCAGATGATAGGGAGTGTTTTTACACCACTGAGTCTTGCAAATGAAGTCTTCAGGGAAATGATCAACAGCATGGAGCGCTGTGAGACGGGAGCTTGCAGAATGATTGCTGCTTACAGGAGGGAGAAGTGGTGTCTGCAGCTGTAGGCTCAACTTAGTGGCAAATGATGATCTATTGGAGGGAAGAAAGCAAAGCAGCCAGGGTAACCCAGCTGAGGTTGCTATTTTTTAACAAGTTTCCTTTTCTGTTTATGGTATAACATAACAGACTTTCTTCCCTTGGAGCCCCGTGGGTGCCAGTCATTGCTCATATCCTCTCCTCTGAGATGGCCCAGGGCCCGGGGCAGGCAGGCTGGTGCACCTGGCTCACTGGGGCTCTTTGGGTGATCCTTGGGGCAGGTGGCTCTGCAGCCCCTTGCACCGCCTCTGGGAATTGCACACTAGTCTCTCACCTCCCTTTTCCTGTGTGTATTGTTAGAAAGTTCCTGCCTTATGTGGCCTCCTCCACCCCCACTACTTAACTCCAGGAGACACTCAGTTAGCCTGATCTGCACTCCACAGGTCTCTGGATATGAGGTTGTGGGTAGAAAGAGAGACCATGGCTCTTCTCTAACAACATGAAGGTGATTTTTTGAACAAAAAGGCAACTGCAGCCTTGTGCTGCCACCCCTACCATGTGGGACAGCAGGATCCCCCCACCTTTGGGGTCTGGCATGTGGAGGGAGCTGCCTACCAGCAAGTGGTCAAGCAACTGAGACTGGAAACTTGCTATTTCTCACTGGCCTGGCCTGAAAGAGAAACTCTTTCTACCAGGGAAAATCCTGAGCACACAATCCTCTGGGAGGCAGGAAGTTCAAGCACGAGATTCTCCTGAGCTGCCTGGTCTATTAAAGAGAAGTTCCTGCTGTTTTCCTGCTGGCACTGGCTTGAATTATAGTGCAGACAGACCTACTGGCCTTCACTGGAGTTGGTGTCTAGATAATGTTTTCAAAGCTGCAGCATTGCTAGGAAAATAGGTCAGAAGTATCATCATGGAAAGAGGGAGAATTTCTCCTCCAATCTAAGCAGAGCACAGAAAGAGGCACTTGTAGCTATGACAAAATTGACCTGATGTATGACATCCTACCCCAGGACTGTGCAGGGCTATGGTTAGAGAAATAAGCAGCAAATTGGGCTTGCTCACTTAGACTGCTGGCTCCCTACAGCTGTGCTCCACTTGAGGCAGCAAACCTCAGCCCAAGTTAGAGCTAAGGAAGGTGCATTCCCGCTGCAATACAGGTATTTTTTAATGTAATAAAATTTTCAAAAATCTTTTGTCTCTGTCTTGTGTCCCTATAGGAAGAGTGCCAGAACTATGTCCGAGTGCTGATTGTTTATGGCAAGAAGGTTTTTACCTGTGGTACCAATGCCTTTTCACCAGTGTGTTCCAGTCGACAGGTCTGTTTTGCCTCTTTCACAGTGATGTAGAGGGTTGGATACATGCTCTGGGGAAGGCCAGTCATTTGGCAGGCTATCATGGCTGCACAAAATATGTTCTAAATGTAGCTGACTGAAATTATTTTGGTTTTCTTCTTTGGGCTGCTTTGGGGCAATGAGCGTTTCTAGAGCTGGGGAGCAAAAAGTTCGTGTTATGGGTGAGCTGGGTCTGGACAAAATGCTGCTCATGTAAACCTTGGGTATGGCATTTAAAATGGGGAATATAGACAACCTTAGCTGTGAGTACCTCCTGAGCTGAATACTTTAAAGTTTCTTTAAAATAAATGGCATAACTCCCTTTCAATTCAAGGGAGGCAGGAACAGGTCCAGAGAAATGTTTATTTGTATGTTTTTTTAAGGCCAGTATGTATTCAGGAGGTGTCTATGGAAGATTAAAAACCTATGCTTGCACCAGGAGCACCTGATTACACCAAGTGGGCTTGGGCTTTATTGGCTGGGGAATCACCCTTTGTGCAAAGCAATAGGATCAGTGAGGCTCAGACACAGCTTCTTACATTGGCAAATAATGACTGTAAAGATCAATTTTCAGTCATCACTAAGATTACATTCTCACGGCTACCTGATTTTTAAAAATCGGGGATTTGCTCGTAGGTACTCATGGGCAAACCAGATTCTTTATACCAGTAAGAAAGTCAGATGCTCTTTAAATTTTCTTCTCTCTCCTTTTAAATACAGGTAGGAAATCTCAGCAAAATCATTGACAGAATTAATGGAGTGGCTCGGTGCCCATATGACCCTCGGCATAACTCGACAGCTGTGATTACATCACGAGGAGAACTCTATGCTGCAACTGTGATTGATTTTTCTGGACGGGATCCTGCTATTTACCGCAGCCTTGGGAATGTTCCCCCACTTAGGACAGCACAATACAACTCCAAGTGGCTCAATGGTAAAGTCATGTGGGTCACATCTGAGCAAGAGATGTATTAAAGTCAGCTTGGCAGGCTTGTAAATCTTTCTCTCTCTTTTCATATTGAGATCCAGAGTTATGGTGAGGAAGGGCTTCCAGAGCAATAATCAATGCAGCTTAGAAGACACGTAAGAAGAGCCTGGAAATATTTCAGAAAGGTTGATTTAGAATCTGGAAAGTGGGTCTTACAGGCTACTTAACATATATATGGGTCTCTGTCTTGTGAGATGACCAAATACATCATTTTAACAAGAAAACTAGTCAAAGGTTTGAAGATCAAAATCAACTTAAAGCATCATATTGTTGACCTAGTTCTGCAGAGTGATAGGCACTATTTACTTCCACTGACTCAGCTGAAGATGCCTGGTTTCAGTGCAAGATCACTCCAAAAATGAGAAATTTCACAGCACGTTATGTTCCATGTGAACCCATGCTCATGTGGATGTATAGTTATTAAAAGCAGTTCTTACCCCAGTGTGATAATACCCTGCATCAAGAAAGCTATAGAATTTCAACCAGTAATCCCTGCACTGAGTCCATACCTTCTGATTGGGGCAAAACACTTCTTGTCTGAGCAGACTGTAGTGATGGAGACCCCAATATTCCCCCTATCTCCTTTTACCCAGGTAAATTGACCAGATATTTGAAATCTTACTATTAGATTTCAGGACCTTTCAATTAAAGATAAGAGCAGCGGGACTGTGCGCTCTCTGGAGCTTAATAAGACTGAACTAGACTTCTGCAGGCATACTGAAGTCAGTATGGAGACCTGGAGTTTAAGGAAAAGGATGTCATCAGGAAAGACTGCGAATTAGGACCAAGAAGCACCATAGCCCATATACGTTCATTGGAAACACGTTCCTCTTGTCTGTGCACGAATGCAAGATTCAGAAGGAAGACACATTGGGACAGGGGAGTTTAAGGAAGACAAACAGTAACTGAAGTTCTCGTATGTGACTGGAAAAACTGATGTGACTCTTGGATTTATAACCTTGTGCAGCACTGGTGACATCGGAGTAATTTCGTCCTGTTCTGGCCACTTTTCAACAAGAAACAGAAAACCTGAAGGTGATTCAGAGAAGAGCCATTCAGTGATTTGAAACTTGGAAAGCCTGCCTCACAGTGAGAGACTTAAGGAGCTCAATTTATTTATCTTCCTGAAAAGGAGATAAAAGGTGTTTTGTTCATGATATGGAAGTACTTACATCAAGAAAAGATTTTGGAAAGGATAAAGTTCCTTAATCTAGCAGACAAGTCATGACAAGAACCTGTGATTGGAAGCGGAAACCAGATAATGTCAAATGGGAAAAGAAGTACAGGTTGCAGCTGGGTCAGTCTTTAGTCATTTGAACAAGTCACTGAGGAAAGTGATGGATGTAAAGCCACGTGACATTGTCCAGTGAGATCAGATCTCCTTCGAAAGATGTGGTCTAATTCACCTGTTAGTTACAGGATCTGATGGTGGAATTACAGGGTGAAATTCTCTGGCTTGTGTTAGACAGAAGGTCAGATTGGGGATCACAACGGTCCCTTTAAGATTCATGGTTACTTTGAAGGAGAAAGTTTGACAGGAGATGATTTGCAATGCCCTCCCCTCTCTACCATCATCTACCTCCCAAACCTGCCTTGCAGCAGCAGTGGCCTGCCTTTCTCTGTTCTCCTTTCACTCCTGAGCTGCAGCTTTAAAGGAATTCTCTACTTCTCTTTTTTCTTATTCCTTTGAGCACTACTCAGAAGTGAATATTGTAAAAACACTTTATAAAACCAACAGGTTTGGTGAAGGGTTGTTTGTTTGTTTGTTTGTTTGGTCAAATATTATTCATTGGCCAATTTTTTCCCTTTACCAAAGAAACTTTTAGGATAAAAGACTATAAAACTTTGTTATATACCCAATTAAAATATTTTCTACTAATCCTACTAAATTCCAGGTTCTTTTCAATTCTTGTGAAAATAATAATGAAAATTTTAGGAGAAAAAGCATGAAGGAGTGCATGTTTCACTACTGTCAGTCTCTGGCATGATTTTGTTTTATGGACATAAGATAATCTTTTGTGCCTAGAAACTGGAAAGGTTTCATGATAAAAGCCAGATGTGACAGTGCTGGGAGAGTAGTCGAGTGTTTCAGTGCAGCTGTCTGGGGAATCGGGCGGATGCACGCAGCATATTTAACACATCATAAGATCCTCTTCAGAAGTGAATAGGTGAAGCAGCCCAATGGGAAGGGTTTATCTTGTAAAATGAGTATAGGTACAGAGAATAGTCATGCATATGCCAAGTGTTGCACTCTGCTTTCACTGAAATCAGTAGCAGCTTTGCCTATAAAGTGAGGAAACAATGGGGCATTTCCAAGATCTGAAAACAGGTACTAGAGCTATATCCTCATATATCATTATTCCCATCTACTATTTTTATGTCCTCTGCTGACTCCAAACTCCCTGTGGTCACAGCTTTGACAGGCTGCATAAATGGAGCTGGCAGCGCAGTGCATTGAGCAAATCAGTGAGCATGGATTGATTTCTAACCTATATAAATCTCTTCAAATGTTTGTTTTTCAGAGCCTAACTTTATTGCTGCCTATGACATCGGCTTGTTCACCTACTTCTTCTTCCGTGAGAACGCGGTGGAACACGACTGTGGGAAAACAGTGTATTCTCGTGTGGCAAGGGTTTGCAAAAACGATATCGGAGGGAGATTTTTGCTGGAGGACACATGGACAACTTTCATGAAGGCCAGACTGAACTGCTCCCGTGCTGGAGAAATCCCTTTCTATTACAATGAATTGCAAAGCACCTTCTACCTTCCTGAGCAAGATCTGATCTACGGTGTCTTCACTACTAATGTGTAAGTTGCACTGGCTTTACTTTCCTTCCTTTATCCCCAGCAGTCTGAGACTGACAATGTATTGATTTCTTAGACAGTCTGAGCAATCATTTTTGAAAGATCATTTGGTAAACGTGAAAGAATAGATGGGTCTGTGTTATCCATTACAACAACATAGCCTCTAGGACGGTGTTTTTAATCCATGGTTCACGGATTCCTGGAGTCCATAAAAGGTGACTGTGCAGTTTTAGGGTAACTTAATTTGATACAAACCTGGACAGTGACAGACTTCAGACTTTTTGTAGTGACAGTGCAACTTGTGTAGTTTTAGGAGAGGATTTAAAAATGACCCAACAGAAACACATTAATTTCCAGCCAGGCTAATTGCCTGGACAATCTGACACAATTGTGTGAACACTGGAGCTGGCCCATGAGATGGACAGGTGCACACGCTTGGGAGAGAAGGGCTAGAAGGAGAAGAATGAGGCAGATGGGATCACAACAGCCAAGACTGAAAACAACATCTATTGCAGTTGAACAACACTGTAATAGCAAGGTCATGAGGGCCACAAGGCATTTAGCATTTCCAAGGTGGGAGGACTTTACGTCTGCCACAGACTGTTTGAGGTCTACAAATCAAAAGCAGCGTTGGAACTCTGACAGGAAGGTATGATTTCTGATACTTCATAATTTCATCTTCTTGGCTTGATATTGAAAAAAACTTGTAATTGGAATGATTTAGTGTAGCTGTGAAAGCAGAAAGGAGAAAAGGAGTTAATTAAAAAATATATTAAAAAACTCATAATGTATATTTTTAAGTCAGGAAAACTCAAATAACTTTTTTCTTTGATGCCTAAGGCTAGGATGATAAGTTTCAAGCTATAACCAGTCTGCATGGTATTGAGTTTCAATAATACATGTTCTCCAGGGGAGTGTTAGCCTGACATGTAAACTAGAGAATGAAAATCTGAGTAGGTACGCCATATGGCAAATGCTCAAAGTGTCTTCCTCATGCTGGGCAGCCAACATCTTTGGGGTTTTTGTGTGCAGTTCTGTACTGTTCAATATGAATAAGGGCCTGTTCCCAGGGAGCCCACAGAAAACCAAAGTGAAGCCCCGCTGAAGTACAAACCCTCCTGTTTCAATGTGTCACCTGCTGGTGTGACAGGGCTTGAACTTCAGCCCTTGAAGTCACAAAGCATCAGCCCCAACTTCGTGAGCTAAAGCGCTGTTGGGAGCCTCACTTTGAATCAACAGAGCCTGCATGTTCTTCCCCCTCTGTAAATTCCAAGAAATAGGTGTTTGGTCACCCTCATCCCTCTTCCATGTTTTGTTTCTGTTCCACCATTGCCAATGTCAGTCAAAAGTGAGCCAGCAGAGAAGCAACTAGAAAAAATTACATTGAGCACTGCACTTTGACTGTGGACTTGGGGAGGATCTGTCCTCAGACTGAAAGGCACATGAGTCATTCTCTAAAACCATTTAGAGGATACTAGCCAAACTTCCTGAACATTAAAAGTAAATCTGGCTACTGCTTTGGGCACTTGAGCTGATTCTTTTTTTTTTTTTGCAGTTGGAGAGGACTTCTGTGCCCATAGTGATAATGTTTTATCTATCCATTTGTCCACTCATCCAGCTAAGAATGGAAGTTGGAAATGAGAAAATTATTAATAGCTGTATTTTATTTATTAAATTGAGGACCTTTTTGGACAATTAAGAAGGAGACACAGACTAGCTCTGGCTGGAACAGTTCTCTTCTGCTGTGTCCATCTCCCAAGTTTAACATGAGAAGAGATGAGTGTCTCCTCTGGGTACACTCGAGTCATTCTTTGTACATCAGAGATGTAGGATCTCTCTTGTATCTTCTGAAGACAATATAGTGTGCAACATTTGTGTAATTGAAGAAATTAGTAATTGGTAATAGCTGAAGTTAGATCAAATAGCATTTTGGGTCTACAACATGGTGTTCTTTTAAAAGTTCAAAGAGAAAATGTTCCAATTTGTCATTTGACTAGAGAAATAATGGTAATTATTCTTTTAACTTTCACTGGGACTTATATCATGCTGCATGAGCTCTGCATACCAAAGAGGGTTAATTTATGCACCAAACTGAGTTTCTTTGTGATAAAGTGCCAATGCAACACAAAACTATGATTTTGTTGTTGCTGGTGTTTATAGGTATTTTTAATTTTGGAAGGTTAATGTTTAAAGAATTTAGGGTCATCTTATAACAAAGGGGAATGAGTGGTTGTGGTAACACCCATGTATAGATTTATTGCTTCATGTTCTGTCATACTCAGCTGAATCAGTGGGAAAGAGAGCTTTTGGGGGAAGCTGCTGATGAAATATTTAAGATGTTTTTATTAAAATTTTTGTGGGAGGTAATAGAGACAATATTAAAACCTCTTTGAACTTAACCCATTCTTTAAACCAGCTAGTTAATCACAGGAGGTAGGAGGTGGGAATAAAGGAAGTTGCACTTCACACCAGGAAAATACAGGGGCCAGCTGCACCAGTTGATGTCACTGGCTTGAGCCTGGGATCAAACTTTTCATAAGGAGGGATGGGAAATATGCCAGGCCACAGACGGAAAGGAAAATGGTCCACAGATTTAGTGGAAAACCTCTTTCCTTTCTCCTTTCCAGCAAAGAGAAAGGGCTAAACTACGAAGTCCTTAGCACGGCCCTAAAAATATCCTTTTTTTTTCCTAAGTATTTTCATTAGACTAGTGGAATTTTATTCTTTCTTTTCCTTTTTCATTTTCTTCCTCATTGTCTTTTTTTTCCTGTGTGTGCCTCAAGGCATTTACTTGTCATCCATCATTAGGTTTGTCTTAAGAGCTGCTGTCTGCGAGCATGCACTGCATCAGCGGTGTTCAGACAAAAGTGGAGAAAGGTTTGCCTGGCATTGCTTTGACATGTTCAAAGTGAGCTACTCCATCATTCTGGGGATGGAAGGGGCAGGGGGGAGCAGAGAATGGGAAGGCAAAGCAGGAAGTTCTTCCTGATGTTGTATTTCTAGGAAGAAATATGCTGTGAAAGACTCTCTTCTTCTGCTTTCCAGCCTGGAATGGTGAAGAAAGGCTTTTTTTGTGTGTGCAAGAGAGTGTAATTATTGGTTTAGTTAAAAAAAAAAAGTGTTCTTTTCAGGGAATTCAAACTGCCTTAATTAGCAGAAAGATACATACAGCAGGGCTTGGGTTATTTAAAAGGCACCATGACGAATCAGTCTCTCATGCTGGCCCTATTTTTAGTTTTATTTTGATATTTTTTCTCTAAACCTTGTAGTTTTCCTCAAAAAAAAAAAAAAAAAAACCACCAAAAAAATGGGTGGGGGGGAAGGGGAGAACTGGGAGCAGGTTTGAATTTCAGGTCATCACTTACCAAATGTCCCTCTGGGTCAGTTCTGTTGAGGTCACCATCTACGAGTGCCCTCCAACCCTCTTGAGGCAGGAGGAGATGAGCTGGCTCAGGGCCCTGCAGAAATGGGTCCTCTAGGACTGAAATGGGACAGCAAAGGCCAGCTGATCTGTGTACAGTCTGACTGGGCAGCAAAGCACCCCGAAAACAAACTCCTTTCCGAAGAGTCCCTCCTACAGCAGCATTTCCCTCACCGTGCCTCCCCTGGCTGAGTGTGCATGGTGAACAGTCTGCCCCAGACAGATCCTGCTCCCAGCTGGGAACACACAGAAGTGAACTGTGGTCATCGAAAACAGAGATTTTCATGAATTAGCAAGACCTTTTGCATGCTGAGCTGCTGTCAGAACCAGCTAGTTTGTCACTGTCACCTTTTCCCTTCCACTGCATGTATATATATATATATTAGGTGATATATTTTATAGCTGAAGATTTCAGGAACCTGTAGAAACAGAATTTCACCTTGAGAAGCACCATGAGATTAAAAATTAGGTTGTTTGTAATCAATCAGTGGGTTCTTAAAAAATAAAAATAAAACCAGACACAAATAATCCATGCAAATTAAACTGTATTCGCCTTTCTTGTCAGAATTGCTTCCATGGCCCTTAAATCTCTGACATTTTAAAACCAAACTTGAAATTCATTCTCAAAATTGTCACGCAAGTCATCTGCATTTTACAGTTTATTTATTTATTTATTTTTACTCCCGGTGAGATTGGTATCACTGTACATCTAGCTAGCAATTTACATGTATTTTATTTGAGTGGAGTTTGATGTCTGTTATGATGAAAATGTCAATGTTCTAATGATTAAATTGATTTTTTTCCCTCCCCTTTTCCAGAAACAGCATAGCTGCCTCAGCAGTGTGTGCCTTCAATCTGAGTGCCATTACTCAGGCATTTAATGGTCCTTTCCGTTACCAAGAAAACCCGAGATCAGCCTGGCTGCCTACGTTAAACCCCATCCCTAATTTCCAGGTACTGCTGTTGCCCTTCAGTTTACTGCAGTCCCTTTTATGTTCTGTCACTTCAGTGGGTTGATTTGTGTAGGGCTCATTTTTCCAGGTAGACCGGCAGTACAGATAAATTTTATTTCTCCATATTTATCAGTGTTTTAGTCTGTGGAACTCCTTGCCACAGAATTCATGGCAAAAAAATTGAATGGTTTAAGGAATAATAAGAATGTTCTGGTTTTTTTATAATAATGAATGGTTTAAATCTCTGTTGCACTTATCACTGACACATATACTCTGAGGATGTGATTCTCACAAGAGGACATAAGACATGTCCCCACTAGAACTGAGAAGGACTGAAAACTGAAGCTGGACAAAGTCAAGCTAAAATGGAGACAACCTATATATTTTAAACAAGAAAGGTAATTAACCACTGTGACTCTGTAAGGAAGTGATGAATTTTCCATCACTTGATAGGGCCCCTAAGGCTACCAGTGCTCCAGTGAAAAATGGATGCCTTTCTAACACAGCCAGAAGCCATGGACATGTTGCCACAGTAACTGGTGGGAGGGGACACTTGTATACAGGGGTTCCTTCTCCTTTTAAAAATCTTTGAGTTTATGAATGAGCAACTTTCCAGGATTATCAGTTAAAGCAATTTCGAAAATTATAAAACAGCTTCAGTTGCTTTATTGCCAGGTCCAGTCAGTGTGAGGCAGAGTATGGGTGTGACAGCCCTGACAAACCTCAGCCTTCTGAAGCATGAGCCCATTTTACAGCTCAGCCCCTTCCCAGCAGGGGAATCCTAGGGAGGATGGACTTGTCTTCATGTCCTTGCTTCCTCATGGCAAATCCTTTCAGCCCGATTGTCTGAATCTGGCTCTCCTTTATTATGGCAAATATGCTGAGGCTGCCTGCAAGTGCCATCTGCCTTCAAACTGGTGATGTCAAGGACCTTCCAAAAAGAACTCTACAGTCGCCTGAAATCACAGCAAGAGCAGATGGGAGGCAGGTCTCTGCTGCAGCCAGGGACAGCCTTGTCTTCCTGCTGAGGAACTTGATTTCTCCTCCTGAATTCCCTCTTGGCACCTGACTGAGGGCTCCTGCCCATACAAGGTGGGACAGACTTGGCGTCTTGGTCACCCTCTCAGCTTGGTGCACTCAAAACCAAGAAACAAAGCCTTGCTGAAGGTCCAGCCCTGCCAAACATAGCCAGGTTGTTGTTGTCGTTGTTCTTGGGGGTGTTTTTGAGTTTAAAGGGAATATTAAGGCAAACTGAGAATCAAGGACTTTCTATCCCTTGCTGGGCTAACCCAGAAGGAATAGTAAAGGACTTTGGAAAGGAATCGTAAAGGACTTTGGAAGGCATTTCCATGTAGTGAAAAGTATCAGATAAAATGTGGAGTGTAAAGATTGCAGCAGCAAGATGAAAGAAAAGGGTCAGAGGAAAATAAGGAAAGAAAAAGGAGGTATGTGGTAGACAAAAGGAAGATTGCAAGAAGAGATTAAGATTTTTTTCAAGTACAGAAGGAACAAGAGGTCAGTGAGGGGCCTTTAGGAGATGACAAGGGTAATTTAGTGACAGAGGAGGCAGATATTGCCAAAACATTAAATTAATTTTTTTGCCTCAGTGTTCACAAAGAAAGATGAGGGAAGCATGCCAGAATTTTTTTTCTTGCAGAGAGGAAGGAGAAATACTGAAGGATGCAGAGGATCAGGACAGTGCAGATAATCAGGAAATTAGAACAAAACAACATTAAACCAAACCAGAGGGATGCTGCATCAGCACGTGAGCTGCCAATAGACCAAAAGAATTATCTGTGACTTGCTGAGAACAGAAAACAAAACCAACAATGACATTCCTGCCACTGGGACTCCTTTTAGGTGATGCTCTAGAAGGGAAAGTGAATGGGGAGAAAAGCATCCAAAGGAAGACAGTAGTGTGAACCAGAAGGCGTACAGGATACAACAAAAGAGATCTAAAAACTCTTTAGAATGTGGGATGAGTCATGAACAAAAAAAAGACCATTGCAATAGAAAAAAGCATTAAAAGCCACCTGAGGATACATCAAAAACACACTGATGTTTCCTTAGTCTGGCTATTCAGGAAGATGGTTAAATTGATTAAAAAGTGACCCTGTTCATAGGTTGTGAGAATTAACATAACTGTGTTCTCCTAGTTCACACAACCTCTAGAATATTGTAAGGCTTAGTATACCAGCCATTGGAATCCATATTTACTGTGTGAATGTGTCTTACATCCCTGACAACTCATTTTAGCACGTAGTAAGAAAAGGGCTGCGTGGTGCACCCAGGAAAGGCAGCGATACCACCAAGAGCTGCTCTGATGCGTATCGAGAGTGTGCACATGGGAAATTTGTACACTGCAGCTCAAGTGCTGTAAATCAGCATCCTAATTCTCAGTATTCTGACTTTTCTTCAAGGAAAGCCCAAACACCTGGTCCCAAAATGAAGAAAAAGAAATGTGTGGGATTTTTTTCTAGTGAAATTGCTCAGGTGTGAGTTTCGCTTAGTGCATAGCAAAGTTGTTCATAGACTGAGTACAGGGCTCAGCAGGATTTAGTTGTACTGCTGTCTCCCATGGTCCTGGGAAGATAAATAACCAGTCACCCTGCTGCCTTTTGGAGTAATAAAATTTCTGCCCTCCACACGTGATATTGTGGGGAAGAGTGAGATCCAGCCCTGGCTACTGACATGGACCAAAAAACTAGCACTGGCTTTTGAAAATACTGAGTTCTAGAGATTAGTCTAAGATGGAAGCTCAGGCCTTAAAATGCACTATCCAGCTGGTAGTACTTACACTGTTTAAAAGACACCAGATGAGCTCCTTTTCTACCCTGTTCTCGCTAGACATGGGAATTGAGTCCTGTTTCAGTGCCTCTCTTGGTGCTGGAGGATGGGTAGTCATGGCTTGGTCTGCCATTTGCTGTCAGGAGAGAAGAGTGGGGGGAGCTCGTGGTTAACCTGCTTTGCTTCAGATGCAGCTAGGGGAGTCTGTCCAGAGGGGAGCACATCAGAGGAAAGCAGTGTGGCAAGTTTGGTTCTTTGATGCAAAACCAGTCCATTTTCAGGTTTTTTAAACTCCAGGTTTTGTTCATTGTACAGACTGAGATACCAGGTAGAGTCTGAAGATTGTCTGAAATGCTTCAAGGATTTATCACCACAAACACTTTGTCTCCACTGCTACTTTTAAGTCTTTCTACAGCTAGTTTTAATTCTTTCTTTCTTTCTCTCCATGGTTTGTTAAAGCCTTTTGTCCTTCTGCTGTGCTGGTTGAGGGTATCACAAGGGAATGAAACTCCACATTGCTGGTCAGTGGACCACCTAGGAGAAAAGTTTTCAAAGCGTGGGCTACAGGCAAAATCTAGGCTAAGGACCCTATGATCAGGCTACATGCCTGATCCTGTGACCCTCACACAGACCCACCTCCCCAGGAAATCAACAGGACATAAGTTTCCATTCTGGGCTGGGGAGAAGATGCATTTTCTGAAATTCAGTCTTCCGTATTTAGTGTGGGACACTGAACGATGACAGCCCTAACGAGAACCTGACGGAGAGAGTCCTGCAGGATGCACAGCGCTTGTTCCTGATGAACGATGTGGTGCAGCCAGTGACTGTGGATCCGTATGTGACTCAGGACAGCATTCGATTTTCCAAACTGGTGGTTGATATTGTTCAGGGGAAGGATACTCTCTACCATGTCATGTATATTGGAACAGGTAAGAGCATGAGGGCTTCAAACAGTTTCTCCTGCTTGCTTGTAGACCCAGCAGCCCTGGGAGCCCAGTTGTGAAGTCCTTACACAGTCGTCATTCAATATGATTTTGGTACAAAACCGCATGGAAGTTGTTTGCCTGAGTAAATTAAAAGCAGGATGGAGGACTTGAGGCAGAGTCCCAAGTGATCAGAGTATAAATCTCCATTGTGTTTAAAAAGAACAATAACATTTTTCTCCCTCTTATAAAAACATGTTTCAACTAATCAGACTAATAAATAACAGTGGGGAAGAGCAGAGGTTGCTAGAACGCTCTGTTGTTTCATGCATGTCATGAGTTGCCTCTCAGTGCTATGACAGACCCATCTCTGAATAAGCAATAATAATGCATAACCTCCAGGCTTGCCCAGGCTTTTAATCATGTCTTTCTTTGCACTTCCACGTCCCTACTGGTGTATGACTCCCACTGCTTTCGGGAATGGGCATGCATTGAAGTGTAAGGTAGATAGGGAAGCTGAGGCAAGTGCTTTTTTGTGGGAGCATAGCAAGCCAGTGGTAGAATTAAGTGTATGATTTAGTCTCTTGATTTCGACTTGCCTCCTCTAATTAGCAGGACATGTTACCTCTTCTGAAAAGCAGAGATATCTTCGATAAGTGAAGATGCTGAAGAAGGACAAAGTGTTATAAATGGTTGTCTTAGCCCATATTCATACTAATGATAGAGGTTAAATTAAATAGTTTGATTAATCAGAGCATATGGCCAGCCTCATGGGTATAATGTTGTTATCCTCTATTGCAGAAACTTTGACTTTAGAATAAGATGGATTGCTTCTATAAGTGTTAATTTAATCTCACATCTGAATGCAGAGTCATTGCCTCATTCTCACGTTTAGGAGAATGGACCTTCAGGACTGGGTCATAATTTATCTAACTTTTACCACCACTTATTTCAAAAGTGATCATCTTGGTTTATTATTTATATGTTCTAGCAACACTCCCAGTAGGGGAACTCCATGAACATTGATTATGATGAGAAGATCGTACTTAAATGGAAATACAACATGGTTCTGCCAATATGATATATTGATATTTAAAGTGAGTAGTCCAAGCTACAAAGCCTTAGAGAAAGTTGGAATACTTCCTGCCTCATATCATTAGTGTAAAAAAGTCCAATGCCATAACCTTAACTACTTACTCATGTTTGCTTTATGGCCCTGGTTAGTGGTGGCTGAAGAGTAAGATCTGCTGGAAATGTTTAAACCTGTGAAATGCTTCAGTAGAGACAGTAGAAATGCTTCAATTCAGAGGCAGCCCTGAACACAAACCCAGTCCTGAGACTAACTGAGCCCTAGCTTCAGTCTTGTTCCACGTGTAAGTGAAAGGGAAACTTCACATGGCGGCCAACCCCACCGCTATAAATTGCTGTGCTTTGGCACCAATGCAGAAGTTACTGGAACAGAAAGATTAAGTTTCAGGAACAGTCAGGGCTGACAGACCTCTTGGGGGTTTCAATGAAAAGTAGTGTGCATTAATCTCCCACAGCTTAGCAGATTGTTAAATTGTTTAGGTAAGAGCACTGTGAGCAAAAACATCTATGTTTCTGTGTATGCACTCCTCATGCCGTAACATCCCCTTGCCAAGCTGGCTTCTTCCAGGAAGAGGATCGGTTTGGTCTGTGACCCATGCAGTCATTATGGAGGCCTCAGAGATTTCCAGCAGGGCTGCTGCATCTGTTGCCATTTGTCATGAAATCAAATCACACTGATCTGCTCCGTAAACCAATAGAAATAAAGACTCAAGGCACCAGAAATGATTCCTGGGTCACCTTGCTCTGTAACTCACTGGTAACGGGACCAGGCTCCTCTGCCTCAGTGCTCCAACTGGGAAATACTGTCAGGTACTCACTGTCCAGATGGTCCACATCCTTCTGAATTCCCATTAAAATGCATTCTCAGGTGGTTTCTGCTGAGGATTGTAACGATGTATCTGGAGCTCTCTACCATGGGCAGCAGGTGACTCAGAACTAGGTTAAACCAGCTCTGTAAAAATGACGTTAATATTTCACTCTTTAGGCAGGTATGAAATGAAGTCATTGCCTCCAAGATTTACTTGTGCCTTTTTTCTTGTTCTATTAGAGTATGGCACCATCTTGAAGGCCCTTTCCACCACTAACAGGAGTCTGAGGAGTTGTTACTTAGAGGAAATGCAGATCCTCCCTGATGGACAACAGGAAGCAATCAAGAGTCTCCAAATCCTACACAGCGACAGGTCACTCTTTGTGGGTTTAAATAATGGAGTGCTAAAAATTCCTTTGGAGAGATGCTCCATGTACAGAACTGAAGGGTAAGTAAATTTACAGCTCTAATATAGCCCACTTCAGGTTAAAGAAAAAAGCACCAGGGTAACATCTTCCGGTCTGATTCGGTTTAGAAGGCTTTTTGTTTCATCAATAAGAGACAAAAAACACCGCTGAAGTGCATCTCCTGATAGATACATGCATGACAGGAGCAATGAGGATAAGCAATATTTTTTTTGTAAATGTTAATTAATCTTCCTCAGAAATGAATCTTATGCTTACCAGGGAAGGTCTTACAATATTGACTACATTTTTTTTAAACTTCATGTTTCAGTGTTGCTTTTATTAAGTCCATGTGTTTTCCTGCTGGTTCTTATTGGCAGTATGGCTGAAGGTTTCTGAATTTGGGTTGCAGCCAGCCTTTCGTTGCTTATCAGAGTGATCACCTCTCAAACTTATGATGAGGCAGGGCTGGGCCGTGTGGCAACTTGTTATTGCTTTTGGAAATCAATAGCTCATCTCAACTATGTGTGACACCTCTTACACCTGGATAGATTCTGTGCCTTGATTGTACCTTATAAAGGGAGTAGGAAAAATGACTTTTTCTAATTGTCTGCCTTGGCTCCAGAGCAGTCTTCCACACAGAAGCGTAGAAGGTTTTTGCATCCAAATGGTACCTCTCCATTTAAGCAGGTGAACGAGTGTGATTGCAACTGTTTGAGACAGATGCTCAAATAATCTCACTGGGTGCTGTGGGCATTTACTTGTTTACATCTCTTGAAAATACTTTTCCTTCTCCTCTCATGCTTTAGCCTTGCTTTCCTCTGTGAGAGTTTTGTGTGAAACTGATGTCCTCTGCGCTAGACAAGAGGAAGGATTTTGTTAGCAACATTTAAATGGATTCCCTCTTCCATGGCAAGATGTCCCTGTTCTCTTGCCAAAAAAACTGATGTAGAGAATGTCGCCGTAATTTTATTTTCAGCAAGTAGAGTTTATCTATCAGCTTGTACTAAATCCACGTATGTCTAAAACAGACAAACACAAAAGTGTTTAGTAGGAGAAAACCACAGCTGGAAAATGCCATCCCGTCCTCAGCCCTTAAAAGCAGAGATTCTAAAAGGTAGAACATAACAGCTGTCCTCTTCAGGCTGTCTTGTATAGTCTCAATCTGAGAATATTTAAGTGTGTATACGTACATATGATCCAGTTTCAAGAGAAATGAGTTCTTCCTTTCCTTTCCTTTCCTTCCTTTCCTTTCCTTTCCTTCCTTTCCTTTCCTTTCCTTCCTTTCCTTTCCTTTCCTTCCTTTCCTTTCCTTTCCTTCCTTTCCTTTCCTTTCCTTCCTTTCCTTTCCTTTCCTTCCTTTCCTTTCCTTTCCTTCCTTTCCTTTCCTTTCCTTCCTTTCCTTTCCTTTCCTTCCTTTCCTTTCCTTTCCTTCCTTTCCTTTCCTTTCCTTCCTTTCCTTTCCTTTCCTTCCTTTCCTTTCCTTTCCTTCCTTTCCTTTCCTTTCCTTCCTTTCCTTTCCTTTCCTTCCTTTCCTTTCCTTTCCTTCCTTTCCTTTCCTTTCCTTCCTTTCCTTTCCTTTCCTTCCTTTCCTTTCCTTTCCTTCCTTTCCTTTCCTTTCCTTCCTTTCCTTTCCTTTCCTTCCTTTCCTTTCCTTTCCTTCCTTTCCTTTCCTTTCCTTCCTTTCCTTTCCTTTCCTTCCTTTCCTTTCCTTTCCTTCCTTTCCTTTCCTTTCCTTCCCTTTCCTTATCCTGATTTCAGCTCTCCAGTAATTTATAGATGCTGTCCTATTTTCAGCCTGCCCAAGTACTTTGTATGACACTTCCAATAAAATTCAAATGGTGGAGGTTTACTGAATTGCATTAAAATTGGGCAAGCAAGAAAAAAGCAGTGACTGGAGAGCAGATGGGTAGGGTATCTCACAGGAACACCATATTTAGGACCTGGAGGCTGCAGAGCAGTCCCCTACTTGTATAAGCTTATCCCAGCAAAACAAAAACCTATCCTCACAGAAGTTCCCTTGCCTGCTGATGACCAAAAGCAGCCTCAGTTTTATGCACTCTGTGGCACTGAGTCCTAGCTGAAATTACTGGGAAGTTTGTGTACCAGTCCTGGTTTTTTTTCTAAAACAAGCTTTCTGGAGGCAATTTTGGGTGAAGTAAGAAAACAGCCCAGTTCTTCAGGGTAGGGAGACTCAAATTTTGCCTCCATTGACTAGTTTCCTGATAGAAATCAGCAAGACAAACCAGCCACTGGGCAAAGTACATGAGATAGGGTCTCCTGAGAGCATGGTGGGATGTGATGTGGGAGGTCAGAATTTGCTGAATTAGTGTACTTGTGTACATTGGAAAAGGTCCTTTGCCCTGTAGGTGAGTCTTGTGGAGGGACTGTGCATTTGGAAAAAGGAAGGAAAAAAGGAGAAAATGTAGGAAAGCCAAGAAATTCCATCATTTATTTGTTTGAGGATGTTTGTGATATTATTATTACATTTTAAGTTAAGCTTTTTTTTTTTCCCCCTTCTTAGGAAATTATTCAACCGCAATTTTTTCAGCTGCAAGTGTTGGAAACCCTTTCTCCCCTTACCATCCTGGTTATGTAGGTGATAAGTCAATTTGACCTCCTTTGTATTTCTTTCAATCCTGAACTGTATCAAGAAGGATATTTTAATTTCCTCCAGTGCATTCCACCTGGCACTTCTGGGCTGTGATTTATTGCTTATTGTTGTGTCTATATTTAATACACACCAATATTCAGCCACTACGGGAAGAAGGGCTCCCACCCCTACAAGACTCCCTGCTTACTTTTTTGTTGTGCTGTGACTTCGTGACTGGCCTCCTCAAAAAGCTCTGGTTTCAGCAGTTTTCATGCTGTAATTGTTTTGGCGGGGCGGCTCAGAAAGCTTGGAGGTGATGGAGAGAATTTGTGCCTCCCAGGCAGGAATACCAACCACCTTGTTTGTTGTAGGCTCTGCCTTCTGTTATCAGGAAACTTTTCAGCCTTTTACACCCTGGGGGCTGATGTGGGTTTGTGATTGCTGATACAGAGCTGTTGCCTTCCCCCTCCTCCCTGCAACAGGCAATCAAATATCGAGAGAAAATTGACCCTAGCATTGATCCCGATCTTTGCTGCTCTGCTGCTTATTTAAAACCTCGGGACTTGGTACCGAGGCTCAAATTGGGGCAGAGGGAAAAACAGCAGCAAACGGAAGAGATGGAAAGGGATAAGGATCTCTGCCATCTCCTTTACTGTTTGTTTATTGACACGGCACCAATTTAATCTCTTAAATGGTGACCAGTAACTCAGCCCCATGTCTTGATGTAGTGGGCGTCTGAGCAGTGTTTTGTGTGTGCCCACTGACCTGTCTCAGTCTGTCTTTTCAGAAAAGCCACTCTTAGCAACAGGGCAACGGGAAGACATCTGAAATGTCAGCTGCCCAAATTTACAGGCTGGACTTGGCTGCAGGGACCTTGCCTTGTGCGTGTGTGTTCCTGGTGTTTGTCTTTCCTGCTCTCTTGAGTGCTGCCTTTCCCCACTCACTGCAGACTCTCAGGAAGGTGTCCAACATGAGCAAAACCTACAAGCCCTTTGAACATGCAGAATGTTTTGAAGGTTGCTTTGCTGGGTGGTAGCTTGGCTGTGCTTGCTGCTGAATTTTGCATGGCTTTGAAATCTTTGTAACTTCCCTGCAATTTTCAAATGAGCTTCGATTTTTTTACCTCAAGTTGCCCCCAAGCTTTGGTGAGGAATATTGAAGAACCAGTACTACAGCCCTAGCACTGACACCAGTGTATCTTTAGAATGTGCCTGAACAAAATCCCAAATCTGAATTTCAGAGAGCTGAGGACCTCAGATCTGGAGCGTTATTTTCAGGTGGGATGTATCTGTAAGGCTGGGGTGCAGTTATTCGTTTTTAGAATTGCAGTCAGACAGATAGAAAAATGAAGCTGGTTGTTACAGGGAACAGTTTTTGATCTCTTCGTGTTGACCCTTTGCAGCATCAGAACCGTGGGCCTCTGAGCAGACGGAAACTCTGAGGCGGGCCAAGGATTTTGACTGCACATTTAAATGAGGAAAAGAAAATGTTTGGAAATAAGACCAGACAGTCTCTTGAATACCCACCTCTTCTGCTCTCCTTGTCCTGAGCAGTTCATTTTAATGCACTTCATCTTGATATTCGTTCATTCCTTCCTCTTCCTCCTTCCATAATTATTTTTTCTGCATAAAACCTGCAGTTAACATGATGCAAGTTGCAATTTTGGATGTACAGTGTGGTTCCGGGGGTAGTTTGGCTTGCCTGTGCTCTCCCTGCTGTGCTGTGGGCATCTCCCAGGCTGTGTCAGTGCCACCTCAGGTTACCTTCACGCCAGTGTGGATCCTCCTGCTTCCAGAGCCAGGTCCTCTTGCACGCAGCTATGACATGCTCTTATCTGAACTCTTGCCTGCTTTTTTGACCCCATTGCAGGGAATTTGCTGTCGAGTGATCATGAGTTTTTGCCCTCCTGCTTGGCCTAAATTCTGTCGAACATCCCCTCCAGCCATGGTACTTAATGCAAAGCTGGCAGAAATGACTCAGCTGACAAGGGCTCTTATTTGCTGACTTGATATCTGTGAGAAAAGCACAGCTCACCTCTAAATAGCTCTGGGCCAGTGATCAGACAGCTAAGTACATATGGGTGAGTAACTCCTGAAATGGCTCCAGGGAGTTTTTGGAAGAAAAGGGTCAGCAGCTGCACTAAAGAAGCAGAGAGTTTTCTGCCCTCTTTGTCTGTCTCCAAAGTGGAACTGTAGCTCCGAGCACGGTCCCTGTACCATGTCCACCTTTAAGGGTGTTGAGATATCACGTGAAGGATTGCTTTAGAGCTTAATGGTTTGTTCTGCTTTTTTTTTTTTACTCCTTATATGATGCAAAATCCTCTGTAACAAAGGAGTGAAGCACTTGAATGCAGAATTGTAAAACCTGAATTACAGGATTACCATATCTCAGGAGTGAAACTATTGGAGAATTTGTTTGGAGAAATAACATCGTCTGGGAAGACATCTAAAAATTTTCTAGTTTGGAGGAAGGATTTAATTGAATACGGGCTGGAAATCCTCTGACCTCTTCATCAGACTCATGATAGCTCCTGGAAGGACAAACAGTGAACTATTGTTGGGTAAAAAGAAAAATGTTTTAAAAGGTAGGGGAGGGAACAACTGAGACACTGTTGTTCAGTGGAGCCCAGCATCCAGCAGATCGCTGAGGTGACACTGATGGCCAGATTGTTCATCAAAGATCTTGAAAATCCAACACCTTTTTCTGAGCTGAGGCGGTTGAAAATCTGGCCCAGATTTTGTTTTGAAGATCTTCTCCCTGAGAGTTTAAAAAAATATTCAGCACATTGAATATCCATTTAAAAATAGAGGCAAAAGGAAAGGTAACAGACTACAAAAATGTGATAAAGCTTAATCATTAATTTCCATCTGTTCTGGCTGATATGGCCTCTCCACAATTAAGGGAATTAGCTAATTACTGTATCACCAATATGCTGAAAAGCTTTGGAAGACTTCATAGGCAGAAAGGAGAGTGCTCAGCCCAATGTTTTGTCATCCACAGTATCCAATAATACATCAGAATAAATCACTAAACATCTGGTTTGACATTCTGGTTGCATTTAAGAAAATAGCGAGACTCCCACTGACAGAGAATGAAGACATCAAACAGAACCATGATCACGAAAGCTCTTGGAAAGAATGAAGTTTGTAGATGAAATGGATCTGTGTTCTTTAAATAGAAGTACAAAATTATACCATTTTCTCTATCCTGACAACACATTTGCATCTGCTGTAGCAGGCAATTACTCCCATTTTCTTTAATGTAGCTGTTTATGTATGTAGAGTTAAGTGCATCCATACTATTTGCAGGATATGGACCTTTAAGGTTTGAAGGGATGGTAAGGTCTAAGGAATGTGGCTTTCAGAATAGCAGTCAAAGAGCTTCTCTTGAATGGTCTGCGAAAGGGACATGTCTGAAATTGGAAATAAAAAGCAGACAAGGGTAAGCAGCGAGGTAGTGAGCTAGGGCATGTTTCCTGTAAGATGCCAGAGAGATTGGTTTTCAGTTTCATCCTATTTGACATTATCTTTAATGGCATGGAAGAAAGAAAATAGCATACTCTGTAGATGGCATTTAAGTATGAAGGAATCACAAATAACAGTGAGGAGAGAAATGCAGTGCAGGCCCAGCAGGGAAACCAGCAAGAGGCTGAGTTTGAGGAATAAGCCTGTGCTGAGATTTCTGGTGCATGTGTCACTGAAAAAGAGAGAGGACACGGAACAGGAAGGGGCTCTGCTCCCAACCAGATGAATTATTACAGTTTTTCTCATTTCTACTAAATGTTCAAACCAATGACATGCTTTCCATTAATTTTAAGCAACCCGTACACTTTCAGGCTCCCACTTTTAGTTCTGAAGTCTGGAAATAACCCTGAGTGAGCAGAAGGGGAATTTAGCAGTAGTTCAGAGTTATACAATTGCTGAAACAGATGAAGGTCACTTCAGAAAAAGCCAAACAAAATCAGCTGATTTCAGGCCTCACTTCCTTTTGTCTCCTTACTATCATGACTATGTTGCCAATTCGTTTTGGGTTTGCCAGGAGGGAGGACATAGGTTGAACATGCCAGGGCTTTTGTTTGCTCGCTATTTTTAAAGCATCCTGCCAACATGACTTAGGAACAGTTTAGTGTATGGATCCTTTTACCTCTAGGAGGTTGGCTTTAGGCCAGCTCAGATCAATGCTGTCTAGAAGTCATTACCATCTGATGCCTGCTAGGTGGGCTGTGTGAAATTACTTTCAACACAGTGGCAACTGACAGGAAAGCATGTAGTTTTCTTGGAATATGTTACGTTAGGATGACATCGATGCTATTGTTATACAAACAAGATTAATAACTAAAGCTACCAGCAAGCCCCAGGGCAGATATCCATTGCATCTGTCAATTCTTGCCATTTGCTACTATTATGTCATAAGATTTGCATTCCTGGCAATGGTCACATTCAGTAACGTGGCTCCTGATGAATCTTACTGCTGCTATGGCTGGTTTTCTTCATGCCTCAAGCTTCAGGCAGAATTTGCAGGGTAAAACACAGATGTGTCCAATGTTAATACTGAATTAATGTATTGCTACAGCTGCATCATTAACTTTTTATCAGGAGACGTGCTGTTTTACCTGTTTGGGGAAGAGGAAGTGTCTGGAGCTAGAGCAAATTTGGTTTTGCTGGTTCAAGTTTAAAATTTAAGTACATATAAATACATAAAATATGTATGGGTTGTAGAAAAATATAATATTGTACAGTCTGGTATCTTCTATTGCAATACCCAAGTATTGCAGAACTATGGGAACACTCCAGTCTGCAAGAGGTAAAGCTCTATTTCAAGAATATCCATTGACTTAGGTGATATTCTCCTGTTAAAGAGAGGAATGGACATTGTTTGATAGTGTTTTTACAATGACATGGGAAGAAGCACTGGAGAATATGTAGCAGGACCATTTTGCCCATAATACAGTGTTAAAATAGCCCTGCATTAGAAGGGAGATGTGTTTGATCCTCAGGCTGTAATGGATGTTCTAATATTTATTTGCCTTTTCCAAGATACATTAATCTACAAAGGCTCTATCTAGTTGAATCTGCATCTTGTTGAGCAGAAAATAATTACCCAGAGCTTAACAAAATCCAACTTTCACAAAGGAGCTGCTTGAATATGGATTACTTTGTGCAGCCTAGGTGACAACTGTAGGCTATTTTCAGGTTTCTTTATCATCGTTCACACTGCTTTCTAAGTTTTCTGCCTTTGCAATTTTCTTTCCCATCCTAAGTTCCCATTTTAGTGTAACTTGTGTTCTTAAATCATCAGCATCTTGCAGAGGCTACATAAAGCACCTTTGTGTCTCTTGCAGCAGACTTACTCTTGCCTAAGCCACCCTTTGCCCGTCTCCACCTACACCACCAAACTAGAGTGATTCGCCGTGTTCACACAGAACTCTCAGATCTGCAGCCACAGAGCAGAAGCACAGGAGCAGAGCACGTCTTAATCTGACAGCTGCCTCCAGACACTGACTGACACAGGACACAGACAGGGAGTAACACTTGAGTGCACTGATTTGCCCAAGCTGCCTTTCCAAAAGGATGCCTGGTCCCCTCTGCCTCTTCCCATATGGCAGCCCTGGGGAGCATGTTTTCTTAAGGCTCAAAAGCCTGCCGAAGCTTGGAAACGGTGGTGCTTCGCAACCCAGACAAACATGCCCCACATTCAGGAATTCCTTCTGGCTATTCCTTTCATTAGGACTTTAATAGTATCTGAGTTTTCCTGTGGATGAATGATCCTGTCACTGGTAGTCAGAGACCCTCTGTACTTCTGTTTTTATTAGAGGTCAGTTTTGTTTGGCACAGTGACAAGAGTTTCTAAAAGGATTTGTGAAGGAACACTCTTTTTTTTTTTTTTTTATTTTTACTAATCTGTTTTACTGATGTAAACATAAATCCAGATTTAATCAGAGGTGGCATTAATCTTAATATTTGAATAAATGGAATGTTGTTTTATTTCACAGCTTTAAAAATAAAAATAAATTCCTATCCAATAAGGAAGTCACTGTTGCTAGAAGATGATGGAATGGGATGTCAAAAAGTAAGAAATTGAATAGTTGTGTAGCTTGTGCGAGGCCATAATCTATAAACCTCAATCGATTAAAGTGATATTGAAAATGGTAGGCCAGAAGGTGAACTCTAGCAAGCCCAGGTCCCTGATGTGGAAGAGAAAATGAGATGAAACTGCCTGTGAAAATCCTCTGTCTGTGCACTGCTTTTTTTTAATAAGTAACATGTGTTTGACTCATAAATGGACTTCAGTTTTGGAGGTTGTTTTACACCATGGCTTTAATTTATGCATTCAAAACAAATCATGGGCAGAGCAGCAATCGCTGATGCTAAGCATGTGTGGGTGATAAATGACACATGCACACTTCAGCTTCTCTGCCTCTGCATCCAGTATCACATGCCAAAATACCAAACCTTGTCTGTCCAGATTAACATCAACTCGCAGTGGTGGTACCTGTGAGCTGTAGTATGCTCTTCCCAAGCAGGGCCCTGCTCCACAAATAGCCCTGTGAATTCCTTATGAAGTATGTGGCTGCTGATCTTGAGGAAAGGGCAGTAACACCTGGCATGGAATATGTTATCTTCACCAACTGAGAAATGAAGCTGCTACTTGACCAGCATCTGACTAAAGCAGCTCAGTTCCACTTGTCTTCTCTTCTCGGGGGAAAGAGAATGGATTTGTACAGATCACTAACTCATTCCTGCAGTTTGAATTTTTAAAGGTATCAAAATTAGAGGGGTTGTTTGAAGGTCTGGTGCTTTTGTTCCCTTTCTAATCTTATTTTCTTAAACCATAAACATCCTTTTGATTCTCGTTCTTCTCTTTTCGCGGTCTCTGGCTGTAGGGAAGACAGAGGTCTGCTCTTCCTTGCACGGGCTATTGAGGTTGTCAGTAATTATGATTTGGTTGACTGGAAGCTAATGTGGTTATTTGTTTAGTTCATTCCCTCTGCAGGTTGCTAGCAATGGGACAGTAAGCTAACCTTGTCAGGAAATGCCTGTCTGCCAAACACAGCCTCGTGCTTCCAACTGACACAGCTCAAACCCCTCTATTGCTTGCAAAGGGCTGTTCCCTTGCAGGTAACCATTCCAAGAGTGCAACAAACCAGTGTGGAATTGGAATTCTGAGGTCTTATTCCCCAAAAGATCAAGGGGCACTCCTGTGCTGCCCATGCTCCTGAGATGCTGAGCACAGATGAGGCTTGCTCAGGCCCTTGCAGGATCAGGGTTATAAAAGTTTGCGCTGCACCAGTGCATGTGCCTCTGATGGACTGACTGGTGATGCCCGTGGGGCCTAAAGGACCAAGTACGGAGACAGTTCTTGTGTCTCCCTGACAAACGGGACCTTCGCTGCAGGTTCCAAACTCATGAGCGAAAATGCAGAACTGTCTCCTGGTGCAGTGACGGGGGTTTGTGAGCAAGCACAGTTTGGGAAGGAACTTCCCAGGCTTTGGGTCTAGAGCCCTGCCTCTGCACATCATCGTGTCCTGTCATTCCATTCCTATTTGCTTTTAGTCATAAAAAAGGAGTGATAAAAAGTTAAATGAAAGAGAGGAAATGAAAACTGGGAGAGTAAGCACAACCTGGCAGATGAAAGGAGCAGAGTTCTTCGTTATGAATATTTTGAATGAGTTTTGTGGCTCTTGGTACAAAATGGCATTTTTATGCGTCTTCTGTCTGGCAGTAAGAATGGGAAGAGGCTATAGTAATTTTTTCTTTCCTTTGGTCTGTAAAAGCCTAACCTCTTGGGTCTGGTTCCATTGATTTGATGATTCATTTATTATACAGTCTAAAGTTTTAAACCTCAGGGGAAAATGACCAAAAGATGAGGTTATCTAGACCCAGAGCAAATTAAAGTGAGAATGAAAAACTTTTGAAATACAGATGTTTAAGCTTTAATGAAGATTCTGAAAGAAGATGTCATTCAGAACATTATAAAAAGGGATCTTGGGCAGCATCAGCATACTGGAAGCAGAAGCCTTTTTACAGCACATACTAGTAGTGAAGGCAAAGCACACCAGGTGTCAAAGACCATATAAAAACTCTTTTGAGTCATAGGTAAGAGTTTCCACTGACTTCAGTGGGCTGTGGATAGTGCCCCTCTTGCAGAGTCTTAATCCTTTGTGTTATCCCAGATCACTGCCGTAGAAGTGATCGCAACAGCCAACAACAGGGAGGCTTGCAGCTCCCAAACAGCAGGCAGCAGGTGAGCTCTTATGAGCAAGATCTTATTTTCATGCAAATGACCTTAGTAAGTGAGAATGAGGAACTGGAGGAAAAAAACACCTTGAATAGGAGACACAAATGGAATTGTTTTTCAATTTAACTTTTCAGTGTATGCCTTTATGCCTCACACAAAACATTTATTGCAAGGCAATGAATTAAAATGAATCCCTTTTGATAGTAATGCCCTATCAAAATAAATCCAGCCTCTTAGATATCTATCAGGAGGTTCCAAGCCCTCACTGAATGTGAAGTTAGTAGATGGCCAGAGGGAGACTGGGGGCACCAACCATGTGGTACCATCATCATCATCATCTTATTTTCACAAGCATCCCACTTTGTAGGATTTCATTAACTAAGTCATTAGCAGTAAGGGAGTCAGTGTTAACCTGCTATGCTCAGGTAGGCTTCTGGGATAATGGGTTCCCTCTACCCCTGGGAATTGTGGTGGGAGACAACAGGATAGTGTCTCATTAGTTCCTGGAGGCATTCCCAGCCTGCTACTGAGGAGACTTAAGTGAAATGTTCCCTCTATGTATGATACAAAATCTGGGCAACTGAGCCAGTGGCAGAAGTCTCATTGCCTTTGAAACATCAGAATTTCATTGTTGTAGGTAAACTCCTTTGTACCCTATTTCACAGTATTTACATACTGCCCTGCAAGACTGCAGGCCCTGTGGCCTCTCTGAGATTTTTCAGTGATATAATGATACAAAATGGTATTTACATGTAAACATTTCAATTTATTTTGTGTTCTGAGCACAGGGATATGCTGTGATATCTTTGCATTTTCCACACCATGGTGCCCGATCTACTAAGAATGACAGTGTACTTCTGAAGCATTTTGATTTGGGTATGCATGTGTGCTTGCATATATTTGTCTTTTGGTATGTGTTTGCTGATGTAGTTTTATCTTTTAATGACATAAATAGGGATATATATTTTCTAAACATACTGTAAGGATATAAATTAGGGTGGCTTTTGAAGTGTTTGTACTGAAAGTATTCACCAGAAATGTCATTTTCTTGCATTACATACATTGTAATGCTTTTCCTGCTTAAAAAAGGGAAAAAATGGACTACATTTTCTGTAAGTAAACACCTCAAGTCCTCACCCCTAAGTGTATCGCTGTCAGCTGGTATAATAGGTTTCTCACCAGAGCTGAGGCAGATGAGTGTGCTCTGAGTCCTGAAGGGAGGCAGACAGCACAGCTATTTTGTTTTTAGATTTCAAACGGTTTTGAGGGCCTGCCATGAGATGAGGCGAAGTGCGAAGTGCCGGGCTGTGATGGTTGTTAAATTACAGGGCGCCTGTTTTGGCAGCCAGCAGCGCCCGGGCTGGGTAGGAGCTTGTTGGAGCCCGGGTGCAGGGCGCGGGACCGGGTGCGGGGCGCGGGGCCGAGTGCAGGGCGAGGGGCTGGGTAGGACCTCGTTGGAGGCCGGGTGCAGGGCTGGGTGCGGAGCGCGGGGCCGAGTGCGGGGCGCAGGGCTGGGTAGGAGCTCGTTGGAGCCCGGGTGCGGGGCGGGGTGCGGGGCTGGCTGCAGGGCGCGGGGCCCGGGGCAGGGCGCGGGGCCCAGGGCGGGGCGGGAGCTCGCGGGAGGCCGGGTGCAGGGCGGGCTGCAGGGCGCGGGGCCCGGGGCAGGGCGCGGGGCCCAGGGCGGGGCGGGAGCTCGCGGGAGGCCGGGTGCAGGGCGGGCTGCAGGGCGCGGGGCCCGGGGCAGGGCGCGGGGCCCAGGGCGGGGCGGGAGCTCGCGGGAGGCCGGGTGCAGGGCGCGGGCCTGGCCGCAGCTCCGAGCAGCGAGCGCGGTGCCCGGCGTGTCGCGGAGCGCGTCGCCGCGGCCCCTCATGGCCCGGGGGTCGCGGCAGCGGCAGGGGGCCGGGCTGTGATTCGGTGAGTGCCCTGTTTGGGATGCGGAGCCGCTCTCACCCAGGAGCAGCACGTTAGCTCCATGGCATAGATTATGAACGTGCCAGCGAAGTGGTCAGTGCCTAACTGGGGTATGGTGCAGCCTGCGGAGTGGCTGAGGGATGCAGCACAGAACATATGGAGATTATTTCCTGAATTTATGCAGCACATGTTTTCCTATAAATTAAATTCAGAGAAAATGTGTATCATAATAGAGTGATACTCGCAACAGCCTTCCCTGTTAGGAATTACAATGACCTCTCTCAGCTTGCTGGGTGCCCAGTGAAATGGCTTCACGCGATTGGAAACAATAGCGTATGTGGTGTCAGGGTCTGAAAGCCTGACCAAAAGGCTCTCTGACGAAAAGCAGGGCTTTTTTTCCCCCCCCCCCTCCTCCACTGTTTCTCTTTTTCTACTTTTTAGAAACTGTCCAGTTTCCTCCTGAGGTGCCCAGTTGTCAAGAGCATGGGCAGATGCCCCAGGGTCTGCTCTGTACAGAACGGGGTGCTGCCCTTGCTGAGGGGCTGCTGGACAGCAAAGGCAGCTCTGGACGTGGCAGCAGCCGCACTTGGAGCGTGAGGGTGGCGTGTGTTGGCAAAACAGAACAGGGGTCCTTAGCCAGAGTAACGAGCAAAGCAGCACATGTCCCTTCTGTGTCCTTGTACTGAGGATCCCAAGTCATTTTCTAGGTAAATATTTGATGTTCTGTTGCCTGGGGCTGGGGTAAAATCATCTTTGCCTTTTCCTTGGGTGTGCTGAAGCAACTGAAGGAAAAATACAGTAGAGACAGTCAATTACCTCCCTAGAGCATGAAAAAGAAGTTATGTTCCTTACAACTCCGTATGTGAAATCTTTAGCAGAGGAAATGTAGGAGCGGTGCAAACTGGAAACTCGTAATTAAAATATAAATGTGTCTGTGTATAGATATATATAAAGCAACGGGTACCAGACATCAAAACGATCTGCGGTTTGCTTTGGGACAAATCACTGTGGAGTCAGTACAGACTAATAGTGTTCTCAGCTGTGTGTGAGTGACTTGCTTTTTCATTTGCAGCTGATTACAGGCTAATAGGATTTCAAAGATTTCTGGGAGGGAACAGTTCACATCTCATTGCATTTGAGAGGTTGTTTTTTTTTTTTTTTTTGATGTTTCATTAATCATATACTGATACCTAGCCTTAGAATACATTTTATTACTCTCCTGTTTAGCTTCTTGAACTGAATCTTTCCCCTCGGTCCCTTGCTGCTGTCTAATTGGCAGTTTTCTAGTCATTTGGGACTTTTTGAAAGATCTTATCAGCCTTTTGTGTGATAGAAGAGAATGGATCATAGGGATTAAAAACAGTGTTGTGAATCTTTTTAGAGTTAGTCTTCTCTTTATCTTTCACTAATACATGCATGATGTGGCTTGTACCTTTACGTTTTCATAATGAAAATTAACAATTTGAAAGCGACTCATGGGAACGAACAATACAGCTGAATTTTATTGGTACAGACTACTTCTGTGACTGATCCTCTCTGTTTAGTGGCAGTAGTAGCCCTAGTTATTTTTCTTTAGCAGCTCACATGTTGGGAACACACACTTAGCCTGTAAATATGGATTCAGGAGGAAAATGAATACGGCAGTGTTCAAAGCAGCCAAAAGCTTAGAAATAATGTTCTGCTGTGACTTTTCCAAACTGACATCTTGATGCTGGGATTATAAATGAAACCATTGTTCCAGCAAAGGCCAAGACTAATAGAAAGCCTTTCTTACGAGTCCGCTGGCTAATTCTGCTTGTCTAACCCCTTTGGATGGACACAGTGTCAGAAAACATAGTCACAGAGGTTGCTTTGTGTGAGATTTGGCCTGCTGTGTGATTACATGGGGGCACAAAGATATCTCAATGACAAGTGTTCTTTGACTAAAATTTGTAAAGTCATTTTCTTTCCCTAGGCCTTGGAGAAGAGTGAACTGATTTTTAATCTACAGCTTCTATGAGGTGATATTTGCTTTGTGTCCTATCACCGTTCTATTCATTTTTTTCCCCCTTCCAAGCAGGTAAACCTCTGCGTAAAGAAATCATTTCTTCTGCTGAGCCTCAGTGCGGTTGACAGCTGTCATATACGAGGACTATACTTGAATACGTGTCCCTCGAGCTAGACAGTCTTAAAGGGCTCTAATCTTTTGTCTTCGCACACGCAGGGAATGCCTGGGAGCCAGAGACCCTTACTGCGGCTGGGATAGCAAGCAGAAGCAATGCACCACCATTGAGGACAGCTCCAACATGAGCCTCTGGACTCAAAATATTACAGAGTGCCCAGTAAGTGGAAGGAGCGGAAATATTTCGTGTATGCTGATGTGTGTGTGTGTAGAAGGGAGAAGGGAAGGTGAGTGTGTGGCAACCTGAAGAGGACTGTTGTAAAAGCAGTGACACACAACAATATCTGTGCACAGCTTCTTGTTTAGAACACAGAGACACCAAATAGATTTATTTTCTCCAAAAGAGGGATCCCAAAGCAAGCATTCAGTCCTCCTCATGCCATGGGTGAAAAAGAATGGATCATGCTGCTGGGCTGCTGCTGAGAACCATGTAAGCCCCAGCTGAAACTTGAGCTTGCTCAGGACTGCTCCACTGTCTGCAGGATTTTCTTGCCTTCCCTGCAGGTTGGGGGATCAGAACAGCCTACTACAGCATCCTGAGGCAGCAGTCAGTTAATTTTCCTCTTGGATCCCTGAGCTGGGCCCAGGAGACAATACTGGTGAGAAGTGTTGGACTGGCAGGAAGTGCCATCTAGGCAGCAGCACAGAAATTATTGGATGTATGGTTTGCAAAGGGAACAAAAACATACAGTGTGTACTAGAGAAATCAAGGGAAGGGGAGAGTGTAACTGAGAGATGAGGTGTGAGAAAGACAGCACTGGGTTCTAATCTGACTCCAGCAGACCAGAGACCAAATCTACATGATATTGCAAAGAGATGGCCTTTTTTCCTGGCCCTAGACTCCACGAGATGCATACAGAAAAGAAGTGTCTCTGCTTGAATCAGTTTGAGTTGACTCTCCAGCTCCCTTCCCCGCCACCCACCCTTCTCTGACGACAATATCCAGTTCCTGGCTGTGATCTCCAGAAGCTGTCTGGCCGAGTATAATTCCTGCTGCTTGAACTGTACCTCCAAGCTGGCTGGGGATGAAAAACCAGTCTCGTTAAATAAATTGAGAGTGGGAGAGAAATTGTCATTAATGTTCATTGTTATTATCTAACGTCAATTAGCATGTTAATACTGCTAAGTCCAGTAGATAGGGAAGGAGGACTGGATGGGTTATATCTTCAGTACGCTATTTCTGTCTGGAGGTGCTGGGATGTTTATTCCCCTTATCTTCCTTACTCCTCAGATATTTTCCCAGGAAATATTAGTCATTACTTCAATCCATCCTCAGCTTGGCAGGCTTAAGTTTTTCACTGCTGGATTCAGAGGCTTGTGTGTTTATAACCCTCCAGTGTTGAACTGGGATGCAGTGCTTCTTGATTGCCCATGCTGTTATCTCGTCCTGCTTAATGCCTGTGTCTGTTGATAGGTGTGTGAGGTGTTAATCCTCTAGTTTGAACATGTCTGCTGTGGTGCACACTAGGGAACAAACTACTCCAGATCATTGTTTCAAGGTCATAAAAATCCAGCACAGAATATTCAGGAGCTTTGGCTGTTCTTGGGGTGCCAGTTTTACATTTGTTTTAACATTCCATTGTAGATTATTTTCTGTGTAGATGCTCCCATTCTGTTCCATATATCAGCCTTGTGCTCTTTGACTGACAGGCTGCCAAGCTGTTAAAAATCCACATGCAAGTGCTTTCTTTTTCTTTAACCCCTGCCACTCACTGGAATGAATTCCCACTGCCGTGAAGTGGGATGGCTCATTTAAGTACCTGCATCAGCAATATCCAAGTATTTCTTTGTATTCAGTGCAGGACAAAGGTCATGGTCAACAGAAGCAAGGGTCTAGAACAGCACGTGCAGATGAGCACTGAAAAGGGAGGGAAATGCAGTGACCCAATGCCAAACTTCACTCCTGCAAAAGACCTGTCTGTGAGTTTAGTTGGATGAGATACAGTCATAAGAAGTTCTGGCTTTTCCCACCCCACTTTTCTGGGCTGAGCACCAGGCACTCAGCTGTGCTGGTACAGCTGTATGTGAGATCACAGTCAAGTGTGAAATGGTGTAGATTAAAAGCACCCCTCCCAAATAAACTTTTCCTAACCCAGATAATGTCAGTGAGTTCTTCTGCAGCCTAGCCCACAAACAGATGTCCTGGCACAGCTGAGAGACTGGCATTCAGCAACTTTTAAAGCCAGAACTGGCATATTATTGAATTATATCCTACATGGGCCAGGCATTTGTGTGAGTCAACCACAACACTAACACAACTTGACTGCTGCTCTTGTGCAAACAGGCTTGTTCAGAGCTAGTCTGAACATCTTTGTACACATTGTGCCACAGATTCCCACTCTCCAGCTTTAATATTAAGGGACTTTAGATAGAGGCTTAATCATGTAGTGTTAACATAATACATTGGGTAATGGTTAATATATGTTATTACTAGGTAACATCCAGAATCTCCTAAAGGTTCATTACTGAGGTTGCACTGTCAACCATTTTAACATTAAGAAAAGGTAGCACACAAATTCCACAAACTAAACTGCTCTTCCATGTATGTGCTCATGATTTATCAGGGAGTCCTGATACAGGATTGCATGTGCTTTTTTGGGAGATGGGAGTGAGGCTTGGGAGAAGGGAGTTCTTTGATTTTAGAAAAACAGACACATCCTATTTTGTGATATCTTACTGTTGCCAACATGAGCCACCAGCAGGAAAGGAATTTTAGCTTTAGCTAACAAACTATTAGCCAAGCTCATGGTGTCACTGTTGAGGGTGGTTGGCAAGTCGGGAATTGAGTATTCGCAATAAAGTGTACCGTCCTCCTTATCCTGAGCCAAACAATGATCTTCCTTCCAGGTTTTCATCCCAGTCCCACTCTGTGTTTCCATCAAACCCCTATCTTAGTCATACTGCATCTGTTCCATGCTACCTCATTTTATTGCTAATCAGTGGCAGTTTGCCCACTCTGTTTTTGGGTATCTTGTACCCTGCTGTCCATTCACATGGACTCAGCTGCTCAGAGCTGCAGTGCCCAGGGTGACCCTGCTCTGGCCCACACTGAAGCATGTCCAGTGCACAGAAAAGTCTTTGGGTGCTGGGATCAAAATCTATGAATCTCAGAAAACTGTGAATTTTTCCCATGTCCCAAGGATTTTATACCCTGAACAGTTTTGAATGGCTTTTCATGGGAATTGCAAAAAGGGGTCACAGGGACACAAAGTTCAGTTACTTGCTCTGAACACTAGTTTGTTTCAAGGAAGATATTGCTACTTATGGACAGTCTTTTCCTCTAGATTTGATTTTATAAATGGTTTAAGTAGTTTGACTGAAACTTTGCAAGAATTTTCAGCTTTCATCAAACAGCTAACATGGGAACTTCCAGATTAAGTAATTAAAGCTTGGCAAAATTATAAGCAGTTGATACCTGAATCCTAAGATAAAGAATAGATGAACTGAAAGAATAAGGAATGCTTCCAGTCTTACCTGTAGTATCAGAATAAGCATGGAAAATATCCTGGTAGCAGGGATTAGGAGTGGTCAGTCTGAATTTTTAGATCCTGCGCTTGAGCCTTTAGATTCTACAAGGAAGAAAGAAAAAGATGAGGCCTTTGGTGTGAGTATGGCAGTTTATAAAAGACAAGAATTCCAGAATTGGCAATATTGTCAGGTGAGAGAAGGGCATTTGATCAGATGTGTTTTTAAAGATGTCCTCTCTGTCTGATGGACACTGTGTGGGCTTCAAAGGATTTGCCTTGTAAAGGTATTCCTGAAAAAGATCAATGCATATGGGTTTTTATCCCACTTCCCAAGTTTGCTCTTTTGAAGATATTTTTGTGAATTTAAAGATGGAATAATAATCCATGTGTAATTTCTTAAGTATAAAAACTTCCCACACTCACAGTGTGACATGTTTATAAATCTCAGCATTTTGGTTATGGTTGCTTATTTGTTTAATTTTTGGGTTGTTTCCCAGTATCACTTATGAGCCAATAATTATTTGTCAGCTTTTTTTTGTAATTGATGCCACGGGCCATATCATACCATTGATTTCTGAACAGAACTCCCTGCTGGAATCAGCAAGGCTTTCTGGCTCAAAAATGAACAGAAATGATCCAATACTTGGATTATGACTTTTGTAAGGCAGGAGGAAAAGGGAGATAAAAATCAAGTATTAAATATCTCAAAGTACTTCTTTTGACTGCCCCCCTCCAACTTCTAGAAACCCAATTGTATTGATTTTTAAACAATGTTTAAAACAGCAAATTCAACAACAACAACAAAGCTCAGTGATCTCCTCTGTGGGCATCTTGCCTTGTAACCTGCAGCCCAGAGCAAATTTTTACAGCTACATGATAATCTATTGCAAACAAAGGCTTACAGCAGATGCCTGAAACCTCCAGCTGCAGCCTGACGAGCTCAGTATCAGATCTAAATTGCTTCCATGCCACTGCTGCGTACTTTTGATGCTGCTGTAGATGGGTGAGAGGGGAAGATGACAACCCACCAGAGGTACATTTTGAGTGTTTAACGTCGTGCCAATCTTGGAGAATAAGCAGAAAGCAGCATGTTTCAGAGGATGAGTGCTGGAAAGCACTCTTCCCATGGCTGTGGTTGGCTCTCTGCATGGCTCCTGAGCAGGCTCACAGCCCCTCCGTGCCTCCGTTTACTTGTCTGTAAAGGAGGGACAGTCATTCCTGGGGCAGCCCAGGGGACTGGCAGCAGAGCTCAGTGAAGCATGGCGCAGTGGGGTTTCTCAGGGTTGCTGGCTCAGATTTGGGGCCAGGGCTGTTTGCCAGGGGCCCAGCCTCTTCCTTCCTTCACCCTTTGTTGTGTGCAACACTGAGGCCAAATCCAGTGTTGCCTTTGCCAGCGGTTTTACCAAAGCTGCTGAGCACCCCACTGCCACATGGGTGACTCCATGGGCACGAGCCACTTGCAGGTAGCCACCATCTGTGCCATCTGCCTGCAAGGCCTGGCACTTTGGGATGGGCCATGGGGTAGGGAGCATGGAGGGAGCCACCAGGGCAGAAGCACGTCATGGTGCTGTGCCGTAACAAGGGAGTAGCTGTACATGGGCAGGGCCAGCACCAATCCCTTTCTGCCTTGTGTTTCTCAAGTCAGTAGCAGAGGGGTTGCCAGGGCAGGGGTGTTCAGGGCAGCTTTCAAGATGCGGTCTTGGGCTGCAGGATTTTCTAGTAGTGGTGGAGTGGGAACAAGAAGGCAGTGGTGGCCAGGAGTGATCCCTGGAGAAGCAAGTAGCACACATCCTCTCCAGACAGCCTTGGGGGCAAGGGCCCCAGCAACCTGGACCCCGGCCCTCAGCTTAGGGCTCCCCTAGCAATGCTACTTGAAACAGGGCACAAGAGAGCAAGCTCTGACACCATTTCTACTGGAGGGTCGTCACCAGCCCTGAAATAGTTCTGTTTCTCATGCTCTTTGTCTGCCAGGACTACTGTATTTTTCCTTCATTACAGCGTGCAGGAAGCTGTCAAGTCCCAGCCTGTTCAGGGCTGTGCAGGCATGAAGCAAAGGGCAGAGGGAACAGATAGCAGCGTGGTCTGGTCTATAAATCATCTTGAGATGAATTCTTGCTCTTTAGGTGATGATGTGATCCTCAGCACTAGTGCAAGTTACCATCATCTCCTTCACTTTTTGTTCTTCATCCACATGGCCATTTAGGCTATGGCTCACTTTAGAAAGGGAGACAGTTCTTACTGCATGTTTGGGCCAAACTCAGTGGGGCCCCAGCTTCAGCTGGTCACTATGGTTATATGAAAACTAACTTGGAAAATACATGGAGGAAAATGCAGGAAGCCCCGCAGAGGCTGGAACATGATGGAGTGGGGTCAGTCAGTACTGGCCATGGTGTTTCTTGAAAGGCTGAAGCTGTGCAGTGTGGAACAGGGAGTGTGGTGGTTGTGTGGTGTGGCAGATGGATGCTTGCTCCCGGTGTGGTGCTGGCTGGGTCGGCTCAGTGCCTGTGTGCACATGTTAGGTATGCGGCGTGGAATTTGGAGGGTAAATATTGATGTGGCATTGTCTGAAAACAACCCTCTGTTTTGAATCTTGCTCACAAGCACAGACAGCTCCCATCTAAGATGCATCCTAATCACCCCGGCAGCTTCGTTTGGCATTTCTATTGTGAGCCTGTCTCCAGAAATGTAAACTTGCTATTAATGACTTTTTTTCCCTCTTAAAATTAGGTGAAAAACCTGACAACAAATGGAAGACTGGGGCCTTGGTCCCCATGGCAACTGTGTGAGCATTCGGATGGGGACAGCACAGGCTCCTGTATGTGTAGGTCACGTTCATGTGACAGTCCTCGTCCTCGCTGTGGAGGTCGCAGCTGTGAAGGGGCCAGGATTGAGGTTGCAAATTGTTCAAGGTACTTCAGCATCTTTGTGCTTCTTAAGAGAACAAGAGTTGTGTCTGTCCACAGCTTAGCTCCTTCCTTGAGACCATGTCATTGTATCCCAGCCAAAGTGAGATGTGTGAGGTCCAACTTGAAGTCAGTGTAAAATGAAGAAACCTGAGGGCTCTGAGCGAAGGGCCCTCAGCCAAGGCTCTTGGAAGATGAGCACCCCAAATTACTGTACACTACACTGTGCCTTGGTTTCCCTCAGCTGTACAGTACACAGTGAGCCATCAGGAGGAGGTGAGTGAGGCAGAGGTAGTTGTCAGCCAGCTGAACAGCAGACTAAAAAAATCAACAAGCTCATAATTTTTCAGAGTTTGGGTTCCAAGGCCACATTGCCAAAACCAAGCAGAGCTCCTTCAGAGCAACGCTTGTAAGGACAGGGCTGAGCCTAGCTCCAGGCAAGGCTTGTTTGCCTTGTTCTGCGAGTCTGTGACCTGTCTGCAGCACAGCCTGTCTGCTGGGCAGGTGAGAGCAGCACGTCATCCTCTGGCAGCCAGTGGGCTCGGGAGGCGGCTGCCGGGACGGCGCTGGAACAGCACAGGCAGCTCAGCTTGTGCCGAAGTGCTGCCTGCCCACGGAAGCCTGAAGCTCAGCTTTAGCAGTATGGAAGCTAAATGTCCTCCTGTGGGGTGCCCAAACACAGCCGTGGTGTTTGTGTCCGTGGTACCCCACAACCCTCAGACTGCATCATGTCATGACTCACGGGAAGATGATGCAATAGTGTAAGCACTGTTTAACCAGGGTGGGGGCAGCCAGGATTTTGGTAAATATTGGGTCAATACAGTTTTTATCTACTTTATCTTCTCCATAAACATTCATTCCATTAAGGACAGCTGCCTCTTGACTCATCCCTGGAGATCAGTGCTAGTCTTGGCACCAAAAATTCAGCAATACTCATGTTTTAATTGGCATCTCTCCTTCCAGTTATGGGCTGTGCTGCCCAAAAGGTGTGCAGTCATTACTGCCCCCGTGCTGCCACCGTGGGCTGAGCAAAGCCTTTCCCAGCAGGCTTTTTCCGTCAGTGGCAAATGGAAAACATGGCAGTGGGATGGGTTTCTCGGCACTGCTCTGATGGCAAAAGAGGCAGGAACAGCCTCTAAGAGGGGGATGAAAAACAGATTATTCAATCTTAAGACATAGGAAAACAGCATGGTTTGAAAAATAGGGACATCTGGTCATTCTACATCCACTTCAGCCCTCAAATTTCCTTTAATTGACTTCATATGGCATTGAGATTTCTTTCTGCAAAGAAGGAGTAGGATGTTTAAAGATAAGTTCTATTAGAAAGCTGGAGATCTGAAAGTGGAAGGTGTCTTTATCTCTGTTAAAAATCCTGAAACATAAATAGATGTTGAGAACTGCTGGGTTTTTGAGATTTCTTTAGTAGAAATTACTTGCCCTTTTTGCAGCAGTAACAGCAACCTTCCATTTGATTTTTTCCTTTTCATGATTTTACATATAGTGTTTCTTTTGGGTTAGAGTGGGGAGGTAGTAGGTGGTTTAAAACATAGCAGAATAATATGGAATAGTAGGATTTTTATATGAGTGAATTGCTTGTTCTTTGACCTTGTTTGGGGTTGGGAGAGGGGAAGGGATAGAGGGAGAGGGATGAGAGAACAAGAAGAGGAGGGGGGAAAGATCTAAGAGAGTTCTGAAATAAAGCTGCCAAGAACAGGCAAGAGTTGATAAAAAATACAAAAACTGTGAAGGGCAATGTGGGTTTTAACTTTCATTCTCTGCCCTGATTGGTGATATGCCAGAAAATATTTCTTGCCAGCAGTGTTATTAGTTCAGTAAATGCTTTGAAAATTAACATCTGTTTTCAAGCTTAGCTTTCAAGAGTCAGAGAGCACCTGAGTTGTTTTTTGAGTAGACTTTTTAGAAAGGTTTTTCTTTATAAAAAAACACAGCCCAGAAAATATATTTTTTGGCTTAATGCACTGAAGTGTCAAGATTAGGCAGTTTTATAAGACAGAGCATTACCACTGGCTCCATATGAAATGAAACCTGCAGCACAGAAGAGATGAGATACGGTTCCTCCTCTCCTGCTTCAAGGTCCAGTGCTGCCAAATCAGAGGAAGGTGAGCTTTAATAGATGCAAGATCTTAAAGATGAAAATGTTGGCTTCTGTGTAAGCACACGTTTGAGGCACCTCACGGCAGCAGCGTGGCAGGAGCTGCCTGCACGTGCTCAGCCTCTCACAGGAGCTTTGCCAGCATCTCCAGCGCTGAGGTGTGAGCTAGGGGGTTTTGCATCACACTGGCTTCAGGCTGTGTTACCACTGTTCAGCAGAGATGTGATCACTCATTAAACCATGAAACTCGATCCTGCCTCTGAGCTCTTAATTGCCTCTGGTTTCTACAGATTTAAGGTCACACTACAGTGACGTCTGCAGGCGGCCATGAAAGCTAGAAGCAATTATTGTTATTTTTAATGAAATTTGAGATTTCCACTTAATAGGATTCAATGCTGAAGGCTTTAGGAAAACACAAAATATTATGAGGTTTGTGATAAAAACATGGGAGCTGGCAGTGGTGTTGCTGCAAGAGATTTAAAGCATCAGTACCTACTGAATTAGCAGAGGCTAGGTTTTTTACATCCTTCGGCACAGCTGGCATTCATGATCCTCAAAACATGAACTCTTTGTGCAGAAGAGTTCAGGACATACAACTTTGGGATCAGCCATTGGGTCAGAAGAGCAGGGTTATGATATATGGGGAAGATGATGGGAGAATAGTCAATGAAAGTTACACTAACCACACTGTTGCCCTGTAAACCCTAGGAGACATTTTCAAAATCATTCAACATTGGCTTAGTTGTTTTCCTTTCCAATTCTTAGAGACTTCAAAGGGAGGAAAGTTAGGCCACTGCTAAGCACTTTTGAAACTCCCTTTTAAAAAACTCCTGTGATACAAAGTCTGGTTGAAATGAATAATCTGTTCTCCCATGAGTTCAACACTTCTCCTGTACTCTGTTCTCTCTCGCCCTCTTTGTTAGAAATGGCGCTTGGACACCGTGGTCTTCCTGGGCCCCTTGCAGCACCTCCTGCGGGATCGGCTTCCAGGTGCGGCAGCGATCCTGCAGCAATCCCGCTCCGCGGTACGGGGGCAGGGTCTGCGTAGGACAGAGCAGGGAGGAAAGGTAAGAGTTGTCCACGATGCTGTGTGTTCATTTCTGCGGTTGTAATGTTGGCAGCTGGAACTGGTGGCTGGGAATGCAGATTGAGGCTGTTGGACTCAATGCACAAAGCAGAAGCAGTCCCAGAGCCTGAGAGAGATGTTCATGTGCATGGACACTCTCTTTCAGTGAGCCTGGGAACATCAAACACTTCAGAGCTGCCCTCACTCCCAAGCAGGACACTTCAGACCTTCACAAGTATTCCTGTCCCACACAGAGGGCTCCTCCCACACAGACAGACTCCTCGAATGGAGAAGCTGTGCCTGCTGTTGGCACTGTAGAGTTTACAGACACAGTTAGTCTGTTCTGATCCATCCCTGTAGTGGCAGCTGAGCATGTGCAGCTTTCACTGCCAGTTGCACCATTCCCAAGTCTCTAATACTTGTGCTGATGCTCCAAAAGCAGTTCAAGGCAAAATACAGCTTAACTCACAGATATAGGCTTGAATTTTTGCAGGGCATGGCATCAGAAAAACATCTTTTTTTGCCCTCTAAACTAAGAAAATTTCACACAAAATTACTAAAACCTAATACTTTCTGAACCTACAGAGCCACCTGCACTATAACACTTCTTCAAGCTTGGCCCCTCATGAAACACATGCTTCAAGGCATCCCAACTTCTTTCCAGGCCAGCTCTACTTGGCAATAGGCTGTGGCTTGTCCCTTGAGTGGTCACTAAGACATGTGTCTGCATTTCTCAGAATAAAAAGAGCAATTCATTTAACTTCCTTGCTTCAAGACATTTTAATGTTTGCTTTGATTTGTGCCCGTTCACAGTGGTCCTTTTTGGGTTTAAAGACTACCTCTGAGTAAATTGCTGTTCTATGTGATTAAATTTGAGAAGAATATTAATTTAAAAGCTGAACAAAATTACAGTTACTTTTGACACGGGAACATGAAATAGCATTCTCTTAGGGCCTGCTTTTAGATGCATATAGCATCCGGTTGCAAACTCTGGTTTCCTAGGGTGGAGGCAGCAGTAAAAGCCAGATTGTGTGAAGAGAAGATTGTCAGGTGTTTAGCACCTGCCATTAGTGACAGATCACTGTTGAGTTGTCCTCCCACCAGTCATCCCATTTAGAATATTTACTATCCACTCTCTCACTTTGTGACACTTGGGCTTCAGTTTATGAGCTCTTTTGTGGACTCAGTGTTTGTGGAAAAGTTTTAAGACAGAACACTTCAGAAAACCTGATCTCGATGGTTTACTCCAACCATTTAACCGAGCTCAGCCTGATTAACCACTCCCATTTGGTACAAAGGCTACATTTCTCTCCATGGACAGGAATATTGCTAGTCTGACGTTGTGTCAGCCTCTGCTGGCTCTCTGTGCATGCATCAGTTGTGCCCAAATGCAGTGTGCAGTCTTGCGTCCCGCACCGTTTTGTCCCTCGGATGTGCTGATGTGGAATTTTTTGAGCAATGCACTTTCCTCTTTCAGATTCTGTAATGAGAACAGTCCATGTCCATTACCGATTTTTTGGTCTTCATGGGGACCTTGGAATAAATGTAGCGTGAATTGTGGTGGAGGGATTCATTCAAGGCAGAGGTCCTGTGAAAATGGAAACACATGTCCAGGCTGTGCTGTGGTATGTATTATTTACTGACATTGCATGAGGGGCCTCTATTGACAGGAGCATCAAGGAACGGGGTATTTAGCTTCTCTCTCCATTGTGGTTTTATTTCTCAAGCAAGAAGAAAATGCTGGCCTCAGCTTTTGCTGCAGAGGATGCTGAAATGAGCTTGGAAACAGAGGGGTGGCAGATTTAGGGACAGGCTGGTGTACAGAGTTCTTCCTTAGGCCTCTGTAAGCTGATATCAAGTCCTTTACCTGGAAGCTCTGTACATGTTCTTTTCTTCTGTCCCACTCCCAAGGATGATTCTGTTGAGTCAAGGAGGCCGCACACATGTCAGAAATGAGTTGCACTGTCATACTTCAGTAAACAAGAAGTCTAACACCCCATTTGCTCTCTTTAATTTTCCTTTCCTGTTCCAGCAGCTGTTCCATGCAGCCACTTTAATTGGTTTTGTGGGGTTTCCTTTCAGTATAAGCATACTTGATCTGGAACCTCCCATTTTTCCACAAACTGTTTGGCATTTACACTAGAATCATGAAGTCCTGAAGCATTACATTTCTTCCCCTCTGCCAGAAAAGAGTTGTTTATTTAGTTATTCAAGAACACAAATGTTTGTCACTGAAATTCCTCTCACTAGTGATGAGAATTGTAAAACCCCCAAATCCCCCCATTCCCAGCCAGCCAGAATGTTGTCTGTGCTCAATGGCTGCTCTAGATCAAAGATGGCAAATGGTTCATAACCTTCACTAGAGAGTTTGAAAAGCCAATCAAACAAAAATAGCTGTAAAAAGATCTACTCTAAACCTCTATTAAAAATAAATAATAAACTTTCAAGGAATAAACCTTACTGACATTTTATCCTCTTGGGGCTCCTCTTGGCTGACCTGAGAACAGCATCTCAGGGTCAGAGCAGAAAACTTGTTTGCTGTTGTTATTATTATCTATTGCCTGAATTATTCTCCTGCCTAAAATGAACCAAGCTGTCACAGCCCCAAAGGACTTTGAGTCAGCAAAGAAACACAAACTTGAGGGAGACATAAAAATAGCAGGCACAGTTTACCCTTGAGGTCCACCTGAAGCTGTGCACCACCACTGCCTCCACAGTCACCACATTTTGTGCCATGCCCAGCACTGACTTGTGCCCGTGAGGTCAGATAAGGTGGATGGGGATTGTTTTAGATCCAGAGGGTACCCCCTTATTTTCTGAAGTGTAAATAAGCCTGTGCCAGTTAGACACTGCCAGTTAAACTGCTGCTGTTTAATAAGTAAGGAGGGAGTGGTTTTCCTTCTTGGCAGGAATATAAGACCTGCAACCCGGAGAGCTGCCCGGAGGTGCGCAGGAACACACCCTGGACCCCTTGGATGCCTGTCAACATCACCCAGAACGGTGCCCGCCAGGAGCAGCGCTTCCGCTACACGTGCCGGGCCCAGCTGTCGGACCCCCACGAGCTGCAGTTCGGGAGGAAGAAAACTGAGAGTCGGTTCTGCCCCAACGATGGCTCCGCAGTGTGTGACACTGACTGTACGTCCTGCCAGCTCTGCGGGACCGTGGGGCAGGCCTAGGTGTGGCGGTGGAAGGGGGATCCTCTCGGAACAACAAGCCCCTGGCTGTGTCGGCAGTAGTGTCAGCTGGTGTCACTGCAGAGTGGCAGGGATGGGGAGAGCCCTGTGACACAGATACACAGTCGTGAGCTCTGTGCTTATGGCAGTGTCCAGATTTCTTGGTCCTGCCAGGCTGCCCCAAAGACAGCAGGCGAGTAATGAGGGTGTAAAGAGGAGAAGAGCTGTTCTCAGGACAGTGTGTCTTTTCTTTCTCCCTGGAGCTCCCCTTGCACACTGTCTCTCAGATTGTTCCCTGCAGTACTGCTGTGATGCAAGGCAGCATCTTGAGGGCATAGCCTGGACTGCCACAGTTTGCTGCCATGAGGGGTCATTTAGCAAGGTTCTCAGCAGACTCAGTTTGTATGGTTACAAATTTCTTTCTCTCTCTAGCTTAGCTGTAGCTCTGGGAAAAAAACTCTTGCTTTCAAAAGAAACTATTCCACAGGGCGCATAGATTCTGATTTTACTCACGAGCTGAACCCCTTTTTGAAAGCTCAACAACTGATTAATTTGTGATCTCATGGTGTCTTATTTGTTTTCCTTTAAGCTCTTGTTGATGACCTCCTCAAGACTGGTAAGACCTCTGCACGGATTATCAATGGGGGCTGGTCCTTTTGGGGGGCCTGGTCTTCCTGTTCCAGGGACTGTGAGCTGGGCTTTAGGATCAGGAAGAGAACATGCACAAACCCTGAACCTAAAAATGGTGGCTTGCCATGTGTGGGGTCAGCGATGGAGTACCAAGACTGCAATCCTCACCCCTGCCCAGGTAACCATGATCATCTTCCTGGATGAAATTCAGAGGCGTTTTCTCAAATCTTAATGGTAGAGCAACAACAAAAAAAATCAGTATTTCTAAGCTGCCTTTCTTTTTTTTTTTTTTTTAATTTGGGGGGTTTTTCCTTATGTTTTTAAAAGCTATTGTAATGATCTACATATGTGATCTTTAGTGCTGACTTAGGTTTCACCTCAGCTCAGAGGGTAACACAGCCACATTCTCTAGAGGAAGTAGTGTGGTGGCTTGTAGCAATCCTGTGCTTCAGGAAGGTTTGATGCTCCATCCAGTGGAGGTGCATCTGCTCCCTGATGAGGAGGAGGCAGGCTTAATAAATGTGGCTTAATACTGTATAGAGATGCTTGATGTGGCAGTTCTTCTTGTGAACACTTGTTTCTTCCCCCTCTCCTGCTTACGTATTGTTCTTGCGATGGGCATCTACTCTTGACATCAGTTACCATTTCCTGCACAGCCAGCAGGGAGTATTCTTGCCTGGTTTCCTGGTTTTCGAGTTTGTCCTCATGTTTATGTTGCACTCCTGGTCCAGAATAGTAGTAATAGACCACTGACTACTGTATTCTCACTCGCTTATCCTTCTCCTTTCTCTGTAATAACTGTCTAAACTAAATTTAAGTGATCTTACACAAATTACCTTGCCTCTTTGCAGTTCCAGCAATTATCTACCTCTGGCAATACAGTTTGTGGCCTACACTTGAAAATGCTCTATTATGGTAGTTCCATTATGATTCTAAAATTCAATACAAAGATAAAATTCAAATGCAGATATGATCAGAATGTGCAGCAAGAGCGTAGCAGGAGTGTCAAATATTGCACTCTATGGCCTATAAAAAGGAAATCACTCTAGCACTATAAAGGCAGCTATTAGTACTATTTTGGAAGCTCTCAGTGGCTTTTCACTAATGTCTGTGCCCTTTTTCTGTGCTGTTTTCTCCCCTCGGACACTCTGATGTTTTACAATCTGTTCTGAGTGCATGATTACTATTTCTCTGTGTCTCCCTCCTTCCCTGCCTCACTCAGTGTGTATACACAAATCCCGGGTTTATTTTACTCTAAGTCATCAGGTTATTATCTTCTGAATTAATGGCATGTGGACCTGCAAACCAGGCAGTTTAGTGAGTGGGTGGTGGGGAATTCAGGGATCTTAAGTCCCTCCCCAGTTTTATTATTAACCTCTTATGGGATTATGCTTAGATCGTAGAGTGGTTTGGGGTGGAAGGGGCCTTTAAAGGTCATCTAGTCCGATGCCCCTGCAGTGAGCAGGGTCAATAAATAAAGCCTGAGTTTCTGTTTCCTGAAGGCTGGAACTAGAGGACTTGGGCCTCCAAGAAAGGTGCCATATAAGCTCCACTTAGGTGCTACAGCGCTTTTTTCCCAAGTAAATCTGCTGTTGCTGTGAAGTTTCAGAAGACAATATAGTAGTTGTAGTAGCAGTAGTAATAATAATAATAATAATAATAATAATAGCAGCAATGCTGTTTTGTAAAAAGGAAAGTAATAGAACAGAGTAGAATATTTCAGTGAATATTAATAACTACAACAAAGAATAGTTTCTGGTTTTGGCACTTTATTATGCAGAGTCTTCTTCTGCATAGATTTCATTCTGCCTCCACGGAGTGAAGTGGGTTTGTACCCTCTCTTGATGTGAAGCTCTTGTTGTCAGGCCCAAATGTCCTGGGGTGCAGGAAGCTGCTAGCTAGTGTGGGCAGGGTGGATGTGGAAGGTGAGACACTGGGACTCTCTGGCTTTGTCACAGTGAGAGGAGTAACCAATGGCCTCTACCTGTCTGTGCTTGCTTTTCAATGTCCTCCAGTGAAAGGCTCGTGGTCTTGCTGGACTCCCTGGTCTCACTGCTCAGCCACCTGTGGGGGTGGGCACTACCAGCGCACACGGACCTGCACCAACCCAGCTCCGTCCAGCGGGGAGGACATCTGCATCGGGCTGCACACCGAGGAGGCCCTCTGCAACACACACCCCTGCCAAGGTAGCCGCTTCTCATCCCCCCTCCAGCTGGCTTTCAGGCTGGTGGGAGCAAGGCACAGCTACAAAATGTTTGAAAAACAAATCAGAAACGCCACCACTTATGAGTGTTTTGGTCATTCAGTTGATATCTGTTGAGCCAGGGGAAAAGGAGACATCCAGGCGTTAACTGCAATGCATCCCCTTTCTCTTTGCCTGTTCACTGGCCCTTGCTCTGGCATTCTGGTGCCAGTCAAGCAAAATTTTGCTAATGGTTGATCCCTTTCAAGTAATTGAAAAAGCTGGAGCTTGGTTCTTCAATGTGGAAGTTGACCTGACAAACAAAAGGAGTCATGAGGCAGCAATCTGTAAAGTTGCTCAAGAGACAATTCTTCCTTTTTGTTTCACAAAGAGTATAGGGTTTAGATCTGTGCTGGTTTTGAACTGCCTTTGTGTATTTCTGATCCAGTGCAGGCTGACTCCTGCCCTTAGGAACCTCAGCAAAACTCTGTGAGTGCTCTAATTTGTGCTGGCTGCTTGAGGTCTCCCTAGGAGGCCACATCAAAACTTGAAGGTCCTGGTGCAACATTGCGTCACCCTGCTCCTCGTATGTCTTTAACCAGAGAGCTGAGGTAGGAGCTTTTTGGACAACTTTGTTCTGTGCACTGCTCCACCAAGGGTTGGTTTAGTCCATGTTACAAGAGCTACAAGCGGACAAGTAGGGTGTGATGCTTGCACTGAGAAAATGAAATCCACTAAGGACCCATGGAATAGATGTGTGAGAGAGGCCCAGGCCAGGATCTAGGATCCTTCAGCATGGGAGAAGTCTGGTATCTGCAAAGCATCCTTTTCCTTCTTGGTGATGCTCTGTGTGTGTTTCCCTGACCCTGGATTTCAGGTGGCTGGTCAGAGTGGTCAGAGTGGAGCCTGTGTAATGAAGAGGGCATCCAGTACCGCAGCCGCTACTGCGAGGTGCACAGCCCGGACTCTTCCCAGTGCGTCGGAAACAGCACTCAGTACCAGGATTGCCTGTATAATGAAATTCCTGGTATGTACCGTGTCATCCAGGAGGAGAGGGTGGGCCAGTTCAGGAGAGCAGTTTGTGCCTGGACTGTCAAACTAGGCTGAGATTTTCCCTATTATAAATTGGGCTTGGATGCTTCCAGAAAAACAAGCAAACAGACAAACGTTATAAATTCCCTTGTGGCAGGCACATGGTAAATGACATTCCCTTAAGCAGCTTAACATTTCATTTAAACAGAATTACCTTGATCCGTAACAAATAACTAGTATTGCTTCACCTGCAGTGAAGCTTTTAACCTTGTATAGTTTGTCTTAAGCTGGGTTATAAAAATTGTCTCTCAGTATGCATATGGGCAACAGAAGGTCCTTGATTTCAGGTATCCAAAAAGCATCCCAAAAGAGTGAAGAATTAAGGTGAGGCAGATGGAAAAATTTGGATGTGAAGGTGGGAGATTCATCTGGGGTCTAACAGAGCAACACTGTTGATGGACACTTGGTCATCAGCATATTCCACCCTGTATTTTTTGGAAATTGAATCTCTCAGGGAAATATCTGATATGGATCAGACTGAATAATGCTTTTCCACATGTTCTTTTTTTGGATTACAGTGCACTGACTTAAAAATCTGAGATCTCTAGGCAATGGTATTATTTTTCATGGTTTTCTCAGCTACAATCTTTTCCCTAAATCGAAAAAGCTAAATAGTGATCAGGTAACAGTACTGGAATGTAAGATCTTTGGAGAGGTTTCGTTGCATGTGTTTCAAACCATGAGCTTATAATTCAATTTAGAGAGACTCTCAGCTTGCTGCAGAACATATGAGAACCTTCTCGTGTCTGGAGCACAGAGGGTTTAATTACTCGAAGTAAAGGGATGGGAAAATGACAACTTTCTCCAATCTTCTTTTCTTTGTTTAGTGATCCTGCCAGCCTCCAGCATCGATGAGAGCACGAACTGTGGAGGTAGGTTACCACTAACTATATATCTTATTTTTATCTTAACATGACTTCTTTTCTCCCTGTGCAGTATCAACCAAACCATTAATCCATACAGCTCATATCCCACCGATAGCCTTAATTCCACTGGAGTCTTACTGTCTGAGTCAGACTGGAGGAATGTATCGCATGTCCACTTGTCAGTTCCAAGATTTTTATTTATTTAGAAGTTTGGGTTGGCCACTGAGGGTCGTTAATTACCAGACAGCAATTGCTTGTGTCTCTCTACCTCCAGGGTAAATGGTTCAGGTGGAAGGAAGGGTTATTCCCCATTCACCACTGTAAGCCTCCAGCTGTTTGGAGGCAGGTGTTTTTAAATAATCTATAAAGATTTCAGTGAGCAGGGTCTCTTAGACAGATCCTTTGCTGATATAGGATGAGATTAGAGGTTTATACTTGTCCTCCAAGCACTTCCTTTCATTCAAGTTCTCACCTCTCACAGAAACTGTGTCTCCTTTCTGCATGTAACTTGGAAAGATCCAGTCATTAGTGTCACTTTTCCACTGCCCTGGGAGCCCCTATGATAAAAATGCAGACTGAAGAAAATGGCAGGTTCCTTTAACGTTTTAAAATGCTAGTTTCACGCTAATGGCAATGCCAGTTCCTGCTAGCATCACATCCCTGCTTTCTGAAATCCAGATGATCTTCAGGCTGCCAAAATCTCGTCTCCCTGTAGAGATCATGGCAAAAACAGGCATGCCACCTGTGGCATGGAAATGTGGCTTCTCAGTTTGCAACTGAGGGCAATCAATGGAATTAAGATTTCAGCCCCTGCAATGTAACATTTGGCTTCCTGCGTCACTCCTTCCTCAGAGGGTGCAGTGATTCTGCTGTGATTCCAGGACCCCTTGCTATGGCTTGCACTCTGCTGTTCTGCACTGTACCCACACTTCCTTCTTTTTCCACCACCACTGTATTTGCTGTTGCTATCTACATTTTGCCATAGCTAATATTATTTATTAATGTAGTGTTCCACAATATTTGGCAAAGAAGCCAATCAATAGAAATTCTGTTGATGCATCTCAGAAAATCTATCTTTTCAAAGTGATGAACCAGAAAGCTTCCCCTCTGGGGACTCACATGCTGCAAACAAAATAATTTGGTTTTTTACCCCCTAAGATACAGCCAAAACTCATTTGAAAAATCAGATGGGTGTTTCAAAGGTGAGAGTGAAATATAAGAGAGCTTTATGTTGTGACTTGCAAATGTGGCAGTGAAATGAAACATTCACTGCAATATAAGCAAAGCTGGGCAGGAGGAGAATGTGGCAGCGTGTCATGTGGCTTTACTGAACACAGTTGCATATTCTGTGTTTTAGGTCTCATGAGTGATGCAAAACAGGCAGAGATTTTTAGAAAGGAAATGTATTTTTGAAAAAGTCTTGTGATATTTAGTAGGAAATTATAATATTTCTGCTGGGTTTTTTTGGACCGTCATCCAGAACACAATAGAAAATAGCAATCTTGCAATGAAATTTTATAATGTGGTTGGAAAAATAAATGTAGCTCATCAGTCTAATAAATTCTATATGTTCCATACTGTAATTATGATTGAAGTGCATTACTTTGCTGTAGAACTCTGTTGGTTTTGTTCTTTTTAAAATCAGGAAGATATTTTTTAACTAAAGATTAGACAAGAGCCATTGACTAATGGGCAGAATCTGCTATTTGAAAAGCATATCACTTAAAATGTAAGATGGCACCAAAAAACTGCACACCGTGATCAGACTAAGAATGAGCCTCATTTAAAGCCACTCTCTGAGTAGCCCCATTTCTCTGCACACAGTCAAGTCAACACAGCAGTCTGTCCAAACAAATTGGCTTTTTAAGTATTACGGGAAATTTACCGCTGCAGTCGCCACTGAGGCGATGTGACTGACCCCTGGGACAGCTGCCCTGGAGCCAGCAGTCAGGGGGTCCCCTCGGGCTCTAGGGCCTCTGTCATTCCTGTTTGAAAGATGACAAAGCAAAGGCAGAGGAAAGGCAGAAGCGTTTCGAGTCAAATAGCTGATTCTTTTCCGTATAGTCCCCTCTGCACGTAGCAAAATACAACAGGGTCATAAATTTTGCCATCCCCTATTGCCTCTGGTTGCTTTGATAACTTGGTGGCTCCAACGGTCGCTACTGTTGGTTCTGTTGCCAGTGGAGATCTGTTGATGGTGGGTTTTACCATGGGGTGTGAGAGTCAGTGAGGTGAGGAAGGAATGAGGGGTGCTGTTTGACTCTGTCTTCCCCCCACCAGTCAGAGCCGAGAGTTAGGTACTTCCCAGTGTATGAGATGCCCAGCTACAGCCCCTTCCAGAGGTCAGTGCTCGCCTTGAAGGGTGCTGTTGCAATCCCACATGGAGAGATCTCTGCAGGAGGCTTTTATAGTCCAAGAGCTTTTCTGTTTGAAGTATTTGCACTGTAGCTACCCCACCAGCACCTGCCTGCAACTGATTTCCTATCTCTGCAATTTGCAGAGAAAGCCAACAAAGAAGTGTTTTTCAAGCAGTGCCCCCCTTTCCTTTGTCCACTTTATCTTTCCTGTTCTCCAGAGGACCCCAATTTCACTGTTAGCAGTACAAATACACCTCAGAGGTAGTGCAGACACCGCCAAGGCAATGCCATCCCATGAATAAGCAAGAATGCTGAGCACACTTGGATTACAAGGGGGAGGAATGTGTATCTCCCCCACCCCACACACAGTCCCATAGGCATTTTGGACAGCCAACAAAAAGGGCTTTCCCCTCCCTTCCTTCCCCTTCAGAGGAACACTGAGCATTTTTATCCCCTTATTTCCATGACACGCACATGCTTTGGAATCCATTAATGTGCATTGTTTGTATGGCTCATTTCTTTAGCTGTCAGCTTAACATAATGTTTAGTTTCAATTTCAATAGAGGGGAGAGAGGAGAGACAGGGAGGGAGCTTTGAGAAAACAATGCATGAACCTGTTAAACCACACAAGGCAGAGCTGCAATGGGGAGACCGATTTGCAGGGAGATTATGTCAGTTTATGTTAGAACGTAAGACTCTGGCTTCAACAGCTTATTAATGTTGATCCTGAGATGTCACTGCTCTGATTTGCACCTGTGGTCTTGTCAGGAAAGGAAAAAGGGCTGTTCTTTAAAAATAGCATCTCTTGTCATTTCCCTTGCAGGTTTTAGTCTCATCCATCTGATTGCCACTGGGGTCTCCTGTTTCTTCGGCTCCAGCCTCTTAACGTTTGTGATTTACGTGTACTGCCAGCGCTGCCAGAGGCAGTCCCAGGAGTCCACTGTTATCCACCCAACCACTCCCAACCATCTCCATTACAAGGGCAACACAACCCCCAAGAATGAGAAGTACACCCCTATGGAGTTCAAGGTAGGGTACTTGAGGAGAAATACCACAAACAGCTTGATACTGCCTAAATAAATTCTGTATTCATGTCATGGTTGGAACTGGGTAGGTCTGCGTTTCTGTGCCCAGCTGATGGCATTATACATGGGGTTGAAAGGGCATTTAGCTGTGCTGTCACAAAGGGGTTAAAAAGCCTCATTACTGCAGTGGGATTTTGTTCTGTTTCACAGTCCTGATGAATGCCAGTCTGGCAAGTACATACCAAGATACTCCAGCCCATTCTGACTATTGAATGTATACAAATTGTCCTCTAAAAAATCAGTAAGAGCTCAGTTCAGTGCATTGTTAGTGCGTGGTAAGAGGAAATGGAGGGGAGGAAGAATAAAAATGGAAACTTCATTGCACAAATAGCTGGGAAAATGTGCATTGGTAGGATGAGATTTTGGAAATTCTTTGGTAACTGCCAAATTGGAGTGAATGAGAAAGCAGAGAGGGTTCTGCCCCCTCTGTCAGTACTGGACAGAACTTACCCCAGGCAGCTGTGCAGAATTCAGTGACGGCAGCAGAGTGGGGAGCTGAAGCCTTAGGAGATGAGTGCTGAAGTGGCATGTGTTGTTGGCATGTCAGCTTCCCAAGAGAGCACGGCCCGTTATCAGAGCAGATAGGAGCCGGGGTGCTGCAGACAATACCCTGGGACAGCAGCACTTCGTTGTATTTGAGCATCAGTCTCCTGGTGAAGCGTGGGATCAGAGCAGTGAGCGGTGGTGTGGGCCGAGGGGCTTCATGTCACCACAGGAGGAACAGCCTGCCTCGGGTCACTCGAACAGTGTGGAGCATTATTTGGGACATGAACACAAGCCAGAAGGAAGCCCTGCAGCTGCTTGTTCCTTCGTACAGCTACGTGCTGTTGACATTTTGATTGTCTGCCTTTGCTGGTCTGGCCCGGCTTCTCACTGAGACCCAACAATAAGATCAGTGGTGGGACCGTTGCCACAGTCTAAACTCCCTGAGTGTTGAGGAGTATTTCTACGTAGGAATTGTATAATGCTGGGTGCAGGATGACTCCTGATATGTGGCTACGATTTGCAGTATGAATGCACATCAGAAATAAGAGCTTGCATCAAATAATTTGAGAAGGGTCAATGTTGTTTTGCTGTTTTAAAGGAAAACAGTTTAGCTGGAAAATAACTGACCAGTGTGGTAATAAGAATGTGGTGAATTCCTTGTTGGGCATTTGCAGCTTCTCAGAGGATCCCGCTGCCTATAAATGCAGTCTCAAAAACACATTTGCTAGCAAGCATAAGGCTACAGTTGCATACAGTTTAATAAGAGTCCAGCATCATAATGCAAGTCAGCATAGATTTGTGGAAAGTAAATCATGTCAAGCAAATTGGATTCCTTTTTTAAATTAAATAAATATTGATCTAGATAGGAGAGAAGCAGCAGACATATTGGGATTTTCAGAGACTTTTAACAAAGTTTCATGGGATGTATTATTCTACACACTCTGCATATACAGGTTTGGTAATAAATTATTAAGACAGGTAAAGAACAGGGACTTGATCCTAGAAGCATCAAACTATGAGAGTAATCCTTTCAGTTATGGGAGTTGCTGTGGCAAAGTCAATAGGAAGACCCAGATTAAAAAGGCTTGCAGGAATAAAGAAATGAACAAGAGTATTCCCTTTTTTCTTATATAGTAAACAATGAAGAAAAGAGACAAATTTGTTTTTGTGGCCAAAAGCAGGTAGTTAGAGGGTTGGATTTGTGTTAACATTTTCTTCATGATTTATACTGTGCTATCGTGCTATCAGATGATGCTAAAATAGGCAGAATGGTTAAAATTTAGAAGGCTGAGGTTGTTCACAGAACGATCTTGATCAATTGGGTAAATGGGTTATGAAATGCACTATGTCTATGTCAAGTGGTGCAGTGAAGTAGAAGTAATAACAAAGCTAAGCAAAGTTTAAAATAGCAGCAGATTAGTTAATTTAGTGTCAGGAGGGAGTTGACCTCTTTGATAGATCCATCTCTGAATACTTGATCTAGTGTATAGTAACAGTGAGCAGCTGTTAGAGTCTTCTTTCGAGGAACATAAAGAGCTTAGGCATTAGATCAAGTTTTGAAAAGTCTGGTTTATTTAAAGGAAGGCATTAGCTAACTGAGACCGTATGACTTATGTTGTGGGGAGAAGGGACTTGGACACAAGGAGAGATAGACCAGATGGGGCTTATTTATAGAATGTTAGGAAGTGAAAGAGTTCAAGTGCATAAATCTGCAGCCATTGGACAGACCAAAGCTAAATGTTTAGGAGCAAGGGACTACTTGCTGAGAAGAACTCAAAGTCATACACTTCAGAGTGGTGAATGAGGCAAAGAGATTTACAGAAAGGATAAAATCTATTTATCAAGTGAAGCCTCCTTTTCTCCATTTCTGTTGAGTATTTCCTTCTGCTCACCTTCTCTATTGCCCCTCCTTTCCTAAGCTCTTGGCTGAAAATTTCTCATTTCATACTTCAAATTTGCCACTCTTCAGTGTTCCCTTGAAGCATGTAGCATTAGTGAAGTAAAAGGAAAGGCTCTGTGTGCTCTGTGCTGTGTAATTACTTATGGAACTTGTTATTAGCCAGGTTTATTTTTAGGAAAAACTGACAGATTTTTTTGAGGGTCAGGAGGGAGTTTTTCATGCCTTCGTGGAGCATGTGTGGTTTTATTGTGATGCCACACAATTAACATTTAAGTGATGGAGAAGGCAAAATTCACCTTCCTGAAAAGGAGGGTTGGACTGAGCCTGGATATGGGCCTATCTGAATTTGAAATGTGTACATGTGAAAGAAAGTGGAAACACCTCAAATTCCAGATTCTAAACCCAAATAAGTTTCTATTCAGCAGATACCAAGAAAACCACCCTCAACATTTTTTAATGCAACCAAAAGAATAATTGTAGGTTTGTGTGTGTGTGTGTGTCTGTGTGAAAGAGTTAATAAGTCCAGGACTAAGGAAATGGAGGGTGTGTAGACTACTTTTCAGTAACAGAAAGTGATTATACACGGTGACATGATGGTAGCAGAAGGCTGGCCATATGCACAAGTCTATTATTTCCCATTCTTTGATAATAATAAGCCTTCTGCAACCATCTTTAGTTTGTTTTCATCTTGAAATATCTCTGCTCTACAACCATCAGGTGAACACTGTAGAAAGTTTGGCGGGGCTACATTCAAATGTGCAGCACTGAATGCAAACTCATAAATCAAGGTAAATTTTATATGAAGGCAGATTTTAATGAAGGAAGTGCTAGCTGATATGAGGTTTGTTGGCCATTTCATCACAGCAGAGCAGTAATGCAGATCAGATGTAAATACCATACAAAATGGTGACCTATTGATCATGTAGCTGATGCTAACTTGCATAGGCAGTGTTTTGCAGAAGCATGTTTTATTTTTGTTGGCTCCTTTTCCCTTCCTGTTCTGCTTTCTTGAGAATGATGTGAGTTTTATTATTAGCTATTTTAGCCATGATGTCTTGAAAGATTTCATGCATATGCATTTACCAGCAACACGTTGATTTTGATTTGGTATTCACAGATTGTAGGGGTGAGACCTTTTGGGTCACCTAATAAGCAGTTCATGTTTCATTAATTGGTTGAAGTTCAAACAACACTCTGACAATATTGAAGACTGTGCAGAACAAAAGCATAATGAAATAAAAATTATCTGCTCTTCACGTTTTGGCATGACAGGTTACAGAACCACCTACAACCTTCCCAGTACTGCCACTCTGATTAGATTAATAACTGGCTATCAAAGCAGCACGGAGATCCTCTTCTTAACGTCTTCCTTCAGTTGCTCTGTGCCTTGTGTGAGTTACCTACCAGAGCTGTGCTGATGGAAAGCCAGATGATCCTGCAGTAGAAGCAGGAGGATGTAGGGTCAAGATTGAGCCCTTGTGAATTAGGATCTCTTGGAACAGCCACACATGGAGAAAGGGTTTGGACTGAACTTCTTCCTATTGCTAAATCCTCTGCCAATAAAGAGAGCCAGCATTTTATTCTACGCGGGATTTGGACAAAGGCGTCTGCATATTGGTCCAAATCCAAAATCCAATGGCCTTTGGATGAGGCCAGATGGGATCAGTGAGAAATGTAAGTTTGCAGGATGGTTTTGATGATGATTCTGCAGATTTTCTTTGTGATTGTGCTGGACAGACCTCCCTCTGTCTCTTTCCTTCCTTCAGCACAGCTTTAGTCATGACTCACTCAGTAAAACTCATTGTACTGATGCCTCGAATAAGCTTAGGAAGCACCTGAGCATTGCATCTTCTCTGGCATCAGCACTGCTGTTGTAGGAACTAAGGGCCAAACACTGAAGCAAAACAGTCGTTTATGTCAAGGATTAAATTTATTGTGGGAAAAGATGAGGTGAGAACTGAGTGAGATTGCAGGATATGGCAATGAAAGAAGGAAACTGTTTGATTATCACTTGATATCTGAATTTTCTAGGACATTAGAACAATACACATTAACTTCAGTAGAACTGTGAGTCCTGCACTTGCCTAAAATTATACAGCAAATATAGATGCAGTTACCAGAAAATGGGGGGAATAATCAGTAGATCACTTGGACTCCGTATAAATTAGAAGCTGCAATGAATATTTTCTAATGAAGTGAGAACAATGCTGTTGGGAAACAAATGACGGAGTGCAGAGCAGACATCCCCTGCGAAGGACTCCGGGCCCTGTGATCCACACTTCATTACTAATCCCAAATAATTCATGGCAATAAAATACTAACATTGAGAGCTGAGACACAGAAACCAATTCTGTCTTTGGAAGAAGAATTCTTCTGAATAAAACAACAAGCTGGGTGTTTGGCATGGCTTTCAGCCTTGCAAAAATTAGCAAAAAGAAGATTAGTTCAGTTGGTTCGAGCATGGTGCTAATAATGCCAAGGTTATTCTGTATGGGCCATTCTCTTGAGAGATGGACTGGATGGTCCTTGTGGGTCCCTTCCAGTTCAGAATATTCTGTGATTTTGTTCTGTGAAAAAGAAGTAGAGCTTAGGGTATAGGAAAGTGTATCTCTGTATGGATTTTAAATGTCTCTCTCTTGGTGATGGTCATTTTCATTGCTGCTGAAAATCACACCTTGTTTTATAGAGAGGAGGCAGCCAGTGGTTTAAGTTAAAGCTATTTAAACTGCTGTCAAGTGCCCTAGAGGAATGTTTATCAAAGTCAGCCTTGGTCTCTGAGGATGTTTGCTTCTCCATGGAAAACTTTGTATTTCAGTGTCCTGCCACTTAATTTGATGTGTTGCTACTTCAACTAAAATTGGCTAACCCATTTATTTTTGGTGATCACAGCACATACATTGATAGCATTGTGATATCAGCTTTTTTCTTTTCCCGGTGACCCTTTCACTGTGCATCATTCAAGCCCCAGGAAGTGGCTGTAAAGTTCACATATAAAGCAGTAGTTGATGATACCCAACATTATCAAGAAGTTATCAACAGTCTCCCTGAAGTATTTGCTTTAGCTGCATGGCGTTAGCTGGTGTAATCGGCTGGGGAAAAAAAGCCATATATATATATATAAATATAATAAATCAGATTGAAATATAAATCCTGTTCCCAGTGAATTTCATCTTTAACAAAGGCTATTTCCCTTGAACAAAGTGGCATTTAAGAACATTAAGTGCTTGAATGGTAGAGTACGTATTTTTAGTACTTACCAGGAGTATAGTATTATTTGAAATAGAATAGTAGGGGCAGGGGGTTGAATTGGCAAAGAAGCATTGTGCCCTTTCTTGTATGATCCTGCAGTTGTAAATATCACTTCAGGGGACTCTTGATTTGCATAATGCCTACTATGAAGGGAAAGCAAGAGAGCTTACTGATGGGGAAAAAAGGATTAAGTGGTGCGTCTCAGTCAAAATCTATTAGTGTCTTTTCTCCCTTTATATCATTGGTTCGAGTCAAATTGAGCAGTCAAGCATGCCCGGAGGTGTGGCTGTCCTGGGATGATGTGCCCAGAGAGGGATGTGCCTCTCCTGGCGCTGTCCCCACCCCATGGCAGCAGGGGCTCAGCGGGCTGCTGTGTGCAAATCACAGATACCGCACTCGCATAGATAAAGTATTTAGGAGTAGGGGAGACTGCCAATTCAGATCTGAGTGTTACCTTGCTCCTGCTCCCTCTGGGATACTAAGCAGCTGCTCACAGCAGTCCCCCGATGGGAACTGAGTCCCCTCTCCATCTGCTTTTCATGCAAACCCTTGCTGCTTCACAGAGCTGTTGCTGCTCCCTGTAGGGTGGGAATCCTCACTGTTCCCTTTTCCCCACCATTTTTGAGAGAGTCTGGCTTTTGGGAAGATTTTTTATTTTTAAGCAATGTTAAGAAGTTTTGACACTGTGGGTAGTAGATGCTTCATAGCAATCCTGTCGTGTTCTGCTTTATTGACTCAGCCTTCTCCACTCCCTCTTTACAACCAGGCATACCTCCTCTACAGCCAGGTTAGGGATGTGGTCCATGCTCTGCCTTCTCACAGGCTAGGCTGGTCATCATGGATGCTCCCACGAGCCTTTCTTTGGAGTTGTATTACTGCAGCTGTTATGATCTGTTTGTAGGCAGACAAGTTTTGGTTTGTTTTTAATTAGATCAATGAGTGTAGCTGGAAAATCTGGCAGATTTTTGAACACGTGAGCTGCTGTTTCAGAACTGAAGACAGACAGATGTGTTCTAAAGCTTATCTGATTTTCCAGCTACACTAATTGATCTAATGAGTGATATTACCTTTTTCTTGCAATTTTCCCCTTTCCTTGTTTCTCTGAGGCTGACATGTACATGCCTGCACCCACCCAGCTGTGCTGGAAGAATAATTAATTGAAGAACTACAGGAATGGGCATAACAAAATTGCACTGGACTGGCTGCTGCTTATTTACATTACTTCCCTCTACTGGTCATCGGAGGAATATTTCAAATATACCCTTGCCTCCTTTGCTAGAAGTTAAGGGTTCTCCCTTGGTCCAGGTGCTTGCGGTGATTCTCTCCTCTTTGTCTCCTCGAAGTTCTGGCTAGAAGTTTGTGTATTAGCTGAATCAGGAAATCCTCAGTGCCACCAAGATGTGCAGGAGGAATTAGTTATGTGTTTGCAGAAGACTTTAAAGGGAGCCATGAAAGAGGCAGGGAGCTAAAGTAAAGGGAGAGGGTAACATCAGACAAACAATAAATACCAGAAAACATATAACCTTTGTGCTACACTTGGAGATGAGCTGCCTTGCTATTCTTCTTGAACAGTTCCACTTGCAAATTATATATTCTTAAGTAGAGTTATAAAGAAATTGAGCTACGCGCATACATAATAAAGATAGCTGTGTCAGTATTCAGCACTTGAGCTCAGTTTCCAGAGTGTTTGGCAGCTCTGAGTGAGGGCAGATGAAATACCTGAGCTTTTTTTTCCTGGACCATGACTGCCCAGTCCTGAAGGGTCATTGAGAGCTCAGGGCTGCTCAGAATGTGCTGGCTGCTGCCACGGCACGGACTGCACAGGCTGGGGCAACGCTACAGCCAGGGCCACTTTCCCTGGTGCATCGGTTATATATGCACGAGAGGTTTGGCATAGGGGAAGAAGGAGTAACTCTGCCTGCACTCCCATACAGCTGGGGGAATCCTCATTAAATCAGCTCTAATATCGTCCTGAGATTTGGCACAAAGCATGTGAATAAAGGAAAGAACTGAAAATCTGTGGATGAAGGAATCTAGATGGACTCTATCCCAGAGTCTCTGAGAACCAGCTAATGAACAACTCCAATTACCTTTATAAATATCATGGACCTTGGGCAAACCCCCAGTGCCATGAATTGCAAAGGTAATACAAAAGTGTTAGTGAGAAAGCAGGCCAATTTCCGCCCTGCTAATTGAGTCACTGTTAAGCTACAGAAGTCCAATGCACTAAAGTCACACAAGTAGCTCCAGTAAGTCTGTGTGGGAAACGTCAGTTGGATTTGGGGATAAGACAAAACATTTGTGAGCGTACGGGCCCACAATCACTAGAGAACGCCCGGACCTTCCCCATTCAACCAAGCACATCAATGGGGTGTTAAATCCTGCTCCGTCTGTAAAATTTGGCAGTCAGGGCCATACTAGAGAGTGAAACCAGGAGAAACAAATGGGATTGACTCGACTGTGCTTTCAGTTACAGCAATGGAAACGCATTGAAACAAATCTGTATCAGTATTAGTATGCAGGAAGATCTGAATTAATATCTGAGAGGCAACATATCACATACCCTGATGAAATGAAAGGTGGTTCAGCTGAGCTGACAGCTGAGCCAAGACCTAATGCTGAGCAGGGAGAAATCAAACATAATCACTTTTTGCACAGAGTTTGAGCTGCAGATTCTCAGCTGGTTAAAAATGTAGCTTCACTCATCCATACATCTAAAGAAAAGAGGGTGGTATTGGTGTCTTAAATAATCTTGTGATGTGTAAATAGAAATTGGCTTGGACAGGAAGGCTGCTGTAGAGATTGAAACCTGGCTAATGGACTGTGAACATCGGGCAATTGTTGATGGGAACAAACAGGGCTATGGGGAGGAGTTGTTTGGGGCACTGCAAGCAGTAATGCAAGGTTTGGCTTTATTTAATATCTTTATTAACGAGCTTGGAGAGAGTGCAGTCAGTGCGTTAATTAAATGAGCAGAAGATATTAAACTGGGAGGTGTGTCAAAAAAACAGCCACTGGTATAGAAATAATGGAAAATGACCTGAGGAGGTTACAAATGTAGAGAGGAAATAACAAAGTGAGAGGCAACATGGGGAGAAAACAAAGCAATCTTGAGGAAAATTATCAAAAAGCAGCTATTTAGAGGGTGGGAGAATTTGGAAAGCAGTAAGACTGTAAGAGACGGAATGGAGTTAGCAGATGGCAAATTGGGCCCAGTTTTGACTTTTATTTTTATTTTTACTACTTCTTTTTTCACCACTGCAGTTACACCTTTGCAATTCTCAGTCTAAATGTAGCACTGTGGGCTGGCACCAGCCTGCATGACTTGTGTTGGTAATTCACCAGAACGAGCAGCTCTGAGGCCATCCAAAACCTCAAGGCTGCTTGCTCCAGTATGACTGCAGTGAGGCAGTGGGAGCTGCCTCCTCCAGACAGCCCCAGACTCGTTACCATCAGCTGAAGCCCAGTACAGCCCAGTGCCCCAAACTATCATCTGCACCCAGTATGACTATTAATGTCAGTTTGAAAGGGCCATGATTATGCCTCTGGTGAATTTGTGTGAGTGAGTACTGGAGCATGTGCTGAGGCTGAGGTGCTGAGCCTCTCTAGTAACACTCCTGTGTACGTGGGGCACCCAGCAAGGGCATTCACCAAGGCACAGGAGTGCAGCGAGGAGGCAGTTTACACCTTCCCACACAGCTGAGATCATGTCTGCTGTATCCTGTGCACCAGCTATATTGGGAAGCAGCTGGGACAGCCCTGAATTCCTCTTTTGTGTCTGGACACCACGCCATGGGTGTTGCCACCACCAAATCATAGGCAAGCCGGGGCTAAATTGCAAGCTGTAGGCTAGACACCTGTGCTTGCCAGTAGGAAGATTTCCACGACCTCCTCAGACTTCAGTTTCCAGTTCAGAAAAATACTTCAGTTTGCCTTACTATTACATGCAGTTTGTTTTGCCATCTTACTCATGTGCTTGAAGTCAGAGATGTGCCAAAGCATCCTTCTGACAATGGGCCTTTATGTTGCCAACTCTGAAGGGTTTTATAAGTTTAAAATGGCAGTGATATAACTTCACTCCCTCCTAAGTGCAAGGATAAAATAGCTGTTTTCAAACAGCTATAGATAAGTTTAGCTATTCATTTTCTGATAATTGAATGTTAGTTCTATTGTCAACCTAAGCACATCTACAGATGCTGCCGTCATTTGGGGGTTGTTTAATTTATTTACCAATAACAGTGAACAAAGACTCTTCAGTCTAAAAATATGGTAAGCTTCCATCCAAAAAGAACATGCAATCATAAGTCTAGTGTCCCAGTGGGATTTTTTTGTATCTCTTCTTGAGATGAATAACCTTCTTATATAGAAAATAGGTTCCTCATCTGTACATCTACACTTCACTCTAAATCCTGCAAATAGCCTTATTGAATTCATCAGGAAAAAACTCAATACATAAACCCTGGCCACTGCTACCTTTGACTTCATGTAGGCAGAGCTTAAGAGGTTTTATAAAAGTATCAGGTGAGATAGTTTGCTTGGCATAAGACACTAAGCAAATTTTAAAGCAAAATCAGAAAGAGGAATCATTCAAGTCTAAAAAATCATTCTTAGCTTGGAGTAAATACATGGGTCTCATAAGGTCTTTCTGGCAACCTTCCACCTTTCCAGGGTTATTTGTAATTCTTAGCTCAAAAGGCACAGCAGTGTTGTGGCATCCAGTTGATCAGAAGAAAGGGAGCATGTGGGTGGGCCAGACGTCATGTATTTTCTTGGTGTCAGTTATTGCCAAAAGAGGTTATTTTAGTTGTATGGTTTATTTTGTTGAAATGTAATTATTATGCTAATTATTCCCAAATTTACTGGTTAATTATAATTCTGAGATCTCTGCCCTGGTACTTCCAGAGATGTACAAGCTTTGGGAAATGTTTCATAATATCAATATATTTCCACAACCCTGAGTCATTTAGCTAATGTTCCTACAAGGCAAAAAGTAACGTCCTTTAACAAGAAGGCATGGCTAGCTCCATGAAACAGCTGATCTGCATCAAAAAGGCATTTTGCTCAATCTGATTTCACTGCAAGAAGCAAATGGCTTAAAAGGAGCACAAAAGAACCTAAATGTTGGATCTTGGTTTCATTACATCATTGCACAATTCCCTTATCCCTCCGTTTTCCTGGGGAATGAGGGGGCGTAATGGCCATCCCACTGTTGCTGCAGGAGGTCTGTTGGATGCTGTTACAAGGAAAGTTGGAAAGGCTGCCTCAATTCTTTTAGGGATAATTGTGTGCCTGAGTTCAGCAGGAGCGTTGTCCTTGGTTTCTGCAGCAGAAGGATGAGGGCCGCACATGGGCTTCATTTGGATTCACTAAGAGGAACGGGCTGGCTACAAAGTTGCTGTCTGCTCCTTGGACCCTGATTTTAGACCTTCTCCTGTGTCCACAGTGGATGACCAGGCTTAGCAGTGACTGGAGTTGTTACCCCGGTTCCTTCATGCCTGCCCTCACCCTGTGGTGAAGGAAAGGGGAAGTTTTTCTCTGTAGTACACTGGGACGTTCAACATTACAAACAAACTTCCAAGGTGGAATCTTAAACCTGTGCAGCCCTGGCACAGGCAGCACATCTCTGATGGGTCATGGAGAGGTGTGCCCTGCATTGTTCAGCCTCTTCAGAGGCTGCACCATAAACACTGAAAAAAATGGTTTGAAGCTGCCCAGGGAAGGTCACCCAACTTTTTTTTTCTTTTTTACCTTTTTAGAGAGGAAAGTGTCATGGGTGGGAGGTAGAAGAAGTGAAATTATACCTGTTCACAGAGAAGTAGTGGAGAAACTGTGAGTTGGGGGAAATTGTCCTTGCTCACTGACTTCACTGGGACTGTGGTGCTGGTGAAGATTAACCCACAAAACTCCTGGGAAACTTGCTGACTCTTCCTCCACAACCCCCAAAATAGAAAGGAAGATCTGGAGCTCGGAGAGAATGCTGAGCTCTGAAAAGCTGAGTGCTTTCTACATGAGCAGATTAAGGAAATCTTGCCATCATATGTTACCCTGTGGGAACTACATTATGGCCCTAATTTTGGTATTAGTTGTACAAGTATCAGATGCTTTTATAAGTATCATTTTCACTTTAGCTTGTCAAAAAATATATGGAATTCCTTTTAATTGGGAGTAGGGAGATGCCCATCTACTTTTTAAATCAAGTTTTGAAATTTTCATGGCTGTGTATTGAAAATTGAAACATTTGATCTGTTTATGTGTGTAAGAAATGTTTACACAGCTTATACTTGCAGCTGTAGGATGGGAGTTGGGAGTAGTACTGGAAGTCTCATACTGTTACGTGTAAAGATGTTTTGATACATCTGGGAGAATGTAAGCAAGTAGGTCAGTGGATAATGACTTAATGATTTGGAGCAGAGGCAGAATTTGGGGAAGTAGTGGCAAGGCCTTGCTGGAGAAGAAGGAACAAATGGAAAATCTGAATGATGACTTAGGCTAAAAATGTCAATGGAGAAAGCTGAACAAAGTTAAATGTATGCATACAGTACAATAGAGTCATGTTTACACACCCAGCACTTGGCTGTAACTGGGAGAAGCAGCCTGTGAGTGCCTGTGAGTGCTCTGCCTCTGGTGTGAGCTCGGGGGCAGAGCCCCACACAAGGGAGGGATCTGTAACCCTTCCCCGCAGACTCCTCCAGTTCTAACTGCAAACACACTAGCATGAGTGATCAGACTGTTCATATAATTCTGTAAATATTGAAATACTCAGGATTTTGTTGTGCTTGGCATGGACATGCAATTCACCAACAACAAGATTGGACCTCTTGGTTAGTTGACAGATCACATATAACGGAGCAAGCTGACGCTCTTTTACATTCTGTTAAAGCCATAACCATCTTAGTCCATCTGAAAACATCTCTGCTTGACAAAGCAGAGTTCCTGGGTCAGAGATTTTTTAAATTGTATTAGTCATATGCCAATGCAGCCTAATAAAGTGCCATTTAAAGAAAGCAGTTGAAGTTGGGCCTGCTTTTGAGTCATCCACTTGACTGGGTTAGAGCATGCTGGTGGCTTTCCTAATGCTAACAGGCCCTTGGATTGAGGTTAGTGGTGAACAGACCAAAAGAAACAGATTATATCAGCTGTGCCAGGATGGCATGGCTCATACTGTACAGGAGGAAGCAGGTAAAAGGACTAATTGTTAGTTGAATGGAGTACTTTTCCTAAGCACATTCCACAGGTTTTCATATTAGCTCAGCCTGGCTTCATTTTATGGGGAATATTATGCTTGCACAAATACCAGAAGCTTCTTTCTTCTCAAGGCAGGATAGGACCAAAATGAGGGCCTGAAATGCATTTTCCTCGGTGTTTGGAACTCATCATGTGTATGGCACAGAGATTTTGCCGCAAGTATCTGCAGCAGTAAGCATTGATCAGGCTTTTGGTTCTTTCTGCTTACTGAGGCGACAGTCCTAAAAGGTTGTAGTTGCTGGCAAGGGCAGTCAGTAGTGTTTGATACAGGAGGAAGCAGACAATACGAGGAAGGTACAGGTTGAGTGTCAGGAAAAGTGTCAGCAGTAAGGTCTGGAGCTGCTCAGGTGAGTGACACATCTGTCGCCCTGGAGAGTGCAGGATAGTGGTGCAGGAGGGCTCAGGTTGCAAAGGCAAGTCTCTTTTCCTTCCCTGAAACCTCGGGTGAGGACAGCCTGAGCTCTAGTTCTGGCTGGGCTGCTTCAGTCAGCTTAGCTGCTGCAGCCACTGACAAGTCCCTGCAAAAGCACTGAAGGACTGTCCCTTCTAAGAGAACTTGCTGGGCATTGTCTTCAGCAAGCACTTCTTGGCCCTGGTAATACTGGGGACCTGGCTCGGGGGGCTGAGGGGATGAGACAGTGGCAGAGCTGGGCTGGGAGCCAGGATCTGGTCTGTGTTGGTTTTTGTGACGTGCTGTAGTTGTGCTTTGGTGACACCTCTTGCCTTTCCTGTTGGGACTGATCAGTATTGCTGGGAGCATCCATGGGTGCAGCAGGCTGTTCCCATCCCGCAGGAACTCCAGTGAGTTCAGGCTGTCAGAAGGCTCTGACCTCAATGGCATAATCCACAGAGCGCTGGGGAAATGCCTTCCAAAGGGAAAGGCGTTGGCCATCTCTGTACCGTCACTGTGAAGAGCTGCAGGACGAGAGCAGGGGTTAACACTGAGGAAAGCAGCAAGGAATTGACCCAGAGAGATTTAACTGCAGCCTCTTCTCCGTGAATGCAGTGAAGGCATGAGTGTGTCTGTGTACATCTCTAAATTTCACTGCTGCCTAATTTCCCTTCTACAAAATATCTACCAGTTTCTAGTGCCAAGGCACCTAATCATCTGTTTATTAAAATGAGACAGACAATAAGTTTGTGTGGGGAAATGTTAAGGCAGTGCACATTGATCATGCTGATTTAGGACAGTACTGTCATTGCAGCGTTTCCAGAGACAAATTCTTTGCAGCTAATTGCATTATAAATTCCACTAAACCATTTTATGAGGTAGTTCCCTAAGATATAAGCCCTCCATCAAAAATAAAACCAAAGAGAGCAAATGACCGGTTGTGGGGTTTTTCCTAAGTAAGTATTATATGAACATAAGAAGAGAGAGAAAGAAAAATGCAAATCATGTTAATTAATTGCTAAATCTGTTGTAATGGGCTCGTTTTAAATACCGTGGAACGTGTTAAAACTCATACAGATTTTCAGTCTGAAATGTAAAGAAGTTGAGACCTGAGGTCTTTGTCCTCAGATCAAGATGGTCCTGAGCTATTCCAGGTCAGGATTTTCATCTCACTAAGTTTCAGAGGTGACAATCTTGGCACGTCATGAATCTTAACCAACCCAGACAAGGCCTGGCTGCTGGACCAAGTTCAAGAGAGCCCAGAGAAACTGTGGCAGTGGGACTCAGCCTCTTCATCTTCCTTCCTGCTGTGGCCATGGAGTTATGGTACCGGCAGTGGGTATCCTGGGCTAGGAACATCAGTAGGAAACAGCAGCCATCATGTACAGCCAGTGTGAACACCTGTGGGGCTCACCAGAGAGCAGCTCCTCCAAATACTCAGTGGTAGTACTTAGTAAAGTGCCTTTTTACAGGGAATCTCAAACTTTGCTTTCCTCTAGCTGGGTCAGAAGACATGGAAGCACAGAGCAGTTAATTGGATTTCCCAAGGAAGCATAGCAAGCACTGGAGGACTGAGGCTGGCTTCCTTGTTTCCCAGGCTCCAGCACAAAGCAGCAGACTGTTGGCCACACTACTTTAATATTTCTTTGGGGATAATTGGGAGCAAAGCATGATATTTCCCTTTTTACTTTCATATTGAAGGGCACAAATTCTCATTTCTTGAAAATATTTGTGACTTAGAGCATGCCTATACAAATTCTCTCCTTGGTTCCTACAAGTGTTGTGCTGGGGGATCAATTTAGGGACTGCAGGCAGGGGGAGATCGCAGTCAAACCAGGAGGGGGCTGGGTCTCCTCCAGTTTTCATGTATGAGGTGTTTCAGGCAGTGCTCATTTCTGAAAAACTTATTTGGTGGTTCAGCAATTGGGAAATTTCTTTGTCAGGGTAGCTTTGTCACAGGAAAGCTTTTCCTCCTAGCATCTTGTATGAAATTGGGAGTTGTAAGCTCCCAGGGCAGCTGTAGCTGTCAGTCTGCTGATTAGAAGAAAACATTTTCTTTTCTTCTTCCTCCTCTCCCCCTCCCCATGCAGTAAAATGATTTGATTACAATAAATATAGTGCCTGTGGGCTTGTCTTTGAGCTCAGGGGTAGCTGGTCCTTTCAGTGGTCACAGCTGGGATGTGGAAACACCCTGACTGGGCAGCAGGCACATGCACAGGGTGAGACCCTGCTCCCCATCTGTAGGGAACCCACTGCTGTCAGTTTACCCCGCTGCTGCTGGGGCCGGAGGGGCAGAGCCTTCCCCAGAAATTTGCATCTGCACCTGCCCTCAGGCAGAACAGAGCTTTCTCACCTTGCTGAGGGAGCCGCTTTGCCTGGAGTAAAGCTGAAGGAGCTGGGTAGTTCATGGACTCCAGCACCAGTTAATTAGTTCTCACCTTGCCCTGAGCTGGGTCAGGTATGAAGTGTTTGTCTCAAGGGGGAGCTGAGGTGAAGTGGTTCATCACTAAAGGAGCATCAGATCATGGCAGAACAACCATTATGGCCCAGAACAACCATTAGGGCCCAGGACTAGCTGGCTCATTAGACCTCTCTATCTCTGCTCCTGACGGGAGAGGTGCTCATACTCTCTTTAAATGTGCTGTTAATTAAATGTTCCCTGAAGATAAGGATGCTGTGGCAGCACAGCCTAGTGTTGACTCCCAGATCAAAGGAGTGAGTTCCCTGCACAACAGCCATTAAAGGCGCACTTTGCAGTGACATAGACCAGGGACAGGCATAAGAAATTTAAGCCAAGGGTTAGTTGAAAAAACTGTGATAAAAGTATCTCAGACAAATTCACAGAAATCAGATGACTGTGAGGTAGGAGAAAGTTCCATAGAATTATTGCACACACATACAAAATGTGATTTTATCCTTGTACATAGGTAACAGCTGGCATAGCAACGGGCTTTAATCGGGGGAGAGGGGGACATCTGCTTGTTGGTGGGAAGAGGGGAGGGAAGAAAAAAACATTTCTAAATTTTTGTGATAAAACGGGCATTTGTCGTTCTCATTTTTTATGTTATTGTTTCCGACAATTGTTACATGGTTGTTAAATTTTTTGAAGTAATTTTAGATTTTCCAAAAGTGACCATGATTTGTTACTTATACTGTAGCTTACAGAAGTGACACACTTAATATCGGGGGGTCCAAACCTGGATATCTACCAATGGAGATGGAGATCAGGTAAATGCACACCTGCTCTTCCAAAGAGGAAAAGCTGCCCTTTGGCACCTGGTTTGAGAGGGAGCCACAGGCTGTACCATGAGCGTTTTGGACGAGGTTAGAACTGAGCGCTGCCATTAGTCACCAGTTAGTGCAGGCCCAGCATGGCTTTGTGTGACCGTGGTGTTCAGACAACACGCCATCCAGCAGGAGACTCCGTGTCTCTGGGGAAGGCTCTGGCTCCATCCCCAGCAGTAGCTGAGCACAGGGCCGCTGAGGGAGACCTGGCAGGAGCTGTGGTCCCCAAGACCGGCCCCGTAGCGAGCGCGAGGTGCCGTCTTGCTCTCCCAGCCGGAGGGAAGGTGGTGGTGGCCGCAGCAGAGTCCGTGCTGGAGAAGGCAGGTGAGAGGGAGGTGCCTGCAGGTAGAAAAGAGTAATTGTGTGGCACTGTGGCCCTGCCTGTCATCTCCTCTTCTCTTTTACAGACACTTAACAAGAACAACTTGATACCAGACGACAGGACCAACTTCTACCCGCTGCAGCAAACCAACGTGTACACAACAACCTATTATCCCAGTACACTGAATAAATACGATTACAGGCCCGAGGCCTCCCCTGGAAGGACCTTTACCAACAGCTGATGATGGACAGATCCTATGGGACTGGATAACTTCCAATATGGTTTTTTTTTTAATTGATTTTATGGACCAAATACTGGCCCAGCTTCTAGATGTAAATATTGTACAGTAGGGTCTTTTTTTTTCTTTGGTTAATTGTGTTTCTTGTAAACAGCACATCTCCTTACAAGGACAAAAATTCAAATGGACCGTTCTGCAGAGCCTTTGTGGATATTTGTCTGGAGATGGCTCTTCTACTGCAACTGTTTATGGCTGGAAGGTCAGCGTGCTGTCCAAGGCTGAGGTTGTTGAGAAAGGGGCTGTGTGCTGGGCTTGGTGGCCATTGAGCAGCCACACACAACGCATGGGAGCCCTCCAAGCAAAGCAAGAGGTGGCCTCCTGGAGCAGGGCTGGATGCATCCTTCCTGAGCCAGGACAGCGATGGTGTGCTGGATGCCACACAGCTCCTGGGACAGGCCGAACAGGACTCCATCATGCCAACAACTTGAAGAACATTTTCTTTTTGCCTTTTTTTTTTTTCATTTTTGATTTTTTTATGTTTCAGAGAAAAAAAAAAAGTAGTAACTTTCTAGGGCAGTGTTCCCTGTATCTTCAACAGAATCTTTTCATATCACAGGAAATACTCTCTGCAGCCTTCTTTGGTAATATGCAGTTCAGCTGATGAGAAACAACACACAAACGAAGTGCATTATCCAAAGAAGCTTTCCAGAATGTTTCCAGTCTTAATTAAAAGAAAATTATACAGGCAGTGAGACACTGAGAAAAGTAAATGTTGGAATAACATTGGAGACATGAACTTGGAGTGCCTAACAAACAAAGATGTTTATATCACTGGAAAAAGAGATGTGATGATTGCCGCACAAGAGCCATGGGCTTTTTTTCTTTCTTCCTTTTTCTTTTTTTCCAAGACAGTGTTAACTCTTTTTGTTCTAGCTTTGATCCTGATTGTGTCTGCCAGGAGAGGCAACTTTAGAGGCCATGCTCTTCTTGTGGGAAATCACCATGCTTTGGGCTAATAGTTCCTCTTGTTTTATTATTGGGTTTTAGTTCATATACTTTCAAAAAGTGAGTGATTCTGACTTTGCAGGGGGAAGGTATTTTTTTAAGGAATGTTTCCATAGTCTGACATGACCCAAAAAGTCTGCTGCACATTCTTATAGCGTCTTCCAGTCAGTACTCTATGAAATAGTAACACAGCTGAGTAATGTGCATTGTTTGCCAATATTTCTTTATTTTTTCTGAGAAAAAACAACCCAACAAACAAATGCTGCTGCAGCTATTGAAGTAAATTGGAGCGGTAGCATTATTAAACAGTATATCCAGCCTTGAAATGTAATTTTGTGTATGTGTGTGACTGTGTCTATAAGAACTGTATTAGTCTGATGCAGAAGCCATGTTGTCTACAACCAGATGTTTGTCTGACATAATTGTTTGGCAAAAAAGGAAACTTATTGCTGGTGCTTAATGTACGACTACATCCAGTGTGTTAGCAACGTGAACAAGTTCACCGCTGTTATCATTCAGTGTTTCTAAATATTTATGATGAAGTCCCGATGCTAAGTATTTTAGAATGTCGCAATACTGAGCATGAGATAAAAGTACACCCTGAAATACGCATGAGCTCCACGTGGTCCCGAGCTTGGCTTTGTTGTCTGCATCTTCCCAGAGCAGTGTCGTGCCAGTGCCTGGCCACCGGCTCGGCTTTTTCCCAGCAGTCCTGTCTGTCCCCGCTTGGTTTCGGATTTCGCTGTAAGCCGACATCGGTTGTTTCTCAGTGCTGTTCCTTTGCAGTTGCTTGTTTGGAAGCCCAGCTTGGGCCGTGTACTCAGCTCTTTCACGTAGGCAGCTGGTAGGAAACGAAGAAAGCCTGTGTTGCTCGTGACAAGTATATTGCTTTTCCTGCGAGGAAGAGCCAACACGGCTCTGCAAGCCTGTGTGTTACGGCAGTTCGACCAGAGGGCAAGTATAAAATAGCCTCCCATTTTTAAATTACTTTGTTTGACTTCAGTTTGCAGTGATTGAAGGCTGTAGGGATATTTGTAATTAACTGGGATTATTAGCACTGCCACGAGGACACCTTAGGCTCAGCAGTGCCCATCATTTTCAGCAGCTGCTTTTCTAATTTAGCAGCTCATCCTGTTTCTGCTCTGGTCTCACCAGGTGAAATAGAGGGGGCAGAGGGGGAGAGACAGATGCCCTTAAATAGATTTTAAGCAGCAGAGTCAGGAGCTGATGCAGACCTACAAGACTGTCTGAAGCAGCTGCTGCAACTCTCCAAGGTGGCACAGTGGTTCGGCAGCCCTGAACCCCCAGCAGCACAGCCAGGCAAGAGCAGCAGGAGTGGAGCAGGACCACCAGGGAAGCAGGATAGCACTGGTAGCAGGTAGCCCGCAGGGAGGCTCTTCCCAGGCTCCTAAATCCCATTTGAGGAGCAATGACTTCGTGCCTCGTGCCATAACGAGTTCACCCTGTCTCACTGAATTTCCACATGCCCCTCAGCAATACTTAAAATCCTGACTTAAAGTAGTTCTAACCAGTATATAGCCCAGGGGTTGGAAATTATTACATTAGACTATCAGGATGGGATTTCCCAGCTTTAATTTATGTGATTCAGGAGAAAACACTGGCTCCCACGATCATTCCAGCCATTGTAAAATCAAAGCCATCTCTGAGCTTCCCCATCAGGAGATTCCCTGTATTAACACACTCTGCAATTACCATGCACGTGGCAAGATTGCAGCTGGAGTTTGAAGGGATGCAAGCAAGTCAAGCCTTGCAATTATCTCAATTTTCTGTTTTACCTTTCTCTTTTCCCCTCTTCCCCTTTAAATTTTTTTTCCATTTTTGGCTTCACAGAATAACACGATGTAAACTGATTTCTTTTTCCCAGACTACCACATAGCAGATGAAATTATTTAAATGTTCAAGTCACCAAGATGGGTGATTACTGTCATTGTGCTCAGGAGGTAGATATTTTGTAGGCTTTTGGAGGGCAGATGCTTTGAGGGTGGTGCATGTGGTTATAGTTTCATCAAGACATTCCTTCTTATCAGCCATCCAAATGGATTCAGCCCTTTTTCATATAATTGGCAATCACAGCAAGGGGCTCTAGTCTCCATTGGAGCAGAAAGCAGAATCCAGGAGAGAGTGAAAAAAAGAAATCAGAACACTGTATTACTCAATTAATGTTTTCAGGAGAGTGCAGTTCTTTAAGGACGATGTTAATGCAGTGTGAGAGTTGCATTTTTTATGAGCTCTCTAATGTGTGGCAGGTTAATGACGCCATGTGCAGAGATATTCTAGCAATCCAGATAATTTGGCACCTTGAGCATCAGGTCTGTAATATCCGTAGAAGTTTGAGTTGCTCCTGCAGCTGGATGTTAAACTTGCTAAAATTTCCTATTCCTGACACCATCTTAAATGGAAATGCATTTCCTTTGGGAGCATTGCTTTGCAGAAGGTTCATTATGCTATACATGTAATTTTTTTTCCTTTACTTCTAAGACAGAGAAGAGGAACCTTGGGTGAGTCCTGTGTAGGTCTGGAGACACTGTGTCTCTGCAAACCCTTTGGATAGGGTTCAGGTGTACAGTACATGAAATATGATGGAAATCTTACAGCCAAGTATGTAGTGGAAACATCTGTAATTAGGCCAGTCTCTCTTTTTCCATGGAAGTGGCTGCCTTTCTCCCAGCCGAGGGGGTGTGCCTGGTGCTCTTATCCAGGGATGTTGGGCCATTGCTGCCGGGCTTTCCTTGAGTAGTTGCCAGTAACTCACAGCTCACTGACGGACAAACCACTCAAGGATCAAACCATCACGTAAGAGGTGCTGTTGCTCTAAAGGTGCACTTGAATGTTCAGCATACGAGGCAGGGCTGCTCTTAAATGTATGACCTGTACAGATGCTATAGGGGAATAACATTTATTGTCTAACCACCACTGTTCCTACTGCCTTATGTTCAGAAAATGAAGTGTTTGCTTTGAAATCAGCAGAGAGCAGGAATGGAGCCCGTGTCTGATGCAGACAATTTGATGCCTCCAGTGATAATCTGCTGTTCAGGCCACCTGGGGAGAAAACTGCTGTCCATTGAGATTGATTTATTCTTTGTACCAAATGTAGTGGGGGAGAGTTAAATATATATATATATATATAAAAATATATATATAAAAATGTAAATGTAAAGTTTCTGTAACAACTTACTCTTCTTTTTGTAACAGTGTATACATCTATCTGTGGATAGATACAGTATATATTTATAATATATACACACGCAATATATATATTTAGCAAAATGCCTGCAGAGGAAACTTAGAATAAGAAAGGCAGTGCTGGTATTCAAATTCCACAGGGACAAACTGAAGAAGAAACCCTATAAAAATCTAGTACCCTTTCCATTAGGTTTAAAAACCCACTTTTGAGGTAAATGAAATATAATTTTTTAATTGAAAAGTAAATTGATTTTTCTAGTTAGATATGCTGATTCTCCCCTAAATCATTCTGGTTAAGAGTTATTAAAAAGAAGATACTTGATACTGTTTATATTTTCGTAATAAGCCTCCCAAATTTCTCATGTGTATCACTCTATTGTTTTTGTAATTATAAGTAGGGAGTAATTGTGCAAAAAAAATTAAAATAGTGAGTAGGAGTAACAAGTCTTGTACCATTAGAGCAAAAGACATCATCTGTTAGAACGGGGAAAATGTCATCTTCCGTGTTAAAGAAGTCAGTAATTGCCTTCTGAGTTATTGATCAGCATGACAAGCCTGGCCTTACAGTCACACCAGGAGGTTTTATCTGAAATGTAGGAAAAGAAGCCCTGCAAACCCATGGCTTTTAGTTTTCAGAAGGGTCTAAAAAACCCCACCAGGCCATGGAGGCACCTGGTGCCATGGGTGTCCCTGGAGCTCTCTGTGTCAGTGGCCAAGGCTCGGCACTCACGTCTCGCCCCGCCAGCCCCATGAGCCAGCCCTCACGCACAGCAGGGCACAGCACCCTCAGAGCTGTCTGGCATGGCAGAGAAATACCCAATAAATCAGGCTTGAAGGATTCATTCTTCTCCGACAAATCACTTAAATGCCTTCATGAACAAGGCCTAAACTCCCAACAGATGAATCTTTCCCTTAAGCCGTTTAGAAGGAAGCTTCAGGTGGCTTTCAGGGTAGGTGAGAGAGCTTTCTGTCCATCTTTGTTTTGCCTGGTTGCCAGAGCCTTCAAAATTGGGCAGAAACCCCTCTGGAGCTGGGTCCTTGTGGGATTTTCCCAGTCTCAGCTGTTCTGCCTGGAAATTCCTTCTTTGGACCCCTAGGGAAAAATTAATGTCTGCATTAATCCTGGCTGGAGGAGCAAAACCAGCAACCCACTATTTACATAGCCACAAACCTAAGTGCTCAATAGCATTCAATGTAAGTTTGGGTCTTGAACCTGTTACTTTTTCCATTCTGCCTCCAGCCTCAGCTGCAAACTCACCCCTGCTATTCAAGAGGCTTCGGTGCTGTAAGAGGAGCATTTGGCTTTCTGCAGGCCCCAGCCACGATTTGGTTTTAAACAAATCTGGTCATGAAAAGTATTAACACTGCACTCGGGTTCTGACGCCTCCGTCAGCAGGATGCTGCTGATTCTCAGGCCACGGAGTCAAGCAGAGGTCAGCATGGATGGGCCATTAATAACTGGAGCAAAAATGTTATTAGTACCAAAATGTCAAACAATGTAAAAGCCAGCCAGCTGCACAGCAGTGTGCTTGCTTTCCACACCCCTCCTTAGACAGCATCCAGACCTACCGATACTTAAAAGCCATGTGCTTAATTAGGAGCATTCCCACAGAGGAAGCTTTAGGGAGGATGCATGGTATGTGAGATGGAAATGATAGGATTTAGCTTGTAGTTGAGGTGGAAGAGTGACAGATGCAATACTGGATCTCGGATACATGGGAAACGATTACGTGAACACAGAATGCTTGCCCCAAAACAACAAAACCTGGAGAGTATTACTGGACTCTGTTGTGAAGGCACATCACCTTTCCTATGCAATCGAACTTGATGGTACTTTAGCATAAAGGTGACCTAGACTGTAATCACTGCCTTTAGACACTGTGAATTTTTTTTGGGTACTCTGTATTTTTATATATTGTACAATGTAAAGAATAATTCAGAAATAAAACAGACCAACCTGACAAGCCTGTGAGTTATTTCTCCTGCGTGGCCAGTGCGTGGCGAGGCTGGGGCTCCGGACGGTGCTGGCAGGACAGGCCAGCGGGAAAGAGGAGGAGCTTCCTCCTGACTTTGGTGTCCAATGGCAGTGTGAAATCCACTCAGCTGCCTGAGTGGAGATGGGGAATTGCAGCATCCATCCTTCCTCCCTGCCTGCACTTTGGCTGCATGCTGAGGCCCAGATCTGAATTGTATTTGTCATGAGCTGCAGTCTCGGTGGGCACCAAATTGTGTTACTGAATGTTGTGCCAAAGGCTCCCTTCCCCCCATCACCAGCTCCACACCAAACCTGGGATTCCTTTCACAAAAGGTATTTCTGAGTGAGGTGCCCACTGAGGTAAGATCAAATTCAAAATTTGGGGTGCCAAATCCTTGTCCAGATCTGCAGTAAGTGTCTCCCCTCTGCTCCTCAGCTCTCCGCTGGTGACACCGAGCCCCCAAGGGCACAGCTGCTCTCCGTGCCAAGCCAGCAAAAAGACATTCATCCTCTGCAGAGCCTTTCAGCTGTATATGCTCAGCTGCAATGAAATCCTGTCACTGCTGCTGCTCGAGCCCTACATATTGATGCAAAAAGTTATAAAAAGCTGAGGGACACATTTTGATTGAAGGATTATTGTAGCCTCGTATTGAAGAACGTTATAGCTCCTGTTGCATTTATTAATCAAAGTAAAGACCATGAAAAGTGACAGAGTCAGGAACATTTTAGTTTATGTTCCGATACAGCTCAAGACTTATATTGAAGTTCCATACAGAAAATTACACCGTAATGTCGTAAAAAATAGATTGGATTGCTAATAACCTGAAACGTGCTACACCTGCATACATAATACTTTAATCCTACTAAATCATAAGCTATCATTTGGGTGTTTTCATATTCTCAAGTGCGCATACAGGAATTTCTTTTCAATGCAGACCATTAAAAAGTAATTGAGAGGCACAGGATCAGTAAAAACAAACTTGCTGTGAATAAGATGGATATTTTTCCCAGTTAGTTTGCACGATAACACAGGGAGGTCATTTTTGAACAGTTTTGTTTTGCATCAAGACACCTCTGCATACAATTAGAGCAAAGGATCACGTTGGAACCAATTTCCAATTTCCCTTAAATCTGTCTACCACCACATTTTTTTTCTAGTTGCTAATTTGATTCATTAACATAACAGTTTCACTTGTAGCCTCAGTAAATTTTGTTCTCTCACCTTCACCGTGCATCCCAGCTGTACCCTTTTCCCTCTTTAATTCTTAATTGCGTGGCAAACAGAGAAAATTTTGTTATCTTGTGGGTTCCCCATGAGGTGTGGGAGCACCCACAGCAGCATGCGCAGAGCAGGGACCCAGGCCAGGCTGTGGAGGTGTCTCGGGGGACCACAGCAAGAGCCCCACAGCCCCCTCCAACCTGCCTTTGTTAGTGCTTGGAGGGTTCAGTGTAAAAAATGCAGGAAAAGGAAAAGCAGAAGTTTCCTCATGACTCGTGTCTGGTCTCCGTGTGTCCTCCCAGCTGCCTGCGTGTGCCGGTTTGGACACAAACCAGGAGGAAACAACCCGAAAGGGGCGTCTCTCTCTCTCTCCTTTGCAATTTAAAGGTACACTAGAGATCAAGCAGGCGATGGGGAATACAGTATGGTCACAGAATCACCCCAGGACACCGCAGTCGGGGCTTTGGGGACGTGCGGAGCCAGATGCTGCAGTGACAAACCTGTCCCAGCCCTGCCCCTCCGTATGAAGCCCATTTGCTGGTGTTTTCTTCTCTAATAAGGGATAGAAATACCCATGGTTGGTGGGGCACTTGCCTGGGCAAGGGCACTGCCAACACTCGGTGCTGTGGAGGTGAGGAGGGGCAGAGGGAACTGCAGCCCAGCCCAGGTAACACCTGAGCCAGTGAAAACGCTGGAGCAGGAGTCGGATGAACGAGCAGTATCCACCACAGAGCAGCTGGGCACCAGGGCATTATCCAGAGCAAGTCGTGTCAAAGCAAGTTAATTTCCTCCCCTGAATGGGCACCACATCGTGCAGATAGCATGGAAATAAGAAATATCCTGCAGCCTGATTTTAGCAAGGCTGCTGACTCTCATACATGAGCCTCACATGCTGCCAGGAGCAGCGGCCAGGCAGAGCATTGTGCAGACACACTCCTGGGAAAGCAGTCAGGCTGCAGCAGTAAAAAAAGCCTGAAGTGAATCCCCTACTGCCATACCCAGCACTACTACTGGTGCCCAGCACCCCACCAGTGCCCCCATAGGCACCAGTGCCCCCAGTCTCCCCATCACAATGTGATCCCACAACCTGGCTCTGACTGCTGAATTTCCCTCAGTCCACACAAACATTTCACCCTCTGTGAGAGCCCACGTGGTTGTGCTGCTGTGGTCAGGCAGGGGGACAGTCCCCAAGCTCAGCAACATTCCCTGTGTTGGCCCTAAATCATCTCAATGCAGCCATCCTGAAGAGATCAGCACAGAGCAAGCACCTCCTCAGTGGGTGTGAGTCAACCCCCAACTGCAAAAGCTCTGCTCCCCGTGGTACCTCGAGTGTGCTTCCCCCTCGAGGTACAGCCAAGGGACCACACACTCCCAAACACACAGCTCAGTTACCAAAAGCTTTGGAGACTCATTACAAACTGTTTTGCTAACAGCTGAAATGCAATTTGACATGGTTAGTTTTGTTCATTCATAAAAAAACACTGACAGTTGTCAATGCACTTCCTGTTTAAATAAACTGAGGTTCAAATTCATCACGAAGGTGACAGAGTTCAGCTGTGCCCAAAGGAAAAAACGCAACCACATGCACACATCCCCTGTCTTTGGTGAGATTTCAACCCTTCGATCTGCTGACAATATCTCCAAACCAAACCTTTCTCCCCTGGGGTAAGGACTGAACCGGGTGAAGGTGATTTTGGTGTTGTGACAGAAACGTAAAGCTGGCACTTGGCAGCTGGGCAGACTCTCACCTTTTCCTTGCCCCAGTGTGATCACAGGCCCAGTTTATTTTGTGACCCAGAGTTTTATCACCCTTTTTTTTGTTCTGACTGGCCTTGTGTTGACACCTCACAGCAACTCAAACGTGTCTAAGGTCAGCTGGTTTTCATTTTAAAACTACTAAGATGACAAGGAAATGTTGTTGTGCTGCACACCAGCCACATCCATCTGTCAGCTCCATGGTGTGGATCTCTACAGAGTATGGAAGGAGCAACTCTTTGGATCCTCGCACCAACTGAGGCAGATCTGGAATCCAGCAAGCACTTAAAGCTCCTCCTGCCTGTGGAGAGCTGTGGAAAGTGTCTTCTGGCTGAGCAGCTGTGCTGCAAACATTGCCACCCATCAAAATAACATCTCTGGAGATTTTCAAGGTCAAAATTCACAGTTTGTGAACTGGCAATTAGCTGGAAGCAAAAAGTAGTCCTGGCTTTCCATCACTCTGGAGACAGTGAGGTGTCTCCCAGACTGAGGGTTAGCATCGACCACGATGAACAGCAACAGGCTGTTGAGATTCGATCCGTCTAACCTTGCTGTATTCCTTCATTTTTAGACCTCCCATAGTCATTTCCTTGCTGTCATGGAAATAATGGAGCCAGCAAAGGAATGCTCCCCTCTCATGCGCAGGGTAATGAACAGCCATCAGAAACATTTGATATTTCCATGATGTGAAGCATCAATGGCCACAGAGAAAACCGTACCCATTTTGGCAGTACTTAATTTACTGTCACGAGCAAGCGATCTGTACGAGAGAGCAGGCACAACGCTGATACATTTTTATTACCCTGCCAGGAGCCACATTATTGTTTTCTGTTTTCACATTTCTTAGCAACAACATTTTTTTGTTCATAGGTTTCTTCCTAGGAGCTCGGCTGGAATTATTTTTATGTTGTCCCCAATTTACATGCTGACTTACATCAGCCTGTCCTCGAGCAAGAGCCTTGCTTTCTGCCTGAAAGCCTCCTGGCAATTACTGCTGTCTTCTGCTGATCCATCACTCCTTTGGCGCTGGAGGAGACGAACCTCCCTGCCTGGCAGAGCTGCCTGTCCTGGGGAGCAGCTCATTCTGTGGCAGGCCCCACCGTGCCAGGTACTGCTGGAGCCAAGGAGGGTGTGGAGTGAACAGGTACAAACTTGCACTCTGAGCATCACGTCTGCATGCCAGCCCAGAGCCCCACACCCCGCCCCAGCAGAGACAAAACATCTCTAATACGCTGCATGTGCAAGGTGGGACAAGCTGCAGTGCTTGCCACAGGCTCAGACCTACACTGAAAATCTCCCTCAGAATGTGTTTTTCTGCACATCAGAGGCAGTGAAGGCATTTCTGTGTGAGCTTGTGCTGATCTAGTTCACACTTTTGCTGCTCATCCCCTCACCACAAGCCCTTCAGAGCCGCCTTTTCCTTGCCCACCATCACCCTTTGCTCTTCCAACACCAAAACTGAGCCGCAAAGCTACATCCATGATCCTGACCCTCAGCTCTGCAATCAAAGGCAGGTTTAGGGGAAGAGTTTCAGGCTCAGAGCATGGCGGGGCAGTTCGTTGGCTGCTGGCATTTCCTCTGCCCAGGCTCATCTGAGCCCCAGCCGCCGTGCTGCCGTGGGGAGGTTGTGTCCCCTGCCCACTCCCTTTAGTGCCCGAGCCGGGGGCTTACCGTGGCTGTCGGTCTGCGGCCGAGCAGGTGGATGGACAGGCAGAGGGATGGAAGGGGTCCAGCCCATCCTGGTGCCACTGGCAGAGCTTCCCCAGCCCTGGGACCTGCCTGCAGATACAGAGCAAAGAAATGGAGCAAAGCAAGAAAGTTCCCAAAGAGAAACCTCACTGTGTCCGTGGGACCTGCAAATCTTCCCAGGGCTGTGCGGCCCTGCTCCCATGCTCATTTGATTCCTGAAGAGTTAAGGTGTTTTTTGGAGCCCTTAGCCAAGGATGACTTCAGTGGGTGGCTGGCCTGCACTGGGAGAGGAGAGTGTGCTGCTCCTGGCAGCTGGCGTGAGGAATCCTGGCATGGTGCACACTCTGGACCTTCCCCTCTGTCGGCTCAAGCTCAAGCTGTGCCAAAAAAAACCCAAAACCAACCAAACAAAAAACTCCCAAAACCCCTGGCTGGAGATTTGCGTTCACATGGTGGTGGGTGCAGGGTAACATCAGTGGCACGTGCCAGGTAAAGGTGAATGCCTTGGGTCCCAAGTCCCTGATGCAAGCCCAAATCCTGCTCCTGGAGCAGGTAAAGCCCTGCAGCTGCTCTGCTCTCGTGACCCACAGATGAAGGCAGCTCCACCTGCCTTTGGGAGCTGCTGCTCAGGTTTCCCAGCATCAGCATCCTTGGTGCTAGGTTGCAGCCCAAAGATGCCAAAACACACAGACCCAGCATTTACACGTGGCCCCAACCTTTTCCCCAGCCTCTGCTGGTCCCACGGCTGTTAGACGTGTGGTATCTGTGAGAGCTCCCCCACATCTGGGCACATCTGGGCACAGCACCAAGAGCTTTCAACCAGCTGGCCCCAGCCCAGCTGCTCCCCCGTGTGCAACTGCAGCACAGTCGAAGAGGGAGATGCCAGCACCCAGCACTCTCTCAGGAAAGACAGAATAAATGTCATTTATGTGCCAGGGAAACAGCAGACTTCAACAACAGCAAAGATAAAACAGAAACTGGGGGAAAATATTGAGAAAGAACGAGCACAGGGGCTTCACCAACACCCAAAACTACACCAGGGCTCTGAGACAGACCCTCAGTTCTCATCCCCCCAAGGATGGAGAGTTCTGTAACACTGCAAAGATAAATACAACTGGGAACTGTATCATTAGAGGCACTTTAAGCTCCCATATATAGCCTGGAAAGAGACTGTAGCTAAGAATAGTGGGGCCCAGATATTCCACGACATGAGAGTTGACAGATTTCTTCCCAGCACTAATAGGATGTGAGGCTATTTTAAACTTGCCCTGGTAAGTAGTCAGGGCATTCTTGAAGAGCTGGTCCTAGAAAATAAACATGGATCAAGAGATGCCGGGTTGGGTCCGTTTCAATTAAATGCAGGATAAACACAGGGAAGGTTATTACGAAGGGTCTCCTTTCTTAAAGTCCTAGCAGAGACCGTGATGGTGGGAGGCAGCAAAATCAGCTGGCCTGCAGCATCCTGAGCCCTGAGCCTGGAGGAATCAGGCTGAGAAATCAGAGTGGTGACGCTGTGGTGGGGCTGCAGAAGCTGCCACCACGGCCAGGCCCTTCCCCGCCCTCGCTCCCCTCCCTGCTGGGGACCCTCTGCCCCAGCCCAACCCCTGCGCCCCTTGGTCCACAGCAGTGCCAGACTCCCACCCCAAAACCTCACTAAAAGCCATGGAAATCTTTCCATTGGCTGCACTGGGAGGTTGGATGAGGCTACATTCATTTAGACTAAACAACCCCCATTTCGTAGCAGTATCTGCAGTGGGTTTTGGCAGCATTATGACAGAAATAAACTATTCCCTTGTGCATTCTTGGAAGTGATGAACAGTGATGGCAGCAAACTGAGTAACCTCTTTAATGTGCAACAACCAGTACGTAAAATAACACGCACTTCATGGTCAGAGTCCAGTTTTAAATAGAAATTACACAGTGGATATGTTACATTGACAAGTATATAGTGGTTTCAACATTATTTTCTCAAAAATAAAAATACACCACATCAGAATATCGCATACAAAATGTAGAATTTGCCCTAAAATAAAATTCTATCAAATCACTTAAAAAATTACAAAAGGAAAACGCATACAAACTCCAGTAAAACTGAACAGTCTTACAAGTCGAGGATAGTTTACAAAGATGTTCTCCAACGTGTAAAACCCTCTTCCTTCTCCATATGTTCATGCAGTTCAAAAAACCCCAACTGTTAGGTGTGTCCCATAATTAAAAGCTATTTTTTAATACCTTTCAAGTACTTCTTTCTAAGATGCACAGTGGAAGACATTAAATGTGGTCAGGGAAAACGAGGCTTTAATCTAGCAAATATCATAGGGAGAGAAAAGAAATATGTCTGGAAAATGTACGATTGTCCCAGGGGAGCAGGAGCTGAGGCTGCAGGCTGAGCCCAGGTGACAGCAGAAAGGTCAGGGCACACAGGAGAGCGGTGGGCAGGGAGGGGCAGGGAACCCAGCTCAGGTTTATATTGCACATTCAGGGTGTCCCTGCAATGCTGGGGAGGGACATGAAGTATTCCCCTCCCTGGCACAGGTGGGTGCCCCAAGCAGCCCTTCCCCAAGCCCCCGACTTGTCCCACACCAACCTGCACGTCCCCTCTGTGAAGGAAAACAGGGGCTTGGGGTTGTTGTGGCTTTAACAAACACGTGGACTAAGGTTGGAGAAGTGGCCTCAGCCTTCATGAAGGGAAAAGCTTCCCATAAAGAAAAAAGGTTTTGCTGGTGGCGTTTTCTTCACGTAGCAATACAAAGTGAGTGCAGTGAGCCTGTCCAGATGTAACAAGCGGATAAATCATACGGAGGAAGCCAGTGGGGAGAGAGACCGTGCAGGGAAAAGCTGTTATTGCAGAGAGCAAGTCCCACCTGCCTTCCCTGCTGCACCCTGGAGAACCAGCACCTCTACGTCGTGTGCCAGCACCGTAGCTGCCCCTGCCCCTCCGGCACAAATCCCCTCACAAACAGACATGAAGGTAAAAAACTCATCCTTGAGGAAGGAAAACATGAGGCTCTGAGACAACTGGGCAGAAGTAGACATCCCTCCTGTGCAAATAACCCAGGTGCCCAACATCCCCTCTCCTGGGCATCCTGGCTCAGCGCTTCCCTTCTCCCTCTGTGCTGCAGTCCCTGTCCTCCTCCAGGGCTCGAAGCTTCCCACAGTGCTGCTGGGGCTGAGCAGTGAACAAACAGTGCTGGGGCTGTGGGGGGCATGAATGGATCCAAAAACATTGCAATCCCAAGTAACTGGCAGGAGCCAGCACATCTGTGCAAATATTTGCATTTGCTTTTGCTTGTCAAAACTTTGGACAGGGTTACATTTCTTCCTCTCTTTATTAGTTTCATCTGTCTTGAAAAACAAACTGAAAAAATTGTAAGCAGATTGACATCTTCTTCTGACTTCTCTGGGGCTGTGCCTGCTCTGGGGCAATTCTCTGAAGTGCCACTCCTGGAGGAAGCGAGGCAGATATTCCTGTGCCACCCACAACCCACCTGGCAGCAGTCACGGCTGCGGGGAAGTGAATGGAGTCTGTGTTGGTGGTTATGATCCCCTCACGTGAAGCAGCGAGCCCGCAGGCTGCCTGGCTGTCTCTCTGTTGGAAAGGAGGCAGCAGCCACAGGGCAGCATTTCCCTCTTCTCCCCCCACAGCTGGAATGCTGGGACCCACGGAAGGTGACAAAGTTCTTGTGTGTTTTGGCAGGGTTGGCATCTGCCCTTGCACAACTGTGCATCCACACACAGCGACCTCCCTGCACACTCCACATCCCTGCTCTTGCCATGGGGTGCTTTAACAACCCTGAGAAATACCCGATCAATACCCAGTACTAGGGTAGGTTTCCACACTGGTGTAGCAGTTGTCTTGCCAAGTTATTACAATGGTCCATACTTAGTATAAAAGGAACCTCCTCAAAACCAATGAAACATAAAAATGCCTTTGTCAGAGAAACTTACTAATTTGCAAGTGACCCAACGGAAGAAATGAACAATTAGAGCCCTGCTGTCACACCATTACAGAGCAGTCATATCCACTGTGCAAACTGTGCAATTCCCATTCATATTTCAGTCCCTCCTGACAATTAAATCACATTTCCCCTTCCTGTAACAGCCAATACATGCACATCAATCAACACAGCTTGTTTATGTTGCAGTGCAAGGCCACACAGTCACTTGCTCGGTTTACTTTAGAACAAGGCCAGCATTAACATTCCCATCACCACAAACCTTCACATTTTATATGGATTTGATCAATCCAATGCAACATTTTGGTGCTGAAATGCCCTCTGGTACTGGGCCCTTCCTGTTACTCAATCCAACCTGCTGCTCTCCCCACGTTACCACTACAAACACTGACAGAGTCTGGGGTTTTCCAACCCACTCCAAGATTAAAGTTGTCCCACCCCCACTCCTTTCAGCTCTGTCAGATGGTTGGGAATAACTGTGATGCTGTGAGCCTGAACACCTGACACACACTGTGCCCATCTGCTTGGCCTCTCTAGGTGTGGGAGCTAAAATCCTAAGTTTCAGGTAAATTACAATCTGCTTGTAACAGATTATCTGTTCACAACACGTGCAGAATCCTTTGGATCTGCACTTTCTTCCAGATGGCACGATTTTCTAAAAAATCCCTATTCTTATGTATATTGAGTACATGGTCAGCCAACCCATCCCTATAAAACTGCTCTGGAAGCAAGGAAGCTCTTGTCCACACCTCCGGCTCAGGGGAGCAGGCAGCCCCAAGGGAGGGCAAAGGGTTCCAGAGGAAGTTAATGGGTAACAGCAGTGGCCAGAGACAGGAACCAGTGCTCCAAGTGGAGCCTGCATTTTCTAGTCCTGAGCCTCTCCATGAGCAGCATGGGAGCTTGCACAGCTCCACAGCTCGGGAGAAGGAGAGCCAGCAGCACTGGAAGCTGCACCGAGGCCGTCGCTGAGCCAAACAGAAACCTGAGGAGCAGCCTATGGTTAAAACGAGCCATGAGGAGAGAGCGGTCACTACGGAGCATCCTTCCCAGCATTCCCAATACAAACCACAACACAATCACCTGTGTGTTAAGGGGCTCAGCACTGCTGGGGAAGACATTCTTCAGGCCATGAACTTGGGGCTGTGAACTTACTGGCCACAATGAGAAGGAAATTCCGGGGCTTCTCAGGGCGCCTTCCTCTGCTGGCAAGTCACAGGCCACGCAGGAGCCAATGCTGTGACTGGTTCAAGTTAGAGAGACTTCAAACTTTCATTATTAAGGAAAACATTAACTGTTCTGAGTCTATTCTGCACTACTGCTAATTGCATCAGCACTGCTAAGGGTGCTTCAAACTTCCAATGAAGTGCAGGTATCCTGGCAGCTTGGACTCTTGCTAAATCCAAACAAGGGTGGGGCAAGTGATAATACTTATCCAAAAAATATTTCTATGGGTTAAGTTGTGTTACTGACATGAAATGGACTGCTCCTCCACAGAAGGATGCTGCTGTGAGGCACAGATGGGGATAAAATGTTTTTCAGAGATCTCAGCAAGCACATTTAAAATCTCACCTCCATCCTGAGCCAGACTTGCTAAACTAATAAAATCCTAAGCCTGAACACTGGGTGTGTGGAATGCAGCCATGTCCTGCACAACTTCAAGTAACTTGGGAGCAATCCTTTGACTTTCACTTGGGCAGACTTGCTGGGAACTCGGGTTGAGCCCTGACTGCAGAGCGGTGCCCGCGAACCCAGCGCAGGTTCCCAGCAGGGCCCACCTGGGCTGCCCAGCCCTGGAAAAGGCCCCTGCTTTGGTGCAGAGGCACTGATGGCTGTAATTCAGACCACGCTGCGGCGCCAGGCAGACACAGGGCACGGGCCCTGCGTGGCAAGGCTTTGGCAGCAGGGGCCACAGGGGTGGTGTCCGTGAGAAGCAGCTGGCAGCTTCCCCATGAGTGACAGAGCCAACACGAGCCAGGCTCCAAAGGGACCTGGCACTGGCCAAGGCTGAACCCATGGTGGTAACACCTCTGGGATAACAGAGTAAGAAGGGAGAGGAAGTTACTGAACAGCAGCAATTGCAGCTGGAGAGAGAAGTAGCTCTGCAGGTACCCAGGTCAGTGCAGAGGGAGGGGCAGGAGCTGCTCCAGGCACCAGAGCAGAGATTTCCCTGCAGCCTGTGATGCAGACCACGGCGAGGCAGCTGTGTCCCTGCAGCCCATGGGGAGCAGAGTTGCACCTGCAGCCTGCGGAGAAGCCCCTGCCGCACATCTGGATGCCTGAATGAGCCTGCGAGCCCGTGGGAAACCTGCTGGAGCAGATTCCTGGCAGGACCTGTGACATGACGGAGAGAGGAGCCCAGGCTGGAGCAGGTTTGCTGGCAGGATTGTTCCCGAAGGTCTGCGCCCACACTGGCAAAATTCATGGAGGATTGTCTCTCCTGGAAGGGATCCCATGCTGGAGCAGGGGAGGAATGTGAGGAGTCCTCAGATGTGTGACGGTCTGACCACAGTCCCCTTTCCCTGTCCCCGTGCTGCTGCGGGGAGGAGGGACAGTAAACCACAAGTAAAGTTAAGCCTGGAAAGAAGGGAAAGATGAAGGGGGAAGGTGTTTTGAAGACTAGGTTTCATTTCTCATTATCCTACTGTGATATGATTGCTAGTAAGTTAAACTAATTTCCCCAAGTTGTATCTGTTTTGCCCAGGATGGTAACTTGTGAGTGATCTCTCCCTGTTTTTATCTTAACTCATAAGCTTTCCATTTTATTTTCTCTCCCCTGCCCAGCTGAGGAGGACAATGACAGAGCAGCTTTGGTGGGCACGTGGTGTCCACCCACGGTCAACCCACCACACAGAGAAACAGTTACCAAAGCATCAGAGTCACAGTGAGCCATTCACACTGACTCAGAAAACAATCAACGGGGTTTAAAACAAGAGGTCCACTCTTCTCCCTGGACTACAGAGAGCCTGCATCTGGAAGCACTGACAAATATTTTGAATTGTCTGATGCCTTCTAGAACACAGGCAGAATAGGTTATAGCCTGAATACTGTGTAAAATGCTTCTCTATCTTAAAATAGTTAGGACAGTGAAAGGATTAGAAATCTCTGTCACTCGGGACAGTGCCTGAGCTGAGCAATTTTCATCTTTATATAGCTACAGTAAATTGCAGAAACACAGCTCTGAAGAGCCATCGGAGCTTGCAGTTCTGCCATGACAATGCAACTCTAGACTCTTGGCAAGCGATCCTTGGTTTCAGAAGACAACAGTTAGCAGCAGCTACTGGATACTGAAACTATTCCAGGTACTAAAACATAGTAAAAAGAAGCTGGATAGTTAACACCACTAATCTGAAAAGTAAGGGATGATGTCAGTGGACCTGCATATGCTGGTTAGACTGATTTTGTTATCCCTATGCAGGTTAGCTCCACTGCCACAAAGAGCCTGCTTCAAGACAGAAAAGATCATTTAGAGCTGATACAATGAGCTAAATCCATTTTCAGGTACTACAGTAAGTACATCAATTGCTCTGAAAACATAAAATCAGAGAACAGCTTGTTTTATTTTACTGCACAGATACACTCCTGAGTTAAGTCTTAGAGGTTTATTCTCTCTGCAAAAGGAGAGCAGGCAGAAGGAACACGTCCGTGTCTGAAAGGTAGTTTGGGGTTTGAGTGAGCTTACCGTGTTGGTGTCACCCCAGGGGCAAAGAGCCCCACACAGGAGCAGAGGGTGCTTGATTCAACTTCTAGAGACGCAGAGCCCTGCAACAGCAGCCTCCTCCAACACGTGCACCCACCCCCTGCCACAGAACTGCCACGACAGGAAATCATTCACCCCCTGAAAAATACCCCTGTCTCAGCACGTGACGTGTTCCCACTCACGGCAGTGACTGGCTTGGTTACAAACGGGCACATTCACCTTCCCCAGACAGGACCACTTGGAGTAAACCTAGGGAAACACATACCCCTGCACAACTTATATATATATATATGTATCTCTTATATATATAAGTTTTATTTGTGTATACATTGATATAAATACGCACACCCTCACACACACAAACACACCCCCGTAACACAAAGCACAGAACACACACACACATACAGAAATATTTTAAATGATGCTGAACTGAAATCTAAGAATATAATTAAGAAATTATTAGCAGGTTTAAAAATTGAGTTAAAAAACTATTCAAAGTGTCTTTAATATTTATGTTCAAGTAAGGGCCAGAACGACCACAGATTAGTACTGATAAAAAGAACTGGCATTAATTTCCCACATTATGCCAGAACTCGTGAGTTACTCCTCATTGTCAAACTCATTGTCATTTTGCCATCAATGCATCTCCTCAACTAGAAAGGTTTTTTTTTAGGAAACAGTGATTTCTCAAGACTTGGGTTACAAGCAATATTGTTTAGGCACCCTCAGTCGTAAACTAATCCTAAAAACCACACACACCTTAGAATATCAGGAGAGAACTAGCAGGACTCAGACATCCACACCCACAGTATTCAGTGGCAGTAAAAAAGGCAGTACTGGAGATGGAGGATGGAAAGGTGACACAGTGGTGGCCTTCAGAACAGCAACATTTACCTAGAGTAAATGACACTCCAGTACACCACAGATGCTCCGTATTCAGGAGATACGGAACCATGGTGGCATTTCAGAGACGACTGTGGGTGCAGGTTGGGATTCAGTGGCAGCTAAAGCTATTGTTTACTTGTGCTCCAGGGTGATAACAAACACCTCTAATAACACTGCAAGGATTATTTGGGATATTTAGTATGGCTAAAAACCCTGGTACCAGTGTCTTATATCAGAACTCACTTTATTAGAATGTAAATGTAGTGTACAAGCACCAAATCATTTTAGCTTAACTGTTTAATGGACATTCAATATATAAATGACTAGTGATTTTAAAGAGATCTTGAAGAAAAGATTTTTGTTTCCTTTTCTTATTTTTTTCCTTTTGTTAAGATTATTCCCTGTTTTTATTCTGATAGAAGACTCCGAAGATTACTGGTACCCTGGTGTGTATAACCGTGAGTCAGCACACAGGGACACACACACACACGCCCCACACCTCACTGCTACATCAACAGCTTCCTCAGTAGAGAGCCCCAGCCCCGGCACAGGGACCTGGACAGCAGAGAGATTCTCTTTGTGCATTTCAGTGTCACCATCACCACTCCAGTTCCACACTTATGGCAAATCAAGATGGTCTTGAACGTAAGAACAACCCCTCCCTCACCCTCTCTAAATAAAGCCGCGATTAAGTCTTGAAATTTCTTTGTTTTTCTGCTGTTCAGCTGTGCAAATCCAGGCAGATGTGCAGACTGCAAAGCCGACTTCCAGTCTCTTCCAAGCCCTCACCAGTGCGGTGTGATCACACGGAGACGACGACGTCGAGATAGAGTCTGTCGTAGGACTCGCGGAAACACAGGATGAGGAGCAGGCTGAGCAGACAAGACCCTGGCAGGCACCAGTTGAACCAGGAAAACTCTGTAAAGCAGAACAGAGACCCAGCCTCAGTTATCAAACATGTTCTGTATTTAAAGCGACCAAAACTTGGACCGATGGCAGGTTTCAAGGAAACTGCTGTGTTCTGACAAAATCCTGACAGCTCCCGATCGATCGACGGTTAACATGGTCTGTGAGCCTTCTCCATGGACACTTTAAGTTATATATATTTACAACCAATGCCTCCAGCTAACGTAAATCCTCCTTATTCAACCTGCCAATGACGAGAACAAGGAAAAAAAATAAAATCTATCATTGCTAATGGAGAATAAACCACTTCCAAAGACTCTGCTCATTAGTCCCTTGATTTCTATGGATTGAGAACTAAAATTAAAAGCATAGGAAGAAGGTGGGGTTGATTTTTAATCAAACGTGCTACATCGTATAAGGAGGGAAAACCAATTCCTCAGAAGAAACTTGTGCATAATATGATCAATTCAATTTAAAAGTCGTTGCAAAACCAGGTCCTCAGAAGCCTCTTTTCAGCTGCTGGACATAACATACTGCTCTTAAAAGCCTGTGTTCCATATTCAAGAAATCCTATCATGTGATATTTGACTAATAATTAGCAGTTTGATTCAGGGTTTTTTCCAAACAAGTACAACACTTTTTTTTTTTTTTTTAAAATTTGTGAATTTACTAAAGAAACATTCATTTCACTGGATAGTGTTTTACTTACTTAAAATTTCCCACTATTATTATTACTCTTATTATTACTCTTATTATTATTTAATTTTACAGAATCTAAACTCTCCCTCAAGGTCTGAGTTAATCAAAATCAAGGCTTCATCACTGCTACTTTCTTGAATCTGTAATTTATATTGCTGAAAGAAAAAGCATGATTTATTTTAAGCAATACAAAGGACAAATGTCAGAAAGCCTGAGAAATCAACCTTCCAAAACCAGTAACCTTCAACAACACCCTCCATGATCCACCAAAAGCCCTTACAGCCCTTATGGATTTGTTTTGGCAGTAATATTATTAAAACCATAGTAAAATTTTCCTAGGCTTGGAGAAGACTCTTACGTGATACCAGAAGTCAACAGGCAAATGCTTTACTATTATTTTCCTTATAACATTCCTCCTTAATTGGATTAAACAGACTTTAACTCATATATCCTAAAAGCCAAAATTTAACTTGGGAATCCTTCATGTCTTTTTTGATCCAGAATTTGTGACAGCACTGGCGATGCAAGCAAAGCATAAATTGTGCAAAGTCAAAGGTCAGTTTCCTTTTGGTTTTCCCTTGGAAGTCCCTGCAGAAAAGGCAAAGGAAACCTCAGCCAGAGGCTGCAGCTTTGGGGCACAGCGCTGGCAGGGAGGCTGAGCTTTAGGAAGGTTTACATCCCCACTCTGCTAGCTGAACCAAAATCTTCAGTGCACTGGAAAGCTTCCGGGGGGTGGGTCCTTCACAGCGTTTGCAATATCGGTGCAAGGAGAAAAAGAGAAATTGGAATGAAAACTACTGAACGATTATTTGGCCTACAAGGAAAAACCAAGGGAACAAGATGAACTTGACTGAGTTCTGATTTATCTGTAAGCTTCTTAAATACCATTAGAGGATGTATTTGAATCAAATGAAAGCAAATGATTAAGATTGTTATCTACCTTCTAAAGGATTTTTTTAATCAGAGGAGCCAATAGCACCCCTGGCACTGATCCCCCCCAGTGACCACACACTTTCTTGTACTTTCTATCAAAGAATGGATTGTCCTGAGCATAAATTACTTTATTTTTTTTCCTTTTGAAGAAATACGGAAAACATTTTAAGTGTATGGGTATACCAATTTCAGGTTTATCCTAACCTGCATTTACTGATATCTCGTAGGGAAAGAAATATGAGAGACAAAAAAGGGTCCCAAATACCCTATTTATGGGAGAATGAGCCCACCTTATTGTAATTCTTTCATCAGAAGTGAGACACTCTATCCTCATCCTCATTTATTATGTAATACCAAACACTAAAAAAATTCTCAGAATATTCTGTATCATCTTTCCAGCTCAGGTACAGATGTCAAAACAATAGTATGTGTGAATAGAGTTTACACCAATTAATATAAAAAACATACTTTAAAATGTAAAGACTAGCTCTCACATCACCCAAGGCTAGCCCAGATGGCATTCAGATTTTACAGTGATACAGTTCAGCATCAGTAGTAAAAAAATTAAATAATTTCTCTCCGTTTGTGTTCACAGACCACAATTTGGAACAAGGTTGTCATCCTGCTTGCAATTTCCTGGCAGAAAGACAAACCACAATGAAAAATTGCCCCAGGTTGAAACCTTGCTAATTTCTAGAAGAATTCAATCTGAAATTTGTCACTCTCCTCTTAGTTATAAAACACAACATCTTAAGAAGTAATAATACATAAAAGCTCACATTTCCTAATGCTTTACAAATATTACACTGTGAAACAAATGTTTACCATAATGACAAAATACAAAGAAAAAATCTGCATCTTCAAAAACCATTAATAAAGACGACTTCCCTTTGAAAGCAAGTTGGGTTCTTATTTTACAGCTTAGAGTAATAATATGTATTATAGTCTACTAAACAGCAAGTTGTAAGTTATGATTACAAGTTAGGAGGAAGCAAATAATACTTGAGAGACGAGAAAGTCTGAATAAATTGACAAAAACATGAAGTGAAATCCTGTTGTGCTGGATTAGGCCACAGGACTACCCAAAGGAACGCCTGTTCTGTGTTTGGGCAGTGATTGGGAGATGGCTCTGCCCTGCAGGGAGCTCTGACCCACTGACCAGGGCTGGCCTTAAACTGGCACTTCTGCCTCTCCTGGGCAGTACAGTTCTACCCAAGAGCATGAGCTTTACTGTGGTTCCCAACACCCACAGTGAAAGGAATGAGGGACTTGTCTTTACAAATAAGCTGTGGGCCTGCTGGTAGATAAAAACTAGCACTAAGAGATAAAAGAAACAATGGGAAGGGTTCCACTGATTGATGAATGGAAAGAGAGATTTGTCTTTATCAGTAAACTGTAGGTCTGCTAACAAATGAAATCGAATAGCAAAAGATGAAAGAAACAATGAGGAGAACCATAAATTCCATAGGAATTTTAAAAAAAGGCAAGAGGGGGGTTATACATTAGAAGGGAACCTTAGGAATTAGGCGTTCNGGCGTTCCGGCTGTACCTCTCAAGGACCTCAGCCAATAGGGAAAGAGAGAGGGAAAATGCGGTCGGGAAATTAGGATAAAAAGGAGGCTGCATCCTCCAAAAATTTGAGAGACCCCAGAGGAATGCCCCATGGCCTCTCCCTTTATTTGAATAAAGTAACAGGACTCCTCTGTCTCCTTTTTGGACATAAACCTCTGGTGTTGGTGGATTAATTTTCCTGACACATAGATACAAACATTATTAATGGTCACGTTACCCAGGCCTTTATAAGGTAAGATGACAGTGTGTATCTTGGTGGTTTTTGGCTACAGCAAATTCAAGTAGAATTATCTTGCATCTAAGTAATTTCATTTTTATAAGTATGCATATAGAAAAGAACAATTAAAATTCTCCTTCCTTGCTGCCCTTGCTTGGATTCAAACATTTGATTATTAACAGAAATTGTATGTGCAAATCCTTCCTTTTACTGACAAAGGTATGTCCTTAAGGAGAATTAAATTTTCCAAGTGGCTTATATTTCTTACCTGTATGGTAAAATGTGAGGAAGAACAAAAGCACTCCCATGAACACATTACTCAAAAAGGTGACAACTCCACAGCTTATTCCTTCTGGAACAGGGTAGACTGTCTCCACAAAGAGCTCAAAGAATATTGGTATGCTGCTGTTGAGGAATATACCCAGCAAAATGCAGGATGTGTACAGTGTAGCTATGACAGAAACAAAAACAGTTATTAATTTCATGCTGGTGTTTTTCCCCCTTATTCAGAGCTGCCAAGAGTACTAACATCTGAATAACCAAAAAAAGTATAACCTTATTTTTATCCTCTGTGTATCACAAAGAACATCACATCCCACTAGCTTTAGGCAGAATGCATGCATTGATTTGTGTAAAAAAATCAGAAATGCTGATTTATTTATCTATTTATTTAAACAGAATCCATGAAAATACATTCAGTAATTTGGACTTCACTTGTAAGTATAATAAACAACAAAATTATGAATGCAAAGCATCACCTACAGTTTGATTTATCTCTGAAACAAACAGAAAATATTGTCTTACACACAATTAGTACAGGGAGCAATTAATGCACCAAATTCGAAATGGACATGGATTAACCTTTTGACTTAGCTCTAAAGGTCAAAACTAATTTTGCTTCCATTTACAAATAAATACTAATGATCTACCAGCTATCAAGACATTAGTATTCAGCACAGCCTGAGCTGCAACATGTTGAATCCCTTCTGGCTTCAAAAGGAAATGAAGGGCACCCGGCTCCTGACAGGAACAGGACAGATTTGATAATGCAGATTATTTGCTGCTGTACAACAAATTGTTTTTCTTGGACAAACTAACAGAAGAATGTGACATTTCTTCAGCTATTTTTTTCTACAATTTCTAACACTGCCAAATACTTCAGAGTACTTAATATAGAAGTCTAATATACCTATAACATAATTTATTTCTATTTCTGGACCAAAAAAATCCCACAAAACTTCACAAAAATTTAGTACCTGTTTAGAAATTTAAGTAAGTTTTTCCTTAGTGCTATCTCAGACAGAGATGATTTCCTGACTTGCAACCTCAATAACCTGAGGTTACTGACCAAAGAAAAAGAAGAAGGAAATTATCAGAAGGCTTTAAATAACCAGAAAACTCTGGAATAATTTCTGAGGTTCCTACCAAAATACTAAGAAAACCTAAAGAAAAAATTTTCAGATACAAAAGTGTTATGAAGTCACATGTAAATTATTTATAGCATCTTTTCACTGCAGTGAAAAGATTATACAGTACAAAATCCTTAGAAATTTTTTTCATATAAATATATACATGTGTACATATTTCAGTTTAATTGACAGTCTTTTGTCTTAGGGGAGAACTGAAACAGCTCTGCTTCATCTTTTGTTAAACACTGCTCAAGCTTTCAACTGAGAAACTGTTAGGAAGCAGGAAACATTCAGCTTAAAAAAAAAAATTAAAATCAGCTTTTTAAAATATAAAGAATCATGGAAAAGAAATAAAGGCATTAAGAAGCAGAAAGGGCTATCTATCACATCCTCTATTTCATGTGGTTTGCTTCCAAGGCAAAAAGACATATTTCTTTCTCTACAGAAGACCTGTCTGGAGAGGAAAAAGGAGGGAGAGCTGGCCCCCGCTTTTTTGAATATACCACAATACTCTGAGCTGTTAAGAAAAACAAACAAACACAAACAAACAAAACCAACCCCCTCAATAAAACCATGGCAACTTTTCCTGCTCTTTTCCTAAACTGCAGAATAAATCAAAGAAATCGAAGCAAGGTATGTCTGGGAGTTGTCAGAGAGGAAAGAAAAAACCCCATACAGTATTAGGATGTTCTTCCTAATGTGCTCCTCTAGCTAACACTGAAGACCTGATTCCCCCAGTTAAAAGATCCATAGATTTTTGCTGCAAGTCCTCACCAGTATTTAAAGTTTCATGAGCCACTCTTTGAACTCCCATTTACCTCAAACACTGCTGCATATTGCTCTAACTCTCTCTAACTGCTGTCGGGGGTAGCCAGAATATCCAATCACGCTCAGTGGTTTGAAATTTTGTATTGGCTTGAGAGACCAACACACAAATGAAATAGAAGAATCTCTTAAGAAAAATGAACATCTGCCCCTTATTACACTCAGTTGAAGATGTCTATAGATAGACTTGTAACTTCTAGAGGACGTTTTCAGAACCTCCCCCAAAGAGGAGAAGGTGGCAGCCAGCTGTAATTCTGTATCAGAAACTCAAACAGTGGAAACAGTTGAGAAGCTGCTGAAAGCCACAACAGCACCATCGAAAGTGGAGCAGCGAACAGTGTCAGAAGCAACACCTCTGCAAGAGGGCTGAAACATCTTCCATAAACAGCATCAGCCAGCAAAGGGAAATCATGCCTCTGAACAGAGACAATGTCTAGACATATAATTTCCAGAAATTTAGAGTCACTGAGATGAAGGCAAAAATTAGCAGCCATTTAAAGATCAAGACTTCAAATTTTTCTTAATACAGTAGATACCAAGGTTCCCATAAAATGAACAGAAGCCTTCAAGCCAGATTTGCTAGTTTAAAATATGCCAGCTGAATTACATCATTGCTCACCACTCACTAAAATGTATTAAGATGACCAGACCACAAGTGAACAAGGACAGTAACTCTGTACCTTGGAAACAACACCCTCACGTTTCCTTGTCACAACACTCACACAAACACACCCACTGGCACACACCTCACACTTCCATACTGCGAGGAGCAAAGCAACTTCAGCATCACCCTTTGGCTGCCCCAAAGCACTGCCTGCCCTTTGTGTGCACACCAAGAACTGCCAGCTGAATGCCAGTGACAGCACCTCAGCTGAGACCACAGGCAGTACTGATAAAACAAGGTCTGGGTAGACGTACAGGTACACACATCTTGGGAATTAACAAGCAGAAATGTCACAGCAAAAGGACAGATAGAATACAGCATCCAGTAGATGCCAATTTAAGTTCTAACATCTAATGGAAATGATAGCTTTTAATTGGGAAACCACAAAAAGAAGCTCTGAAAATGAGGGAGATGTGCATGTCTGAAAGCCTTCTTTAAATAGTACATATTGTAGTGATGGGAAACTGCTTTTTATTTCATGCATCTTTAAATCACCCAGGGTTATCCTGAGTCCTATACAAATAAGCTTATTCCACTAACTTGGCAACTGAGTCACAAATCCAGCTGGTCAACTAGACAGGAACTCAAAGACAAGATATGCAGTTTTAGAAAAATAAGTCACAGAAACAAGTGAAATCAGAGTTCAAAAGTGGTTTCTGTTTTTTATTTCACACACTAAATAGCATATCTCATATTCCAGCTCGTGGGCAGCAGGACAGCAGGGAGACACCACCTATTAACAGGGACCATTTGCTTTCCATCACAGAGACCTTGCGCTGAACGAACACAAACAATTACCATGATTTAATACTGCAGAAGAACAGCTGCTGAAGTTACAGCAAATGTTCTTTCAATTAAGACAATCTTAATGACAGTCACTGGAAATGGATATAAGGATCCAAAAGCACTGACAAAAAAAAAAAAAAAGAGATGATTCACCAAGAAGCTAACATTATGTCCTAAAGAATAACAACTAACTTGAATAGGCATACACTGGAGAAGTGTATCATGCTACTGGTATAAAAAAAAAATCACTTTTTCTTAGTAAAAGGAATTAATTAATTGCCTGTGAAGTTATGTGCAAAGTGGTGTATCCAAGACAGTGGCAGCTATGGACATCAACAACGGAACTGGGCTAGGTTTCTTAAAACATGACATGAATTGAAATAGTTTAAAAGATGTTTGTGTGCATTAAGCAGCTATTCCTCAGGTTGACCACTGCAAAAAGATCAGCAAAGGCAAAACACCCATCCAAAGCACAGCTGTTTCAGAGAACTGGCCAGGAGCTGCTGCAGCAGGAGGCTCAGGCCATGTTTCATCGTGTCACGTTCATGCCTGAGGTATGAGGTAACCATTGCTATTCCCTCAGCACTCATTCTGCTGGCCAGGAGGGAAGCAAGGAATAAAATGTGCCTTGATAATAGCACTAGAGATTTTACCAGTTAGATGACTTGGGACAGATGGTGATACAGTGGCTTACCACAAAGAGGAGAAAAAGTGGCAAGAAGGAAGGTTCCTGCCTGGCCTATCTCCCACAGGCCTTCAGCTACTGGATGGCAAATACATGCCCATAGCCCAGAAAAAGACTTTCTCTTCTCCCAGCCACAAGCTGTGGCAAAAGCTTTATACCAATTAAAAAAGAAAAGAGGAGGGAAAAAAGTTAGGAATTCAAACAGAGAAGTGACTTAAATGACAGCCTTCACTTGGTGTCCTCAGACGAGCTTGCAATGCAGCAGAAGGAGACTCAACTATCTCTGACATCCAAACAATTTCCCAGAATTTTCCAGGACATGCAACATGTTTAGCAATTTACTCTTAAATTATACCATCTTTAAATGTGTAACTACAGAGCCCAATCCAAACCCAAACGAAACTGATGGAAGGACCTCAACTGATGTGAGTAGTTCTTATCAACCATTGGCACATGTATCTTGGCTAATTTTTAATAAAGAATATGAAATACTACCACGTCTTTAAAAAGAAAAATTCAGATAAATTTACACAGGAAATGGTGTATCAAGTGCAAGCAAGTGCTACAGTATCTCCTTCCAAAGTCCTCTGCCAGAATCTCTTGAACTCTGTACATTTTGTAACAGTTCTCTTCTGAGACAGACACAGCCAAAACTCACATAAATTTTATACAGATAAACAGGAGAGTAAATACAATGGAATATATTCTCTTGAGAGCAGCACACAATTTAAAGCAAAACCTATGGAGATCTAGAGCACTTTGTTATTGCCCATTATAACTGCATCCCACACATCAAAGTGAAAGGATAATGCCTCATGTGGATGCAGGCTTTGTTGACTTTAGTGCTTCAGTATCCCCATGACCAATTTGAACAATTCAAGTTAGTTCCTGCCAAAATCTAAAGTCCATTAAAGTAGAATGAAACTTCCCTATAATCTAACTCTTGCTACTGGCCATAGTAAGAAAAGTCATGGAAGAAGTCACCCTTAATTTTTCCATGAGAAATGTGACTCCTTGAAGGTAAGATAGTAAATTTTACTGTAATTCACTTATGGGAATGAAAAAACACAATAGAAGAAAGATGTCTCTGTAGTGCACATTTATAACATCAATATGTTTCATTGCCTTGATTTCCATTCCAGCACGCACTGATCAAATTGCTATCTCATGATATAGTTTTGAAAGTAACCAAAAATCTGATCAAATTTGATTTGTTCTACATTCTTCTCATGAGAAAAGCAAGTGGAACTTGCTTTGAAAGCAGAGCATTCAGTTTGGTGAACTAAGAAGCAAAAAAATTACTGAGTAAGCCTCGAGAAATGAAAGACGAGAGGGCTGGAAATTACACAATATTTGAGGTTTGCTATCGATGGATATTTAAAGTACCCAGATTCATAGATACTCATCCCTGAAATGCTCTTCCCAAATTTCAAGCACTGTATACTATTGAACACTGTTTTTTAAAAGAAAATAACCCCCTAAATTAGTTCTCCTTTAAGCACTCTCCTATCTGTGAAGTTAAAGAAGCTGTCAGCAAAACAAAGGTCATTGTTCCCATCTTATGAGTGGGAAAAGCACAGCAGGAGCCGAGGTAATGATTTGCCCACAGCCCTGAGCAGGTTAATGTTTTCAGGCCACTGTTTTATCCTCTGGGTCCCCCTGCCTTACACTTACCGAGCACATCTTGTTTATAGTAAAGAAATTAAACTGAAATAACAAACCAATCAGTATTATATCATTAGCACCTGTCTTTTTCTGTGCTTTGTACATGAGGACAGAGAGACAGATGTGTTTATAATGTTCAAGCTGTTGAACCTGAAAACAAAAGTGTAGGCTGCTTAACCTAAATATAGTCATTAACTTATGGAGTTGCCACTGTATTCAGTGTCTGCTTTGCAGCACTAGAAAAGATTTTGTAAAGCAAACTTCTGCTGAATGTGCTCATAAATATTAGAATATTCTTGATATGCTATGCTGAAAACATTCAATCTGAGCTGCGAGCAACTAGTGTTGCATATCAATTTTTGGAAAATGCTAGTATTTGTGTCCAGAGATACTACCAGCAATACAAAGTGGCAAGATACTGAAACTGGCAATACAATGCCTTACGCAATTATTTTGGGTCGAAGTATCCCATTGTACATAAATTCACATAATGAAGTTCAGTACAAAGCAAACTAACAATGAACTTGGCAAAGAGAAACAGATCAGCAGCTGCACTGGGAATTCAATGGAGAAAACTATTTTAATGCTCGATGTGTACATAAAATTGTCTTTGAAAGTGAAATGCAAATAATATACATTAAAATTAAAATTCCTTAAAATAAAATTCAGGCTCGCTTAAAATATAAACCAATTCCAGAATCAAGGTTTTTGGAGAGCTGTGATTAGCTGATGAGAGGTGTTTAGGCAGATGATATAGTAGCTGGCACTGTATCATTATTGACTTGCTTTCTTTTTTCCCCACACTGGCTGTTATAGTTCATATATATGACTCTGAATACACTTTTTGTAAAATCTTTTGGAGTTACATTAAGAAGTCAGCAAATGACAGAAAACTTGTCTTCCTCCATGGGAAGAGAAAAAATGGAGCATATTATGCAAATACAAAGCAAGGCAGGCATTACTCAATACAAACAACGCTTAACAGTATAGTTTAAAAGAAACCACAAATGCAGTCATTGATTTTTAATATCTGCACTAAAGGTCTCCATTCTAAGTAATTACATTTTGTAGGAAATAGCTTTAAGTGATGTTGTGCCTATTTAAAAGGAATTAGGAGAATATTATACAAACAAGGTGAGGAAAATACATTTTGCTGTGAGCATTTTTTCAAACACCTTCCCTCCTTCAATACTTAAACCAGACATTACTAAAACTGTTACAAAGAACACCAATTAAAGAGGGGTTTGGTTTGTTTGTATTTGAAAAAACAAATATTGAGAGATTTTTTCCTTTTCTTTTAGGGTGAATAATTGGCCAAACTCTGTCATCTTATTATGCTTCCATAAAACCACAACCACCTACTGCTTGCTCTGAGCCCAGGTGGGAGACAGGCAGAGGGTTTTCAGAAGAGGGAGATGAGCATATATTACCCAATATCCACGTGCTGAAGGAAAAGACTGGTTTTGGACCTGGGGAAAGCACCATCAGGGTCTGCCTATAGATGTAAACTTTATTCATGGATCAAGCAGCTGTCAGGTGAAATACAGCAGCTGATGATGCCATCCAACCAGCCCTCTTCTGTGTGGTGAAGCCTGCCTTAACACCTGGGCCAGTACAATGGCTCCCATAAGGTGTCTTGTCTCCTCCCCAAAATGACTGTCCTGTCCTCTGGAAGAGCTCCCTTTTAACTGTACCAGCAATCCTTCAGGTCATGTGGATATTTCAGCACTTTCCAGGCACTGCTGAAGATGGCAAAGCTTTTGGCTGTGTAAGTGAAAGCCTGACTTGTTCAAGAGAACAACACCGGAGGCAGGCCAACAGAAGAGGGGGAGGTCCCTCCCAAAATTGGAGCTACACGGTTGGAAGGGAAAACCTCTTTGGAAGATCAAATGTACACCCCCACAAGTTTCCATGTCAGTTTTGAACCCTGCTTGCTCTGCCTCAGCGTTTGAGTAAGGCTAAAAGCCTGGACTCAGATCCATCACTGGCACTGTAGCACTGCCAAGCCCAACACTTGTGCTCTTTGCCGCAGGACAGGAGGCAGTGGAGGAGCCAATGAACCTTCTGGCAACATCAAAACCTGCCTTCAATAACACAACAATCCCTGCTTTGCAGCAGGTGTCCAGCGCTGCCTGAAAAGTGGCTCTGGAATACAAAGGATTTTATGGACCTTTTCTACAGATTTAAAAAAAAAAAAAAGAAAAGAAAGAGAAAAAAGAAAGCCCACGAGAAGGAGAAAAAAAAAAAGAAATAAAACAAAAATTTTAAAAAAAGATGAATGAGAGAAAAGCCCCACAACGATGTCTCCTTTTGCTCTGCACATCCTCCAGCTCTACAAAAAACACACAGAGAATAACCACTTGGCAGTCCACTGTCAACACTTGCCCACTGATACGCAGAGTGACTGCCACCCTTACCAGCTACCACTAATCACTTCCAAAAGCTGCCAGCCCACAGCCTGCATTTGACCTCCTAGATTTGTACTCCGATACACTCTACATCTCAAACTTTTAATTAAAAGGAGAGGAAAAAAAGGAAGTTCATCCAAATCAATTCAAATGTACTGTTTCTCCCAATTACTGTGAATGCAGAGGTCATCATCATGTTGCATCATTACATTGAGAAATAATCTAGCATGAAGTCCTATAAATTAGCTTAAATAGCTTGTGTGTTTTCATCCATAACAGCATATTTCATAAAGATATACCACTGCTTTTCTGTGTACAAGGACCTAAATTGAACAGGGCCATTACATCTATTTTATATGAACTTTAATGAGAAAAGCCTGATATGAACCTTTCCCCACCGCATATCTATGAAATTTAAACAGAAGAGAAACGAGATCTTATTTTCTGGCTGCACATTAGACTCTGATGCTTTAGATTGCCTTTTTTTTTTTTTTTTTTAGGAATGCACCGCATTCCTGGCACTTCTATTCAAACCAAGCTTGTGTTTTAAAGAAAAGGGTTCAATATTTACAGTGACATATATAAGAACAGCACTGACAGAAAACTCTGATATGTAATTACAACTTAATCTAAGGAATCATCCATTTTAAGAGAAATGGTAATTGCATGAAAAGTACAACTCAATCCTTGTATTTGAATCAAGGGATGCTAGTTTAGGATACTATATATCAAACCTCAAATATCCTACCTACTTTTATGTCCTGACAGTGGATCACCTTTCCAAAAAAAGCAGCAAAATGCACCTACATGCTACAAACAAATAAGAATTCTTATAGAACCTACGTTGCAGTCCAAATTCTTTACAATAAAAACCCAATAAAATAAAATCAGAGAGAGCTCTGTCAGTTTTGTTTTGGAGCTCTGGCGAGTACGTACATAATGACTTTCCCCTCTTGAAACGTCTCTGCTTCATTCTTATGCATAGACTTGAAGGGTCATTTATGTGTTTGGCTTGTTGCATCAATTCAGAGGATGGAGTTACTGTAAAAATTTACATTACTGCAGGCTTGCAGTGATGAAGCAGGCAAGCACGAGAAAAAAGCTTTTATTGCTTTTATTTTAGATTTGATGGAAAAGTGTAGTCATTTAGTGTGACAACAGCCATCATGAAATTTGATTTGTTTATTGATTAAATTATGTTTTATTTAAGCAGAATTTTTGAAAGCATTGAAATTTCAAGATAAAGCACAAATTTGACCTATCCATCCAGATGGTGTTGCTCCTGAATTGATCATGTATTTCAATTTGCTGTACCCACTTTAGTTTATAGTTGTGACATTTGCAGTGCACCAAGGACACTTACTGAAACTCAAAGTTAATTTGAGTAAAACACTAGTCTATATACTGCTCCCCACACCAAACTCCCTTACTAAAAATGGGCAAAAAAATTTTTCATTTCTCCTAGAATGCACAAATTGCTTGTAACAAAGATGGTACTTTTTTTCAAAATGGATTTATAGAATTCTTTACTAAATAAATGTATTTTTGGATCTTGATTGGCTTAGGTTTTAATGTAACTTGCTACTCTGTTGAAGGTGTTGGAATCACAGGTTGGTCACTCCTTTGGTGCAGATAATAACATGAATGACAGATTTTTAAGAATTAAGCAGTGCTACCTTTCAGCTAAGGGTACAGTTTGCTCGCAGCCCAACTAGACCTCTGAGCTTTCCCCCCCTCCAGCCAACAGCTTTTTTTCCTGTCCTTTTGAGGTGCAGGCTGAGTTAATTTTGGGCTGGAAGAGTTCCCTGAACCTGCATGCAGGTGCAAAAAAAGAGAACAGCACTGTGCAGGGACAGATTTAGACGGCTGAAAACACTACAGGTCACCTTGGTTTGAAATGCACCATGTGTTTCCGATAACTAATGTAAGTTTCAAACCCCTAAATTCCCAGACACGTCACTGTTTCTTATATGCAACACTACTCTCATGCATCTGATTTTTGATTTATTTCTCACTTCGGTTATTCCAAAGGACTAGAAACAGAAAAACACTTAGACCCCACATCAAATTTAAATGTGTATTCGAGGTTCTTATTATTGGGTTTTTTAAGTTTTTAATCTTTTTATGAAGTTATTCAAAGCCAGTGAAGGTATTTCAGATTCAGCAGACTTTCTAAACATATTATTTTGTCTTAGTAAAACTACTGCATTACTAAAGATACCAAACCAGGTTATAAGACAGTGATGTGAAGACTGCAAATATTTGCCTGCAATATCAATTATAAAGAATAGGAATTAAAATCATTGTCGATACCTGTGGTTAAAGGCAGATGAGTGACAGTAGTTAGACAGGTGAGAGTGAACCAGGTTGATGCTAATGTTGCTCCAGATAAAAGCAGCAGCAGTATGAACTTCAGCATGCCCCTGATAAAATCTGCAAATCTAAAATAAAAGCATACATCAGAGCAGTACAAACACTGATTTTCATATTATTTAAATGTGATGCTTGACAATTAATTCAGTATATTCTCATTAAACATTTCGGAGACTATAAAAACAATTTAAAAGTCATTTCTCATTTTTGGAAATAGAAAAGTGGTATTTTTATAGAATAGTGATATTTCTAGCTGTCAAGCTGAAGAGCCATGGATTTTTTAGCTGTCATGAAGTAACAACGAAACCAGAACAATTCTCCAGCAATTCTCAAGGCATCAAATGAAAACACTTAGAGGAAAGTTTTTTTTTCTTCTGCATTTGTTGGACACAGTATCTCACCACTACTTCCATCGCTGTTTTGTCAGCGTTTGCCAGTCTCCCTTGGCAGACACAGAGCTCCATTAGCATATGAGGAGGCTGCCACATTTCATTCAAGACATAGTTAAGTGTCAAGATTCATTCCTGTGGGAAATGGAAAAACTCCAAAAAATTCCAAAGAATCTCTAGTTGAAGATGACAAGGAACAGCTTCTGAACCCTTGGATGCATTGGTGATGAAGCTCGTGGTGGCTTGGGCAAGGAAGGAACTCTTTACACAGGGGGCCACTCTGCCAGTGGCTGTTTTGGGTTGAAAAGTTCCAGAAACGACAAGCTTGGTGCTACTCCTACACAGACCCTGCTGACAGACTGGGGGAGGACAACTCCACATGTCCTAGGGCAGTCTGGCTGTTATACAGAGGGAATTATGATCTTTATACCACCTGATGGTACAATTGCTTTCTTCTTTTATTTTTTTTCTCCTTTTTATTTCAAGGAGACAGAATGCTTTTGAGCAGTGCTCGTGTGGCATAATTATCAGTGCAACTGCTCTTTTCAAAGGGGATGTCAACCTAACTACTGGGAAAGATATATTAGAAAAGGCAATGTCATTTATTCATGAGTAATTTTCTATAATCTCCTGCTTAGGAGATGTGATTTTGGGATGGACAGGTTAGGTATCTATTGCTAAAGCACATCTTCTGCCTCACAGCTTTCTACCTTGATTAGGTCAATGGTGGCATAATTCACCTAGTTCGGTCCATGATGAAATTTGTCCATCAGCTAACTGCCTTGTCTGCCCTGACAAAGATCACTCTACAGGCAGATACCTTATAGCTTATTTGATAAAACAGAAAATGCTACCAACATTTTGAAAACTTCCAAATATCCACATGCTTTAATTCCACATTGAATTTAGCAGTGAGTAATTCAATAAACAGCAGTGGGAGATCAATGCTGCATATAATCTGAGAAGTTTATGACTGCTGTGTTCAAGTGGTTTATGCATTCATCTCCAATAGCCAGAGGTCAGCTGCTACTGGGGGATTTTTTTCTGACAATCCAGTCGAGGAGTCAGGATCACCTCACTGGTTTGCCAGTTTCTTTAATTATTCTCAGGGATCATTAGGGTCAAAATCAGCAATTTTAAAAGCTTTGCAGAAGCATCTCAAAGTGTAAACTTCCAGCTTATTCCACAGAGACTTCCGCTTTGCCTGCTGGCAGACAACGTCACTGCACTCTGTCCTTCCAGGCAAGGGCAGTGACATAGATCCTGTCTAATGAAACAATGTGAAAAATATCAGCCTTCTGGGAGGGACACTCACAGACAACAGGTCTGGGGGTGATCTCTAGGAGATCCTCTGTCCCTATCCCTCCAGCAGGGATATGTGGGGATGGGAGGATGATAAGCATCTAAGCCATTCATGACAGCTAAGTGGAGGAAATACCTACCTTTACCAAGCAGCTGCAACTCTTTTTGACACAAGGATCCCAGTTTGGGTAGCAGCGTGCTCCAAAGAGCTCTCAGATACCACAGAACTCCAAAAGGGTCAAATGCACCCCAAAGTAAAGGTTTATGCAGCTACTGGATTTGGTCACCAATAGAAATAATAGGAAAAAAATGACATAGCAACCTAGCCTGAACTTTGTAATTGAAGGACTTCTGTTTCTTGTCTGGTTACAGGAGAAAGAAGAAAACTGTAAATCTAGTCTACTCTTCATAATACTTGCTTCAATCAAAAAATATGAGAAATTACTTTTATCCTCAGACCCAGTACCTGATTTCAAACCTTTTTTCTGTATAAATCCTTCTTCATCATCTAGCATGTAAGAGATTGTCTGCAGCTGCTAAAAAAGTAGGCACAACAGGAGAGAAGGTGTACACTTTGCCAGACACAGACCTCTGAGCCTACTGCTGCCAACAGGCTCCAGCCTCCCAGCAGATCCAGCCCCAGGCTGTATCCTACAGTTAAAATCACAAACCTGCACTGCTGACAACACTGTCTGTTGCTAAGGAAATTATCACCATGCCATAAAGTTTCAGCATTTTGACTACACTGCAGGTTAGAACCAGGAACTGAAACTGAGCCGCAGAGGACAAAACCTCAGAAACATCTATGATCCTTGGCAAATGTGGGGAAAAAACTTTAAAAAAAATCTGAGAAAAGAGAATAGATTTATGTTTCCATGAAATGATATGAATGCTGCTCTTTGACACTGCTTTTCTTCAAACTAGTAGCATTTGAAAGCTGCCAGCAAAGGGTACAGCACCTACCAGCTGCCCAAAATAGGCCAGGCTTTTCAATTATAAAAATGCATCAAACACATTAGCTAAACATGTAAGTTCATGGCTATCAGGACAGCAGTGGGTGGAGAGTAGAAGGATTTATGTGTAATGCTGAGGAAAACTTGCACCATTTTGAAAATGAGATAGATAAACAAATTTCCAAACTGGGCATTACTTTAAATACAGATGATTTAACACCTACTGTGATGTACAGGACCTAATGCTCCAGGGTAAGGCTCAGGTTGTTAAAAATCCTAAATTATAGAATCTGTGTTGACAAAAATGGAAGGAGCAAATTCCTAAGCTGCACCAATTTTGCTTTGACAAATTAGCAGGAAAAAAAAAAAAGCAAAAAAAACCCACCCCAAAACTAACAGCTTCTTGAGAGGTGGTTAAGGGAAGAGCTGCTTGCTTGGCAAATCACAGTTCTGACACTGAAATATATCAACTTGTCAGCTTTGACAAGAATCATTACTTAATTTTCCTAATTACAACTTTCAGCAGATTACAGTCAGACTCGTCATTGATTCAACCCTACACAGATAAATGCTGAATAGGCCTAGGAGGGAGAGTCATCCATCAGAAGTGACAAATCACCTCCTCCCTCCCTTTCTGTATGCAAACCCTCCCATCTGAACTGTGTATCGCCCAAGTTAGAAAGACATATTTGGAGACAGACTGTTGGTAGTTTTTAAATTTACTAAATGCTACAAAATACAGGTATTCGACAAGGTTTGAAATCAATTTTGAAGCAGTTAAAGGGACTGCCAGCATTTCCTGAAATTAACCCAGGCAATATATTAAATAAATTAATCTACCATAAAGACTGAGATTTGCATGTTGGCATAGAGTCTGCAGATTATCTTCTAACAAAGTTAAGTGAGCTTCTAAGCTCTACTATTGAAATGTTGCAAATATACTAGAGATTAATTCAGGACGGAAAAGATTAAACTAGCACTCTGCCTGCTTCAACATGCAACCTATGGCATCTGCGTCATTTACAGCAGTTGCTTTTAAACATCTATTCTCTTACAGAGAAAACATTGTATCTGAGCTTGGCTAATCAAAAGCAACTGTTTTTAGAGGAAATCAGGGCATGAACTTTGCTTGGCTAGATGAAGTCCTTTGGCCTGCATCTGGAGTGAATGGGAGAGAAGCGCTTGTTTCTTTTCCCTAGGTCAGGAGTTTTTTCCTCTCCCTGTTGCAGTTGCTAGGCAGCCTGCAAAATGTCAGGATGTGAAACCTCGCATTTCTTTATGCATTGTGCACTCTGATGAAGCACAGCAAGTGAAAAAAAGAGAGTTTCAAAATGAAAAAAAAGAGAGTCCTAAAAAGATCACTCTCTCCATCCGCAACGCCACAGCGATGCAACAACTGCAGATATCTGCACATGTGCTAAACTCACCGCAGAACTGGAGTCCAAAGATTGGACACAGAGAAGCCAAGACAACACTCACATATCCGAAAGCAAGGGGAACATGTGATTGGTTTTAACCACATAATAAACTCACTGCTCAGGTACCTCCTAAAAGACTTTTCCTCCCTCTCACCATCCCTTTTCCTAAAGAGGACCTCAATGAAGAAGAAGGGCAATCCATTCCTTGCAGTTCCACTCCCCATGTCATCAGCATTCACACAAAAAAAAAAAAGGCCAGAAAGAGTTGTCTCTGGATTTACAAATAGCATAGGTACACCCATTCTGTAGCCCACAGGATACAGCAGAAAATAGTTAGGCTATGCAGGAATCCAGCAAGCTGCCCCAATGTGCCCAGACTAATCCCTCTATGGAGGAACATAATGTTATTGGGGGTAAGCTGCCTGTGCTACATTCCCTATATCCCTCTGGGAATCAATATGCCCAAAAGTGTTGATGGAAGGAGACAGACAACGATCTCTTCAATGCTTTCCAAATGTGCTACAATGAGGTTCTCCCTCACATTAGGCAGCTGAATTCACCAGAGCTGTCTTTAAAAGCAGCATACAGGAAGCCATTGTCAGGAATAAGAGACTGACTTCCAAATTCAGGTATACGCATGTGGAGTTCTCAATCCCCAGCAACCACTAACATGGTACAGATTATTGCTTTACTAGAAACACGTTATAACCCCAAAAGGAAATTTCCATTTCAAATTTCTGGAAGATGAGAGAAAACATGTTCTGTTCTTAAGAGGATAAACTAAATGACAATCACCGTTGAAGAAATGGAGAAGGACCTGTAATTATTCCTACCTTGCCATTGCTATGCCAACAACACAACCTCCAACTATAGACCAAAATCCAATCCAGCCTGCATCCACCTGACAGGAAAAAAAACAAAACAAAACAAAACATAAGAGAAATGTGTTAAAGCTGAGAAAAAAAGAATATGTTACTTTCAAAATGACCGTTGTGCAGGAGCTCCGAACTGCTAACAACAGCTCTCTACAGTAATCTGAAGTGCAAGGCTTCTTCTAGGAAAGAAAATAAATTCAGTACAAGTATGACTAAGTAGTCTATGCCCTAAATGTGACCTCTCTCTATGGAATCTGAGTAATGTCCTCTGTTTTTTTATAATACTCTATCAAAAGCTCAGAAATCATCTCCCCACTTCATCTCTTCCACCAGGCATACATTATTTTCTTTCACTAGAGAGGCAGCAGCCAACAATACTCCCATTTGTTTACCTGCTTCTTCCTTCCTGTCAAAAGGTGTGTACAGTTCTGAAAACACTCACCACTGATGGAGAGTCAGCAGGGAGAATTGTGACAGTTTTGGATGCCAAAGCTACAGTTTATTTTGTTTAAAATTTCAGGGAGTAAAGTGGCCCATATGTATTAATAAAATGTTAACATAAAAACCTGATAAACCTGCATGCTAGTGCAAAATAAAAACATGCCACTTACAAAATAGCTGCTGATTATCAGTCAAGAGATACTTACCTGGCTTACATGAATAGGTGTTAATATCAAATCCAGAACACCAGACCAGCCAGAGAAAACACCCAGTGGTATCGCATAGGCTAAAGCAATCATCAAGAATCGGAAATTGCTGTGAAGATAAAACATCGCCATTAGCCTCAGCTTATATTAAAAACTGCACCAAGATGAGCCAGGAGAGTAAATCACACCCTAGAATCTATATTCTGCCCATCAAGAAAAACAGCAAAGTCTGAAGGAGGAGCGAGCCAGGGAAAACAAGAAAGGTATCCAGCCATGTCACTGAATTTCTAGTGGCCGATATGTTACTGCCTCAGCACTGTGATAATAGAAAAAGCCAGTCTCTCCACATAGTTCAATGATTTCTGTAACATGCTGGGCTCATGTGTTTCTCATTTCTGCAAGCAATTCTTCCAAGCACTGGCATGGGCAACCCATTTAGAATAAGTGTATGTTAGGAATAATAAGCACTAATTTAAAAGATGAAAAGCTTATTTCAAAAATAAAAACAGATTCATGCCTCTTGAACTGTACTTAAAAAATAAAAAAAACCCCAAACCTGTTTTACTTCTCTTTATTTTGGTGAAAGGCAAGGAAAGCTCTGGAAATGAGACAGATACAGTTGCAGGAGTGGAAAATTTTGACAATTTGAACTGGCAAAAACCAGAGACAGATATAATACTCTACTCTAAATAGTCAAAATGTTTGCTTTTTACCCCCAATTATTAAACATTTAGTATTCAGTGAAGGCAAAACAGTCAAAGCTGTACCATCATCTTCAATGTACAGAGCTAAACACGAATTTAACCAACGATTTCCCCCACTCACCGTAACTGAAAGCAAATGTGAAACCCTTGCTAAGAGACATCCAAGTTTTCCTAAAAAATGTTTCAAATGGGAAAGAAAATATACTTTGGAATCTGAAACAGTGGTGTTTTAAAATGAAGCGATTTTACAGTGATCCCATGGGATATCTGTGTAACCCCAAACGTGGCTCCCTCCGGTCCCAAACAATTTACATAAAACTGATCCTGATAAGTACCAGTTCCTTGGCATGCAGGGGCAATTCGATAGCACACAGTTACAAAAGCCAAGAGGGAGAGAAAGATTCAATTACTCTCCCAAACATTCATAAGTTTGCAGCTTACACTGTTTCACTCCCTTAGATGCTCCGCACACAACACACCAGCCAGTGCTTTTTGCACTGTTCTTTTTCACACACCCTTTTCTTGAATAACACATTTCCATCCCATGAACATATCCTCCACTTTCAATATCATTTGTGTCAGATTTATCTTCTAATGCAAAGAAAAACAGCTCTCAAACTTTTAGCTTTTCTACACATTGGTTATATTTCTCTGAATGCTACTGTCTTCCTGACAACTTTTTTTTCTTTCTTAAGAATGCCATACTCTTATCCTAGTCTATCTTGTATCACCTTGGCATTTGATGCTATTTAATACTATCCAGGTGAAAGTCATTTCAACATCTGTAGAACAAAATAAAAGGGAATTTTGCATGGACCTTATAAAGTCATGTTGTAGATTGCCAAGAGGGAACAAGTCTGAATGCAGTGTTCTGAAATAACACTTGCTGAATATTCAAAATCTTTGGCTACCTGGACCTCATCTTCATTACATTTACCTTTGAGGGACTGAGAACTTGTCATTTACTTGACCAGAATTTCCTGTAGTGTATTTGCTTTCTGTAACTCAAGCAACAAGACAGACTGTGATGCGGGATAGCTGCTCTGTGCCACATCCAACTCCTAGTACCAATACTAGAGTAACAGCTCTGCACGATGACAACCTCCAGGGACAGAGCCTGCTCCCCTGCCTGGTCTCCACAACCAGGAAGATGAGCAGGAGAAAGGGAGCCTGGCAGTGACAGAGACACTGAGCACCAGGTGTTGTTCTGCCCCCGTGCCCAGCAATACCTCGTGCTGGCTAAAGCCATTCGAAGCACACATCTTCAGTAGCAGCTCCACTTTTCATGGCTCCACTCACTTGTGCACAGCTTTTGCAATTTTGCAATTGCTACACTGAAAGTAGAAAAATGTGCTGTCTGTCGCACCATCAGCTGTTGAACCCACACTGTTTTCCATCCTATCAGCAATGACAGGATATCAGCATTAGCCTCTCTGTTAAACCATTCTGCTGGAATATGAATTGATTTTTTTTTCTGTTTTTTTCAGAAACCTAACGCCATTAGAATCTGTTAGACAGGCTGGTTCAGAGGGGAGCCCCATCAAAGTCAGTCATCATTTTCAGAGTAACTTTGACAGTGCCTATTAGCATCAGGCACATTCTGAGCAGCCTCCATTACTGGATGATGTTGATGAAAGTGTCATTAAAGCAATAATGATGCATAAAACCCCTGATACAAAATTTCAAAATTGCTTACATAGTCTCTAGAAAATATAAAAGCCATGCAACTGGATAAAAGTATCTTGTTACTTCAAAACAAAAATCAAGGCAAGTTTTTTCAATGCAGGTTTTAACTTATCAACTGTTTACTTGTATTAGGATTTTTTTTCCATTGAAGTTTGTGGAATATTCTGAACTGGGGAAACAAAAACAAGTCATATTTGCTTCACCCAAGAAACTGAGATAGGGCACTACACTTTTTCTAATGGAAATTCAAACTACACTTGTCACAGTGTGTGATAGACTGTTGAAAGATTTGGGCTTAGCTCCCAAACCATGACCAATCTGTCATCTCCCACTGCAGGCTGAGAGAGTTGCTATCAGGCCTTAATCAGACATCAACTAATTGTTGCAATCTGTCAGAAGGAAGAACTCTCCAAATCAGAAGGAAGAATTAAGTTCCTAAGAAAGTCCCCCCAAAAGGGCCTACAGGGGATGGTTGACCTCTGCTGATGGTATAATAACCCTGCAAGAAGCAGCTCATGTAGATGACTGCCCAAGGACATGAAGGCACGAAGGAGTGTGGGAGTTGCAAGGATGTAATAGATCCCTTTGGTGGCCAAGGAAAAAAGGTCAGTGACTTCAATGGTAAAGTTATGCTATGTTGCTTTATTTTGAAGTAATAAAACTGGAGCCTGGCAGAGAGGGAAATGATGAACATCTCAATTCATATGGCTGTATCTGCTGCATAGCTGGGTCAGCCCACTAGCTCACACACATCCTAAACGCCTTACACACAGTTCTTACACCAAAGAGTAAGCCTGCAATAAAGGAAAATCATGATTTCCTGGTACTCATCTGCTGGTTACCTTCAGTCTACACCACCAAGTCAAAAGAAAAGCTCTCTGAGCCAAGATGAAGCCTAGATTAGGCAGGCAACAGAGCTCAGAAGCCTGAAGAACCAGATGATGGATTTTTCTTGAAGCATAGCAGATATCATTTTTTTATAAAACTCCCTTGCATGACAGATTGTTACTGAACAGCTCCCCAAGATAAGTGGGTTTAACGACGAACTGCAGATTGTTTCATGTACAGAGGAATGAAGAAGTGCCTTTGATAAAGGTAGCATGGAAGAATGCAAGACCAGAGGGAAGAGAGATACCTGTCCACATTTTAAAAAACCCCTCCTGGTTCTTGGAGACACTGTAAACTATACTCATTATTTAAGAGTCTAGTTTGTTTTCTTAACTTTCATTGGTTATTGTTAACAATAAGCCAGCTTTGCTGTTTACATCCTGACCTTACCAGTATCTCAGGTCCACTGTTTACAACACTTTGAACATGGAATCTAATGGTTATAAAACTCCAAACGGAGCACTGTCAACTGAAATTTTATATTTCACCTGAGGAGCCAGTTGCTGTTTGGATTTCTGTGCAACAGCAACATTTTTACAACACAGCCCTCAGGCAGGGTCTAACTGCACATCAGCTTGGGTGCAGAACAGCATTATTGTGTGTGCTAAGTGTCCTTAAGGGAACTGCTATCTTTTAATACCCTGAATAGGTCACTTTGCAGACTAACCACCCAGCTGTACTCACACCTCCTGAGTGCCAGCCTGCTCCAGGATGAACACACAGGATTAAGCATCTTGCCAACTATTTACTCCCCCAAAGGAAAAAAAAAAAGCCTCCAAAAACAAAAGAAAAGAAAACCCAGTGACAACAAGGGAGGAGTTGTTTTTGCTGTCTCTAAATACACTTATTGAAAGTACAGCCCAATAGATCTGTAGTAACTAAATATCTAAAGTTCCACAATTACCGAGCTTCAAGCAGCCCCTTATATGCAGATTCAGCTCCTATCACTACGTCACTCCACAAACAATTACAGCAAGAGTTAGAAGCTTCCCAGTGAAGTCAGTCATATTCCGTATCAGGGGAGCAGCTGTTCTTTCCCCCAGAAAGTTCCTCTGTGCAGTATCATGTACAGGGCATGGACCTTCACAATTATTTACCATTAATATTACAGTTGCTTTAGTTGTTCCTCTGAGATCATATTTCCATGACACAAGACACTGTACAAACACTGGGGCAAAGTGGGACTGTGTCTTACCAAAAGAACCCAAGTGGCAGAAGCTGCAAAACTGTCACTTTCTTTAGAACCTTTTTTTTTAACCTAAATATTCAAAGGAAGCTAGCTCACCTTGGAGCCTACCCAGAAACACATCTGGAGACATTTTTCCTGTTCTCACTTCATATTTTAATGTACAATTAATGAGATTTAATAGATTCTATAATAGTTTCAGATCATTCATTCATTGCTTCCATGGCCAAATGAAAGCAGCCGAATAATCCTTCAAAAGACAAGTAAACCCCAAAATCATTCCAATATAATAAGCACAGAAGAAAACAACTTACAAGTTAGCTTTGCCCAGTGTTGTTCACTGTTTTCTCACTGCTCACTTTTAACAATCTTGTATAACCTGATGTAACAGAAGCATTGCATAAGAAAAGCCATGCTAACAGGATGACTAAAGCACTGCTGGTGCTGAAGGACTGGCATGAAGACTGGGGATACACACAGTGGTTTAAAATTTAATGTCTGCTCTTCAGCAGTTAGCATCCTTTTATGTATTGACATTAATATTTAATTTTATTTTGTTTAAAAGCACTACAAATCAACTTGTTTGCTCAATGAGAAGATTAAAGCACACTTGTTTTTATTTACTTAGGCACTGATCTGCTTTGAAGTGGAAACCCAATGAGGTCCTACCTTAAGAGTCTGCAAAAACTTCTCCTGTAGCTGAGCCGCTGGCTCGCTGCAGCCACGCTGGGGGGGAATGGAGGGCGCGAGGGGAAGTAGGCCAATGCTGCAGAAAATATCAGGGAAACCATTCCAAATTCTAAACAGGAGGGCAAAGAAAAACAAAACCAAGAACAGATGTTAGCATTGAAAGACTTATTTCACTGCAGTGCTGTTATCAGCCAGCCTCTGAGACATAAATCCCACCACAAGCGCTTGACTGCTCCTGACAACAGAATTCCGTAACTTGAAGGGGAAATTTCTTTCTCCTTCCCCAAACAAGATTTCAAATTGAGATGGAGAATCAATGAGACTGGCAGTCCATTCCAGTGATAGGTGCTGCAGAGAACCAGGCTCACATGCAAGGAACTCAGTGAAGCAAAAGGAAAGCTTTTGCTTTTTCTCTTCAGAGAGAACTGCAATATGAGGATTTGGCCACGTTTCCTTGTGATGGAAGTAACTCAGTGCAGGTAACAGCATGCTAGAGACTTTAAACAGATGGGACTGGGGAAGCCCCAGGGCATGGAATAACAATTATTCAGCGCACAAGATGATGAAGGCAAACAAAAGGTCAAGCAAGGCAGCAGTTCTGACACAAACAGTACTACATGGCAACAGAATATAAAGAGCAAAGTGCAAAAGCAGCCATGGCTCATGAATAGAAAAAGTACAGGTAAGAGGGGGAAAAAAAGAAAGAATACAGCTATTTGTGGATGCTCTGCTTGTTTAGTGGCAGGCATTCCAAACCATTGAAAAATTTCATAGCAGAAGTTTGGACCTGAGCTTGGAAAGTGATGAGCACTTCACAGATAACAGTCCCATGAGCAGACATTCTGAAGAAAAACAACTCTACCCACAGTCAGTCTAATTAATCTGTTTTACAGGCCTTTTACAATGTATATAATGTTCTCCACAGTCCTCAATCCCGGTATTTCTCCTATCCCCTTTGAAAACAAGACTTTTTGCTGTTACAGAGAAAAATGTATAGCTGAAGTGTGTTATCTTAAAAGAACTTGTGATCTTATAACAAAGAAGTGTTCACTGACACCACAAATAAATTCCAGCAGAGCTGGATACTCAATTGCCTTAATTTTCCTTTTTTTCTTCTCTTTTTTAATAAATCAATATGACCATGGCACTTTGCCAGGTCTTCTGTGAAACTAGAAGAAAATAAATTCAGGAAACTGAAAAGTAAATAACACTCAGAGTCTAAATGGATCAGCTGGAGATGGAGAATGGAAATGAATGCTTCTATTTGGCATATGGGAAAAAAGGCATATCAGGAGTGTGACAATGCCATTTTTCATTATCAAATACTAAAGGACTCATTTTAAATTACGTGGTGTCTTTTTTCCTGCTGTGGTGTAACTGCATGTTTTGAGGGCCAAGGGCACTTTAACTAGACCTTCTCACTCCTCTGCTCTCCAGAAAATAAGATCAATTTCTATCTTTGTGCATTGTTTTGGAGACCATGAGCAGTGAATTAAAGAACTGGCTGTAAGTGATCATCCCAGACCTCAGAAACAGATGAGATGCTCTGTCACTACAGGATGATATTACACAGCTCTTTACTAAAAGATGTTTATCCCCACTCCTGCCTCTAGTCTTATACGTTTATAGGCATACATATGTACATGCATACATACATTTTCATCACATATTAAAGATATATTTAAGACTGCAGACTGGTATAGCCAATCAAGAATGCAATCACACAATCCCATAAATTTTGTCCAAGGTACTCATTATTTAACTTTGCTATACTGCAATGCTATAAGGGGAAAGGCCAGGGTTTTTTTTTCTGAAGAATGTAAACCACATCGGTAATTTATTTTAAGTCACAGAAATATTTCATAACAGGTACCCATCTGGGGTCTCATCTCTGCACTGCCTCAAGATTTCTGCCAGTCAAATTGCTGTAGTAGAAGCAGTATAGTAATCCTCTTTTTTTTGTTGTTGTTTTAATTATTAAGTTCAGCATGCTGTCCTTGTAGTACCTTCTAGGAACTCTTTAATGCTTCCCAGTGTTACACTTTGCAGGCTAACAAATTTGCCTAGATAGCTCTGCTCTCATGCACAAAAGAAAAGTGCAGAATTCACTCTGGAAATGAAAGCATCTCCCTCTGTTGAAGAATATGAGTTTATTATGCTATCTTAGCTTTGTATACAATACTTACACCTCTATCAAAAGTCCAGGTACTGCCAAACACATATGATTTCTTACATATTGAAATCCTTCCTCAATACAAAACCCACACCCTTACATCCACCATTTACTTTACCAGACTAGAGGAAGAGGAATACAATCTAAAACTTTTCCTGGGCAGGTAAGTAGTGAGTAAAGCAAGCAAAATCGAGAAGGTAAGAAATAGGTCAATGCTGAGAGCGAGAGAGCTGCAGTCACAAGAGAGAGGGTCTTCAGGAGCTACCAGCTTCTCAACAGTGCAATGGATGCTCTCAGACAGAGCAAAGCACATGTAATGGGGCAACTCATAAATTAAGAGTGCAGACACACAGATATGCACATGTGTGTACTTGTTAAGGAGTGAAACTGGAATGCTTCACAAAAGCTGGGTACCACACTACAGTGACTTGTGACGCGAGAGATGCCTGCATCTTAGCATAGGAAGCAGGCACATTGATGTTTGTGGAAACCCCAAACAGACCAAAAAAATAGAGAAAGAGAGAAAGAGAGAAAGAGAGAAAAGAGAGAAAAGAGAGAAAAGAGAGAAAAGAGAGAAAAGAGAGAAAAGAGAGAAAGAGAGAAAGAGAGAAAGAGAGAAAGAGAGAAAGAGAGAAAGAGAGAAAGAGAGAAAGAGAGAGAAAGCGAGAAAGAGAGAGAGAGAGAAAAAGAGAGAGAGAGAAAAAGAGAGATAGAGAGAAAAAGAGAGATAGAGAGAAAAAGAGAGATAGAGAGAAAAAGAGAGATAGAGAGAAAAAGAGAAAGAAAAAAGAAAAAAAAGAAAGAAAAAGAAAAAAAGAAAAAAAAAGTTTACAGAGCCACAAGCCTCCTTGATAACAAAGTATTTTTCCTTCACACAGGCTACTCACAGCAAAAAAACCTACCCAATCCCAGAAATCCTCCTCCCCACCTTGTTCTGTGGGAACATTCCAGGGAGCATGAGGGCCCCTTACACACATACACACACACACTCTCTCTCTCTCTCTCGCTCGAAGTTACATTGATATTTAAGAAAGCACAAGGCTAAAAGTTCTGGCTGCAGTCCAGAATAATTCATGCTTCCTTATGCGACTCAGGTAACACAATTCAATCCCGATTTGCTACATCTGTACTACCTGAGCTGTGAACCAGAATGTGCAGCGACACAGATGACACAGAAAGAGGCTGTGGCAATTCAACTGAGCTTAGTCCACGTTTGAGATAAAGGAACAGCAATTTATTAAAACAGAGAAGAGACTGGAGCTAACAGAGCAATTTCAGAATACGTTTTTAAGCAATTGCTTCATAATCATGTTTGAGCTTAAGTCCTTGGAAAATTTGCACACTCTTGGCACACTACTGATCCCAAGTTAACAATTCACATCATTACTGTCTTTTACAAGACATCATCTAACTTTTGGAGGCTGCTTATTTAACACTAGCTCACACAAAAGCAACAAGCTCGTTAGAAAGGCAGAGTGCTTACCCTGTGAAACTGGCTTTCCCATACATCTGTATCTGAAAGGACGAGTCATACCAAACCTGACCACACTAGCTGAAGAAGTGGGAAGTGGGACATTTGAGTCTAGCTCCTTGTTCTTCTAAATTCTGCAAAACCTTTACTACTAATCTGTGAAGTCAACTTAAGCCTAGTTTCCTGCCCAGCTGTTTAAGGGGACAAATACTACCCTACCACACCTACCAGGTATTTTTTGTCCCACAGGTGAACAGAGCTGTCTGTTCACTATCACCCACCATGAGGCAGCCGTCCTTCCACCTCTGGAGCCCATGAGACACAAGAGCACACAGGGAAGCAGCCAGCAGGGATCTTGTGCCTTCAGCTCTCCAGGGAGATAGGGCTGAGGTGAGACAGAACAAAGCCCATGAGGATTCAAAGCAAACTCCTCTTTGACAGTTCTTTGCAATTTTACACCAGTTGGAGGTTTTCCATCATCACTGTGATTCACTGCAGGCCAGCGATACTCACAAAGCAGCTCTCTGTCATTGTCTGAACAGCTACAGGGGTTGCAGCTCTTCAAAAGACACATCCCGTGGGACACAAACACTAGCACAAAGAAACCATCTCTGTTCAAAGCACTTTCAAATACTAAGTGAGAAATACAGATGCCCCACGAAAAACAATTCCTAGGAAGCTGAAGAGCTGCTGTAGGATCATTGCTTGCTGGGACCAGTGATCCCAAACAGGTCTACAAGGGTATTCCCACACCCTTGCCAGCTCAGAAAGGTAGAAAGAGCCATGCTGCGACATAAGGCAGGCAACACCTGAGCCTTGGTGGCAAAATCCATCCCTGTTTCTGAGGAAAATGCTTAGGAAAACCTCCTGAAAGAGAACAGAAGAGAATGTGAATCTAATGCACTGCTGAAAGCAACATTTCTAGTGCTACCAGACTCAGAACAGTGGTTTCAAGCACAACACGGTATTTCCTTAGGCAGATGAATTCTTCCCTCTCCATGGAAAATCTGCCGAGGAAGAGCTGAAGCACTTCTCTGATTGCTGGGGTTTTCCTTCCCTTATCTACTGTTCCTCAGGACAAAACCTGACTTCCTTTCATTTTTCCTTCTTTTGCACTAGCCATTTTCATCTGCCACAAGATTTTCAGAGCCCAACACCATATTTACTTGTGAAAAAGGCTTAGCCAAACCTGAATTTCCTTGTTGTTCCATTTGAGTCCAGTAAAAAGTAGGTTACTCAAAAATACTTGCTGAAGTCATGATTCAAATTCTATTACACTTTCTTTAAAACAAACATTAAAGTGGCCCTCACCCAACAGGAATATTAACTTGACAAATTTCCATAAGGATAACGTCCAGGAATAAATGACCACAAACAGCTAATTCAATCCCCTAAACCTCCATATAAACTACACAGTATATATACTTTAGGACTTCTGGAACACTTAGGACTAACTCCTGGCTGAATTTCAGAGGATGCAATTATAAGAGGGGAAAACTCCTATCAGATGTGCTGTACCAATTTATATCCACTAAAAATCAGAATGTAGACATTTAAACCACTTAACCAATTCTGTTTCCTTAAAGTTTGCTGCTAATCTTTCTAAGTGACAGGAAGAGGCATAGAAGCCATTGCAATAAAAAGAGCAAGGACATACAACCCAAGTTTTACCAAGCAAATTTTATATCAGTGATTTTTTCCACTAAACTGTTGTCACTTCATTGAAATTGCTCACCAGTAAGAATTATGTGGTTTTAGTTAAAAACAAAATCTATTGTGTTTTAATTTCAATGTTAGATTCTGAAATACTAATAATCTAATCACATTTGAAAGGCACGTGCAGGTCATAAATTAAGGCTCAGTTAATACAGAAAAGTATTTAACGCTAAAAGACTATTGGATTTCCATCCTTACAGAAACACTAGAAGAAACCCAACCTGTCATGGAAACATATTTTTAATAGAAATTCAATAAGCAAAAACCAGTTTAGAAGCTCAGGGAAACTGTAAGAAGACATTTCTCCCAAGATCAGCCAATAAAAAACAACTGAATTACTTCCTTTGGAGTCAGTCTGTACAAAAGGCTATTTAAAAACCTTTCCTACACAAAAGGAAAAAAAATTAAGCCTCCTGACTTAATTATTTTCCCTCAGCCAGAGACTAGACCCTGTGCAAAGCAGCCAGTAGAGGGTAGCGGTTCCAAAGCACCGACCACGCACGTTATGTACATTTTCTGGTTTTAAGCGTTGCGGTTGACCCACACCTGCGTAGAGCACGGCCTCGATGCGGTCCTTGATGTGCTGGCTGCCGCTCTGTGCCACCAGCTGAGCCGTGCCGTTGGGAGGTGGCACCACCAGAGGCCCCACCAGGAAGGCGGCGGCAGAGCCCAGGTAGTTGAGCAGCGAGGCGATGGCCGTAGCCGTGGCGCGCTCGTCCGGAGAAAACCACGTCGTGGAAAGGAACGGAGCCGCGTTCATCACCGTGGGCCCTGCCAAGCCATTTAACAGCTGCCCTCCGTGAATCAGCCTGAAAGAGAGAACACAGCACGGCCATTTGGATGACAATTGCTTGCTGGGTTTTTATAATTAAAAAGGCATGTGAGATACCGAGTGCTGGAGATGGAGCTACTGCACAAAGAAATGAAAGTCCTGTGCAAAAGAAGGATATTCTATACACTAAAAGAAGCCAAATTAGATTGATTTAAAGAATCTGGAGCTACTCTGATCTCATTACCTCATATAAATGGAGAAGCAAATGTTCTCTTCAAAGCAGAAAAGGAAAAGGGAATAAAAGGGACTTTGCAGCAAAAAGGTATCATGACAGGATATAAAAGCAGAAAAGGTGTAGTAGCAGAAAAGCTTTAAATTACAAACATTGTAAACCTGACCCTCCTGCCTGCATAAATCCCAACCGAAGATTTAAATTAGTTATGGCAGATCCAAAATTGAAACACTTCAGCAAAATACTCTGCATATTTTTTCACTGCATTATTTATTTTTATTTACACACTCAGATGAGCTCTATGTGCCTACAGATGAGGAGGCCGGGCTGTTAGGGTTTCCAAGAGAGTCATCTTCTCCAGCAATCTGGCCATTCTCAACATACCGCTGAAACAGCCAAGTAAACCCAGATTTTTCTCGTTTTTCACACTCATTGGGATTTAACAGATAAGGCTGGTGACAGAACAGAGATAGTACTTCCAAGCAGTGAAGGCTCTGAAAAGTTTGGCTTAATAGTAGTACAATGAACAAATACAGAAAGGACTTTCTGAAGGCTCTCCTACACGTGAAATTCAGTCAGAAATCTTCCACTTTGACTTTTCCAAAAAGTAATCAGCCATGGAAGGCAAAATTATTTTGGAATTTATATAAAAAATTCATATCTAAAAAACAGCTAGAGAGTCACATGAGATACTGCAACCCTCCAAAGTAAATCTATTCATTGTGCAATAAAGTGGTGGCAGATGATATTTTCAAATGGGTGGTGTTTTTCTAACCGTAGCAGGAACTCAGTGTTACTGCTGCAAGACTTGAGTTGTGAGACATAAAAAGCTACGGCCTGAAAATGGGAAAACATAAGCCAGCATTTAGGCAGTGTTTCAAGCCACAAATGGCTGAATAACATAGAGTGGAGCAGGAGTTTTTTAAAGCACACAAAGGAACAAAATATGTAAAAGAAATGCCTACAGACTCTTTATCGAATTAACAAGATAGACTGCAATAGAAAGGAATAGATGCTACCGATTCTCCGTGGATTGGAAAATAAATTTTTAAACAAAATTTACAAAAAATATACAGGAAAAGAAGTGCTATTATATATCATCTGAAGGAAACACTTTCTGAGCTGGGACGGAAATAATATCCACTCTTACTTATAAGCCATTCAATGTTTTGGGGTTTTTTGGAGGGTTTTTTTAATGCTCACATAGAAAGGACAGATTTCATTACTGGTGTTGATGATGTGCTTCAGATGGACATCACCAAGGCATGGTCAGGCCTTTTCAATGCTTGTTAAACTGTCACACACAGTAAACCAAAATGAAATAGTTTTAAATAAATAAAAAGCACTATATAAACAATGCTCTGGTATAGTTTTCTGGAGGACACGTTACGTCGATCCCCTATAGTTACTCTCCAGTGTACTCGAGACAAACCAAGGTATCCTTGTGCACTTTGGTATCTTCATTCTACTTACCTCACTACAGTAAGTTATTCTCAAACTTCTCCTAAAATGTTCCAGGGTATTTGCAGAGCATGGCACATCCCCAGAAACAATTGCATTTCAGTAGCAAGTGAGGTAACTACTGCAACATATAACGATTTTATTTTAGTATTTCCTCCTGCTTCAAAGTGAATTTAACATTTAAACTGTGTTCTTGTTATTGTATGTTTGGAAAACTGTGTCACCACAAAATAACCTTTATAGCTTTGGGTGCCATACTACCACTTCTGTTCATTGACACAGCTATGGTATTACTGTTTTAATTCAAACGTGCCTCCTCTGTAGTCATCCTAACAGCAAATAAAACTCAGTAAAATCAGAAAAAAGTACAATAGTTCTGCAGCACCTGCAGTCATGTAGGCACTTCATCTGATAGAAGAAGAAAAGTTTTGTTACAAAAAAACCTAAACAAACCACCAAACAAAACTCCCCAATTTATATATTGTGAAAATTACACACACATTCTTACCATGTACTTCAGATTTAGATTATGTCTGTCAAACTCCATCATCTCAACGAAGCTCTATAACCAATCCCTATACTCAAAGGGAGCAACAAATGTTAATTTTACTTTGCAGATCCCCAGGAAGAAAGTAGCACCTTACTCCAGGATTTCAATTCTACATTATCTTTGTTGGTTTTGGTTTGTTGGCAGTTTTTTTTTCCAAAGCGTGAGCCAATTTTGCCTCTCTCAAGGTGTCTTCTGTTGGTGTTTTCCTGGCTACTCTCTCTCCAGCCTTGTCCTGGCTGGTGTGCTCTGTTCCAATGGATTTGCCTTTTCATCTGCATTTTTGGCATTTACCAAGACTGACATTATCATCCAGGGTAGAGCATCTCTTATCTTCATATTGTTTAATTTCTCAAGTCTAACACATTTGAGTTAATAAACACTATTTTCAGACTAAATTGCCATGAATATACGGACTACTACCTCAAATATCTCTGCATATGATAACAGCCTAAACCCTATTTTATCTCTTTTTCAATACTGGCTTGAATTAAGCTACTTTTTCCTGAGAAAAAGATTATTTGCATGGTTCTTCTGCACATCCTTAACTCATTTCCCCAGAGAAGCAGGGATGAGAGATTCAAAATGCAATTCAGAGCATTTACTAAGCTGCTGCTCTGGGAGATGCATGTAGCAGCTGCTCCACCTGACAGAGAAATATGAACACAACAGTACTGGTGGCTTTTTGCTGTTTGTTACAACATCTTATCGGCACTGCACTAGATTTTGGTCTCGCAGCCCATGAGTCTCCTCTCGTACACCATCAGTGCTAAAAATTGCTCCAAGACCAAGAGAGGTTTGTTTCTGTTATCCCCTGATTTTATTCTTGTTTCCACTACTGAAAAGGCGCAAAGAGGAACTGCATCTTCCCCATCTCTATTCCAGTGTCATGCTGCACAACAAGTTTTCTCTTTCCTGACGAAAGGGATGAAAAGATAACTTTAGCTCAGGATCCTACCCAGATGGAAAAACATTTTTCAGTCTCATTACACTATCAAGTGTAATGTTCATCTGTTATTTATCCAGCTCTGTTTTCAGATGTGTCATTTTTCCAATCATCATTTAATTATTTTCATGTATCAAAAAGCAGAAAGCTATTGAGGTCAAATGACAGAAAATAACACAAGTAGAAGGCTTTTTAATCACAATCATGAAAGAGAAAATTGGAAAAAAGTTACAGCAGAAATTCATCCTCGAATTACAAAACAATTGATGACTGTAACTTAAAGCAAAAGGGGGAAGTAAACATCCATCTAAAATTTTTTGTTTCTAACTGTCTCAGAAGCCAGGTCAGGACTCATTTTGATATGCCAAGGTTTTTGCACACCTGATCTCTCTCCTAATGAACTTGTGCTCTGCTAAACTTGTAACTTGCAATTGAACATGAGACCTTTATAAAAAATACAAAAAAAAAATTATTTGAGGACTGATAGTAAATGGTAGTGTGAAATATAATATGTCAGAGCATCCCAGTAATGAGTAACTTAGACATTTACATTATGAATCTATCTAAGAAAATACTAAGATACACACACACACAAACACACACTTTTGCACAAAATAAAGATCACTTTTGCTCCAAAACCGGTCTCTGAACTGTAAAAATACAGTACAAGGGACAGTTCAAATACAGCAACAAAAATTAGAGAAGAAAAACCCTTCTTGTACTATACTGTCACCTCTTCCCCAATTTTTTTATCAAGTCATGTTATAAATAACTTTAATTATGCGGTTTTCATCACTTCCCTGAGAAGATTTGATATTAGTATCAGGAACTGACCTGGTTATACCTGCCTTATTCCCTTCTTGCAGTCACTGTTGCAATATCCTAACAGGCAGCAGCAAAGAAAACCATGTAAGGCTACATATGCTAAAATTACAATATCACTGAGCAAACTGGGTATGAAAAAAGAGAGAGTATACAGGAAAAAGGTTCTAGTGATTGATGACAATACCATACAGTTAAGATGGGAAAGCACTTCCATGTACAATCGGCTTTATTTTTCTTTTTCTCCTTGTACAAGTTGAAACTTTGCATGCATGGTCACGGTCACATCAGGTACAGAATTTGTTAAGCTATTTAAAAGCTGTGTGTTACATAAATGCTTTTTCAAAAAAAAAAAAAGTCCAGACATTTAGTGTTCCTATCACTGTGCGTCTAATGCCTGGACTTAGGAGAATTTTAAATGAAAGAAAATCTCATTAGTTTCTGTACTCAGATGGGGAAAAAAGGCAACAGTGGAGGGAGAACTACTTACTCAAAAAATTACTTTTCATACAACGGATTTAAAACCCACAACACTAAAATAAGTATCCAAAGCTCAGCTCTAAGATATGTTAACTGAACCTTTTCTGGGAAGGCTAAGACAGGAGAAGTTGCATCAGTATTTTAATTGATTCACGGTATGGAAAAAGCATTTTCACCTTTTCTTTGGCAGACAACCTAGTGAAGAGCAGGGCTGTCAACCCCAGGGTGTTGCTCTGACTCTCTAAACACAATGACTCCGGCCAACTGGGAAATTCAATTCCTTTGTGTCTTAGGAGGGAGTAGAGCTCATTTCAAGTGCCCTGAGAAGACGTGATTCTGATGCAGGTTTTTTTCATGAAATTTCTACCATGCTTTTCCCACTCGCTGCCATGAGAATTCACCACTTAGTCACTTTTCAAACTTCTATGCAAATACAACAAAAATAAACTGTTATTCAGTTTTGCCACTGTTGGGCAAAGTGTGAGGACCAATGAAGTCACAGAGAGTGCTTATTCTGCAGGAAGACAGCACTACAGTGTGCCACTTACAATGGAAAAGTTTAGTACATGAACTGCCAATCCTAACAATTAATGCAAAAAGCAATTCTGGATAAAGAAGTTAATGTTTTATAGAAATGGAAGGCTAATATTTCTTTCACATGCCTGACAATTTCATTCACTGAAACAAGTGGATTGTTCAACTCCTGCTAATTTGAAAGACAAATAGGTTTATGTAGTGATTAGCTCATTGTGAGAACTCCTGGAAGCAAATGAAAGAGACCCTTCCACTGGAGGACTTCAGAGAACTTTTGAAGTGCTATTGAATTTAGTGTTACTACATGGCAACAAAGCAAGCAAATACCTCCTACTCTAGAGTGTCTATACTGACGTATGATGCAAGCTGCTTGCCCAGAAAAAGGCATATGAAAAGCCATGGACTTACCCACATTATATATCAGGAGACTGATTATACCTCAGATGGAACCAACATTAGTTTTGTCAAGAACCACTTCTGATTTTTCAGAATCAAGCTACTAGAATTGGATAGAGCTTTTCCTTTAAACTCACAAAAATGAACAGAACAGAAGAACCTCCTTGTAAGTGGAACTTTTTCAGGCACTTTTAAGGCAAAGAGAATTAGGGAGGTCAAATTCATGCTTTACTGCAATTCGCTACAGAGTATGGGGAGAACTGATGCAAATGATGTTTTGTTTATACCCCAAAGAGAGCACGGTAAGGCTCTATGTCTGGAAAAAGACTGGAAAGAAAAATACCTCTAGGTAAAGCAATGAATTCATCTATTAAAAATAACATTCTGATAGATGAATTTCATGGAAATGCACTTCCTTTCAATATTTTCATTAAATGATATATTTATCCTACAAAAGTTTTCTGCCTTCTGGATATTCATGGATTGAGGCCATTAGCATTTTTTAACTTGTTTTTGATGCATGCGACCATTGATACGTGAAATAATTTAAAGCTGGTTTTCCCCCCATCAGTAAGAAATATTACAAGCAGAAAGCCTGAGTCACTGTTTGGTACATTATGTCCAGCAACAGAGTGAAAAGGAAAAGAGAAAAACTTAGAAATGCACATTTAGCCACTTTCATCAGGAATTAGGCTCATGTTTTACCTCTGTATGAACCATGGCCTTAGCACAGTCAGTCAGACCATTATGGGGGAAGGGACCACAGCATCTCCATCCCAGGCATCCCAGCCTCATGTCTCTTCTCCCACACTTAAAGAAAACAGCAAACGCATTTACACTGGTCTGAAAGGTATTAGAGTTTTGGGATTAAATTTAAAGGACTGGAAAACCAGAGTTACTCCAAAACTTATTAGTGAGAGCCTGCTGAGAGAGACAAGGATTTGCAAGGAGAGGAAGCAGCAATCTCAGGCCAAGAGCCTGAGGTGTCCATCAGACATCCTGACAGAGGAAAGCGATGAGGTGGGTGTACAGTGAGACCTCCGGGCACTGTGGTGACAAACTCCCTAGCACCATGTTATTGTGCAGCCATCACACCTGTCACACAGCTGGTGGGGCAAGGGGTCCTTCACTTCATCCAGGTTTGAAGGATAAAGACACAAAGTCAAAGCTGAGGGGTTTTTTATTAAAAGTTCTGTTTTCTTGTTTTTCTTTTAAAACTAACCAACTCCACAAACCCGTTACTAAAAGAAGAAATATTCAAAGCAACACTAACAGAGGACATGCTCATCAAATATGAACAGACCCAAAATACACAACATTGTAAACACGAAGTAGGCAATTACATTATGGGCTAATGAGGCAAAACATAATGAAAAAAATTATCAGGGAAGTGCACCAGGACTGGCTGCTATTGGGGCTGCTGTGGGAGAAAGCTGATTAAGATTACTTAGTACAAAAGAGGTCCTACGTAGGATTTTTTAGTAAAAGAGTAGGAGTGTACAGGAGATGCAGCAAATTAAGGAATGGGATAAACAAGACCTATTTAAATATTCCTGAATAATTTTTCTTAAGAAGTCAAAGAGCAAGAGAGTGTTTTGATTATAATGCAGCAACTTCAATATAATTTCGATTAATATGAATTCTTTAAGGACAGAAATTAGCCAACATAATATGAGTCACAAACTAAGGCAAAGAGCTCAGTATGATTAAAAAATTAAAAGCATTCTACAGTTAAGGATACCACCTGCCATTATGTGAGATGAAGTTAAATACCCCACAGAGAATGGAAACTCTCTTCCAGCACAGGTTTACATTAGCTGAGGCCTTGTAAAAGTGCTGCCCACTAAATACTGGTGCAAAACCAAGCCCTTTCTGAGTTTCTTTTTATGTACTCGAAGAATTTACACAGGGTCTGTAAACTGCAAACTCAGCAGGCACGCTGGTTGCTGGTGGATGACACCCACAGTGCCACGGCCAAAGTCCAGGACAGGAGCAAAAGGAAAAGATTGCTTATGACTACAACTGTCTAGTCACCTCCTTTTTCCACGAAGGCCAACCCAGCTGAAGGAGAAGCCAATTTGGCTGCCCCCAGAGTGGCGGCGCTGATCAGGAGCTGCCGGTGCATCACAGGGCGCACGGCTTGAGCAGTGGCAGGTGGGACCTATGGGCAGCCAGAGGGACACTAAAATCACCCCCCAGTACCATCAACAAATAAGCAAAGCTGGAAAAAATCATGGCCACTTAAGAACAATTCACAGGACCTCTCACCTAAAACAAATGCTTTGGAGCACAGGTTAAAAATAAACTCTGGGTACAAGATGACGCTGGTGAAGGTAATAAAAACAAGATAAACTGTTAAGTTACAGGAGCATAAAAAGTAGGTGTTCCCCATGTGAACCCACTCATGAACCTGTTTCCTTTTTTCCCCACTTTCCTATTTTTCTGATACCATGGATTAACCCAGCTCAGCCTTCCCCCAGCACTGCAGCACAAACCAGCAGCAGCAGGCAAGTGCCCAATCTGAACGTTTTCTCCCTCCACTTCCTGAGCTACAGCACACAGAAAGGGATGTTTATTCATCTGTCTACTCCCAGACCCTCGCTTTAGATTAAATCCTTTTTTCATTTCTCTTCCACAGTGAGGCAGGGAGCACAAAACACCCAGCACACTCTGTCTTTATTTCTTACAGGTTGATTTGTCTACCATCCTCTCCTAACAGGCTCTTCTCATTCCCTAGAACACTTTAATTCCTCTTCTCCACAGATGCTCCAGTTTGGGTTGGTTGGGGTTTTTTGAGCACAGACGTGTGTTCAGCATTACCAGGGAATATGGGAATCCTATCATGTCTTTCCTTTACTGAAATTACCTCTTCTGAGGTGCCCCTTTGCATTTCTCACGCTTAAGAATGGTGGCTTATGGCAGCCTTAGGATTCGAAAAGACAAATAATGAGATGATCACATTAATTCTTTAGGCTTTCAGGGACAGAAAAGTGGAAAATGTGGAATTATTAAAGGGTAAGTCTAACAAGAGTAAAATACAAACTAGGCTGCAACTAGCTAATAGAACCAAAATGTACCAAAGATGTGCTAAGAGTGAATCTTCAAATACAGTAAAGGAAAGAGTTCACAACAATATATCTAAGAGTAAGAGAAAGATTCAAAATCCTAAGAACTGGTAATATTAACAAAAAGACCCATTTACAGGATCTACCAGTTATTGGTGTGTCTCCAATAAACGACTGTGTAAACAACCACTCTGTTTCCACTGTAATTCTCCGTGCTCTTTTGCTGGATTCCCAACAAAGATTTTAATGGTACTTACTGCCAAGGAGCATCCTCTCACTGCCATGATTCAAGGTCCTCAATAACTACTTCTCTGTTGTGAAATGTAATGTGAAGGACAAACACTACCAGCCCACAGCATAACAAGTTCTAATAAATTGCTTAATTAATGTGTTCAATACAAATGACAAATTATGTTACATCCTTTACTTCCATGTCTTCAATTATCCTGTCTTCCAAAACATTTTAAGAAGTCTTACATCACACAATCAGTCTTAAAAGACAAAGATTTATAGCTGTGGGCTGATTCCATCATTTAATTTCCTTCTTTTTTACATGTTTCAGCTCATACAGCTTTTTGCCTAGATTTAAGACCTAAGATGTATGTAAATCTATTCCTAAACACAGAACACAAGGTAAATACAAAATATTGTGTGGAGGGAAAAAAACAGCTCTGATTTAGTCTATTAAAAAATGGCCTCCCAGTAATGTTAATGTTCAGGATAAAATAATCAAATCCTAAAAGAGTCCAATGAAAATATTACTCAGTGGCAAGCAGGTATCAGAAAGGAAAGGATTAGACAAAATGCAGGCAAAAAAGCATTAGTGATGTTCTTGTAACCTCCAGGGAAGGGAAGAAGATTCAGGAAAGGTACAATTTGATAACACTTTTTTTCCTTTTAGGTTCTGTATAACGTATATTAACTGTGAACTAAAAAAAAGGTGTGGCAAATGAAGCTTTTTGTAACATTTAGAAAGGAATAATAGTTTGGGGTTTATTTTTAGAAGTCAAATTTACTGTCACGTATCTGGCACATTTGACAAACCCAGAAGCACATGGTACACAAGAAAAATTCTTTTTAACGTCTTTGTCTGTATGATAGCCTCATTAACATCCTGGGTTGTTGGTCTGAGGAGGAAAACAGGTAAAAGCATGTGGGTACATGAGAGGGACTTTATTAGTTCATGTAAAGGATGGATCCTCCATCTGACATGCAAATTCACACTTCAACATTTTCACCATGTACTCCCACTTCAGCCTGCACTGAATTTATGCAGTTCTGGCATGGATTTCCAGTACAGTTTTAGGTCACACACTGGCAGAGAACAAAAATTCACCATAAAAAATTCACAGCTGCTTCAAGAGACACACTGAAATGTGCAACTTGAATTTTCCCTCATATGCATAGGCATCAAATGTACTGAAAAGAAAGGTTAAGGTCCATTTTTAAAACATGATTCGGAGGACTGGAGATGGTCTTAGTCTGATATTACATACTACAACCAGAAGAATAATTATAGACTAGAAAGGGGCTTGAGAATACACTTGGATATTACAGGTCTGTTCGAGATAAGGAACATAAAGCAGCCAGGATTAAATGCCAGTCTTAACAGTGATTTCCTTACATCTACGACTGCTCTGATAGGTGGTGGGCTTTAGCAGCTCTCCTTAATGTTAATCACAAGAGCTCAGGGAGCAGAGACTGCCACAAAGTACAAAACCCCCACCTAAACCTTACAAACCTCATGAATGTTTTTATAATTTTATGTATATTAGGTCTGACAGAATTGTCCCAGGGAAATCATCATATTCCCACAGATTACTCACAGACTGAAGAAACACACTACAAAGCATGCAAAAGCATTTAAAGAAATTCCAGTTACACTGGCTTCTGAAATGCTTCCAATTAGCTTGCATGTGATCTTGTCCCTCTGACAGGCTCTGTAACATTCAAATTGTTGTATTAACGCATATATGCATTCAGAATAAGTGCATCATTTTGTGCTCAGCCAGTTGTGGCTAATGCATTAAGCAATAATGCTTATCTCAAAAATATTATTTTATTTGGTATCACACTTCAAATAATGGATGAAAACTGGCCTTAAGCCTTAGCCCTCCAAACAATGCAAGTTACATGGTATAACATCACACGGTCTGCACAGTTCTTTACAAAGTCTCAAGAAACTTCACTGAAAACCATTCTTTTGCTTCACACAGTCAGCCATAATTAATTCTTGGTAGATTTTTTAATCAAACGGTAAAAGATCAAGCTACTTCCTCATGTAGAGCTACAATTCTTGCAAATTTCTTTTTTGGGAGTAGGATAAGTAGGCAAATTTATCAGTTTCAGCTGGAGATGATACATATTTTCACAGCATGAATATATGAAATTATTAACCTTTTCCATCAGTATTCTGCTCATACTCTTTTTTTCCCTATATAGTTTTCAATAAATTTTAACATCATGTTTTATACATCTCAGTCAACTCTACACAGTCCAAAGCCTTTCTTTTTCTAGTTAAAGAAGTTGTTCCTTGAATGTTTCTCCTTAGTTATGTATTTCATTGTTTTCCTAGGCCTGTTTTCTGCAGCTACACTGGAAAATCTTGTTTAAAGGTGATAAGAATTTGTGGAAACTCTCCTTCCCACTCCCCAAATGATACCTCACATCTAAATATCTCACATCACTTGGGAATTTTCATCTTCTCATTTTATTTATGTATTTACAGTCTTCATCCTTGTTTTGGTAAAGCCTAGGGCAGCACATGTCTTCTGGCATACATCATAAATTAAAAGCTACATAAAACACCACATTTCATTGCATTTAAGCTATCTGCCCCATTTAAAAGCTATTGATATTTAACCCAAGACTGATGAGAATGAACAAACTGAATGTCGAGCACCCCTTGACATTTTAAGAAAATGTAAACCAAGGGTAAAATGAGGACAGCTCTTCCTGGCCACCCAAACAGTACATTTTCCTCAAAAGGGTCACTGTGAAGGGTAGCACAATATGGTTAGTTCAGCCTACCCTGCTCACAGAGTCCTTGAACACCCTGTCAAAATGGGCAACACTGGGCAACCAACTCAGGAGCACCTTGAGTGCTTCCTTATATGCTCCCTAAGCACCTAAGAACTGAAACTGCATCCCTCCTACCTGACACTCTGCTCTTAGTTTACTTACCAGGGCTAGTTTTACAATTCATGTGTTTTTTACATTCTCAGTTCTCTCTGTGAACCTCTTTCTTTGTTTTATCCACAGTACTCAGTCATTGGCTTTCAACATCACAAACATTTCCCTTCTCAGCTTAAAAGGCTCCCAAGCAGATTTTCAGGTTAAGCAATACTAAGGGGAAAAAAAAAATCCAAACCAAAAAACCCAAACCCAAATAACTTGCTGAAGTAATACCAGGACTGCCTGGTAGAATTCAAGCTGACTAGAATTCAAGGGGGAAAAAACCCAACCCACACAAAACATTTTATTTGTAAGATCTTTTCTTAGTGTTTACATATTATGCAAGCATAACTAGCAAAAACCAGTGCTACTGCTTTTTGAAAGTAGAAGGAAAGAGTAGTAATGCCTGGGTACTCCCACCTCCTTCACACTAAGAGGCAAAAGAAAGTTAAGTGAACAAGTGATCCATATTCCCTGGCTGTACAAAACGAGCACTACTCTTGTACTTAATGAGGATTCCCAGATTCAGGAGATGTTGACGGAACAATTAAATTGTTCAGTTTGTGGGATTTTTAGGAAGGAATCTGTTTCTATCACAAATTCATAACGTGCATGTGTACAGCAAATAATCGTTTCACTGCAGAAAAAGTACAAGGCTACTTTGGAACATGGACTGGAAGAGACTACATGAAAAAGCCATTTTGCACAAATTCATCTGTCTCACGGCATGATTCCATACATTTAATATGAGAAAATGAACTAATTATTTAACATTTGCATACAAATTACTTATTTTTGGGGGTTGAGGCATGGCTCCCTGTGTGATCTTGGGCCAGTTTCTGAACCTCTCTAAAACTCTGGTTCCTTATTTGCAAAGCAGATTAATATTAGTTATGCAGGATGGGGTGAGATTAAATTAACTCAAGCTTGTTAAGCGTTTTCTGATCTTCAGATACTATGGAGAAGAAGGACTAGAAGAATCCATTTAAGAAGCAAAGAAGCATGTAAACCCATGGCCACACAACAAACATTTGGTATATCAACTTCATATAGAAAATTTGTACTAGCATCTCTTTGTAGTAGCAGCAAAACTTTTATTAGCAGAAAGAATAAAATAAGTATATTAAAAAAAATTAATTCACTTACTTCTTCCTAATTTCTAGGTCTGAAACTGGAACACATCTCAGGCCAGCTCCCAATACCATGAGTGATGATGTTAGTAACACTGTTACCCTCAGACCTAAGATGAAAAAACAGCAGTATTTTACAAGTTAAATCAGTAATGTTGCCAAAGAAACATTGCTTAAATACATATGTATTTACATGCAGTCTCACAGAAATAACACATATTTCTTTCAAATCGTAAGAACTTTGGTGCTGATATAAATTCCAGACACATTATGAAATCCTGAGTTATTTTCCACACTTACACTCCAGAATTACAAAGGCTTACTCTTGGCATAGTAACACACAGGAGCGTACCCAAACTCTTTACAGACATTCTTGAAAGTGAAAAGTGGTAACAAAAGTATCATCAAAATGTACAATATTCCCTTTAGAATTAGAGGCATCAGGGAACATGCTCTACTGTGTTATCTGAAATCTAGGCAGATGCAAAGAAAAATCTGGACTTGTTCATTCTTCTCCAACCACTTAATGAGCACAGACACAGCACTGTTATTGTTTTCTTTCATAATGCAGATATGCACTTCATCCCACAGAAACAACCATTTATTCAGGGGAAAAAAAGTGCGAGTGTTTTTTTGCAGTCCTTGCAATTAGGGCAGATTTTTGCTGCTCTCAGCTCAAATTGTCAGAGATTGTAAATATTGTACATTAGAAAAAAGCCACAATTGACTGATTCCTTGAATATGTTCTTTTCTCATGCGATTTTCAACTGAGAAGCACTTAGATTAGAAACAACCTTATCTTCGTGCTGCACTTCCATTTGCCAGCAGTTTGTTTGCTGCTGCAAAGGTGTTTTTTCCATCAGCAGCAGAGAACAGTGACAGCTGAGGGGCTTAAGCTCCAGAATCTTGCAAAATATCAAAATCATAAACACAATTAAAAACACAGAGAGAGTCTGCATCAGTGAAGTTGTAAATTTTGAAACAATTTCACAGCAACGAATAGAAAATAAAGGGATTCCATGTTCTTAGTAGAATAGAATAAAAATTATTAATGATGACAAACATGTAATACCTTTAAACCTTTAGGTAAAACTAGTAATTACCCAAAATACAGATGGTAAAAGAACCTGTCCTATGGTAAGTCACCTATCAAAAAACCGACTTTGATTCTTTCTAAAGCTGCCTATTTTCAGAGGAGTGCTCCCTCTGTTAGTGACTCCTGTAATCAGTACAGTTCAACCAATAGTGGCATTAAATATTTTGTTTCCATGTACTTTACTAAAATGCAATTTTACTGAGTGAGACATAATTTTCCTCATATTGTGACAGCTCTTAGTGAACCTCACTCACAGGTATGCAAGTCCTGGTGCTGGACACTGCACAAACCAAACAAAGACAAGTTTCTCTCTCAATCAGCATAGCCCAAGACAACCCAAGCAAAAATAAGTTAGTAAGTTAAGTTACAGGTTTTCTGAAATGGAAGTATGACTTCCTTTGGCAAGGCTCAGTCATTAACACAAGGAATGCCAGCTGCAGTGATGTGACTCTGGACACCTCACATCCCTAATGCCCTGGAGAAGTATCATCAGCCAAAAATACTTCTTTCCTGGCAGGATTTCCCAATGCCTCCTCCACAGTTGCCTGACTGTGTGCTCAACCAGCAAACGCTGCTAGTTAAACTGGTTTTTCAAGTGTGTTCAGAGAGTCCTAAATAAATGCCCATTTAACATGGCTGTTCAAAATCTTCATGTTCCTATGCTTGCTGAGCCACCACGAGTTTTCCTGTCACATTTACTCCACAGTACCATACTGCCTGTGCTGTGGAGGCAATTACTTGTATCTGGACTGCATACATGATGCTTTTGCCCTCTCTTCTTGGAAATTAATCTTTGTTAGCACTGCTTTTGTGTGTAATGAAAATCTGTACGCAGTAAGGACTGGAATTTTATTGATGGAAAACTGAAATACAAATCTTTTCTCCAAAAAACCTGAAGTTTTCCATTAGGAAATGCTATTGAAATGTTTCAGGAAAGCTCTAGTAATGTACACATCACCTCATTTTCCACGTAAACTAGGATCTTTTTGAACTACACAAAACACAGTGCATTCTGCCTTTCATGAGACACAAGCACAAGGACAGTATGGAAGGTGCTGCTCATGGAGCCCTGCTTGAAGTGCAAGCCAGGGGCAAGCCCAGGATACAGCAGAAAATGAGAAACAGAAGTTTAAGTCACCACAAGACACAAACTGAGTGTTTCCATATAAAAAGCTTCTATTTGATTTCTAATTTTTAAAAAAAATCCCTGAAGCAAAAAATTATACAAACTAAGAAAGTTTTAAATTAAATCTGCACAAAAATTCCTTAAAAAAACCTCAACATGCAATTTGGTGAAAAATTAATCAGATGCTGATGTTTGCCTCCAGCCCTAAATTTAGGCTTATCTTTAATGTCAACCTCACATGTCAGGTAATTTCAAAGTAAAATTATCTGTTAAAGCTTCACAATCATGTATGTCTGATGTCTCCATTCTTTAAAGTCCTAATCTTGAATACTATTTACTGTAAGGTAACCCTTTTAAATGTTTTGATTGCCCAGATTATTCTTTGTCCTTTTTTCCTGTTTCCACCTTAACATATAAATACACCCCTGAAAATTCCAATGGAAAATGACATCGAGGCGAACAAAAGACTGTAAGACAAGCAGCATATTAGAGATTTTCTTTGCTAATTACAAAATGTAGTTTTACCCTCTAAGCACCTCACCCTGTTATTCTGCTTTACATTTTAACTCTTTTTCATTTTTGTTAGAAATCGGTCTTTTTATTTATCTCAGTATTTCTGTTTTGAATGCTGCACTTGTCATTATACTGAATTTGACATCTTGTATTACTCTAAAAGGTGCATCCCAGAGTGCTTAAGATAGCAACCATGCATCATGGGGACTATAAACCAAAGTAACCAACCAAGCTTGAAAAACAGCCTGTGAACCTTGCAGAAAATTATGTCTCTACTTTAAAAGATCTAAATAATTCACTCAACCAAGAGATTTTGTGTAGATGTAATTAACTTCATTAATTCTACTCTGTAAATGCAAGCAGTAATTTGAGGGAGGGAGGAGGGTACAGCTTCTTAAAATCCATCATTCAGTTTCCATCCTTTTCTATCCGAGGTTTCTGACACATGACTGGAAGGGGAAGAAATTCCTTTAAACGAGATTTTCTGCCAATGAGTGAAGTTTTGTGTTCTTTACACCTTGTCTCCTTAGCTGCTCGCTCCCATCCTGCTCTTGCAGGAGGTTTCTGGGCCCCACAGGTGGCAGTGGCTCTTGAGCAAACTGTGGCCTCGTTCAGAACAGCCAAACCTCATTGACAGCAAGAGAAAAGTCCAAGCAAATGGCAGAAATTGAGTCAGTAATAAAAAAGACGTATTAATTATCATTTATGAGTGCAACAGTCGATATCGTTCAACTGTTTAACCCTCCTGTGGCTCATAACACCATCTGCCTTACGACTTCAGCAGTCAATGCCGCATTTGCTGTTTCTCATTTCTTTTTTGAACAACTGTCTCCAAACTCTGGCCACTATTATAGATTTAACAAACTCTCAAGCCACAATCCCTCACCACCCACAGCCCAACAGAGAGAACAAGCAGAACCCCACCATGCTGGAACGTGGGGGCAGTGGCTGCCAGTGGCACCCAGCTGCTCCTCAGCTCCCTCGCAGCAGCATCAAACAAGAGCATCCAGGGCGTGGGTGCTGATCCCCCACAATTCCTCCTGAAAAGAAAATGCATTCCCCCACCCCCCACATTAATGACTTGTAACCCAATGAGTGAATNAGCATGCCTGACTTTCAACATGCTTTTCAAAGTATATGAAAATGCATTCCCCCACCCCTCACATTACTGACTTGTAACCCAATGAGTGAATTATTATGCCCAGTTTAATATGAAACTTAACAAAAGATGCTGTTGTCCTCATTCCAACAATTTACACATTTTTGTTTGTGATTCAGGAGGAGAATGTGATTAACTCGTTCGTGTGCATTCCCCACCTGAGCCCAGCACTGCAGCTCCCTCTGTTCCCCACCACTGCTACAGAGCACTGCCAGCAGCTCCTTCTAGCTCAGAGCATCACACACACGGCAGGTATTGTTTGAGTTTGGTTCCCCTCTACAATGAGGCATTGATCCTAGGGGAAATCCCAGCTGGATGGGCAGAACAGACAGGTTTTCACCTTTCTCTTAACGGAAGTTTGGCCAGAAGAAAGGCTGCTGGATTCAGCCCTTCCCGTGGCATGGCAGCAGTGATTTCTCTCATACAGCTCACACGCCCTGCCCTTAGATGCAGTAACATTTGAGGGGTTTCCTAACTTCCCCTGCAGATACTAAAATCAGTTCTCACAAATACCAAGTACAACAGGGCTCTGACTAGAAACAAGTGACATCAGCCTGCTGCACTTTTTCACAGTTTTTAAAGACCAGGCTGAAAGCACAAATGGTCCCTTCTGACACTGAACTGAGAGCATTTGCTTAACTTCCCTATCATTTTGACTAAAACATATCTAGCTAAGAGAAAATAGAATGTAAAATTCTGTCTTAGTCCACACACACTAGGAAATTTAAAACTCACTAATTGCAACAGCTGTTTCAACAATTCACTGTTAATTTGTGCTTTTCCTCCCAATTTAAAGCAAACTCAAAGAAGTTCTTGTTTTGCCTTTCTTGACAAAACAATCACAGTTCCTGCAATGAAATTAACCTACGAAAAAGAACATTTACATTTAGGTTCAGTAAAAATATTGAGCTCCAAGTCTTCCACAACTTTTCTTTGGACATGGAACTGTTTTTTATATCTTGTTTAAATGCCCTTCTTATTGCTCGAGCATTCTTTCTAAAGTGAGTTTCTTTGCTGGATACCAATTCTGTTTCATATGACGCTTTTCTCCCTTCTTAATACATGCCTATACATTGAGCTATAATTTTTAAACAAGCTTAATTAAATAGCTCCCTTTATCAGGGAATCCTGAAAGCACTGCACACACTCCCCATCCTCCAGAAATCTTTGGATTTTGAATGTAATTCTAGCAAAATTATACTAATAGCTGCAACATTTAGCCTCATAACATCAATTATCTTTGCCATGATTAAAATACGAAAAAAAATTTGCTTTCTACTAAACACAGCAAATAAAACTTGCATTGTGCCTGCTCTTTGCCAAATTGACTACAGTCATTAAGGAGGATAAGTGGCAATCGTCTTTCAGAAAAGGCATCCTTGCATCAAGCAATACAATTTTCAAAAGAAAAGAACCTTTTCACTGATGTAAAAATATTTCATAGCTGAGACGTGGTCCCAGACTTTCTGCTAACACATGGAATAAACTTGAAAAGTCAGTATATTGGGCCTGCCTCAGATTCCACAAAGGCACTTGATTGCAGAGTAGCATAAATTGTGTTTGGAAACTCAATGGAAAATAAATACATTCTCAAGAATAGCATCAATAAAAACTGGGAACCAAATACAAACACTGCATGCAAGAGAGAACAACTAACAGGTCATACATAGCTAATCCAAAATTGCAGATTCACAGATAATTCTGAGGTGGAAGGGACCCACAAGGATTGAGTCTAACTCTCAAGTGAATGGCCCATACAGGGATTGAAGCCACAGCCATGGTGTTATCAGCCCCATAAGCACCATGCTCTAATCCTACTTTGATGGCCAAGGCATTATTGGTGATATTAATTGCTGCTTTTATCATCTGGTGCTATTAAGCACAACCTGGACCTCCCTTTCTCTCTGGGTACTTGATGCTGATGCTTCTGTTATTGCCCCATGTCAAACCTCTGTTTTCAAAACAAGCTGAAGCCAAGTGCTTCCATTCATTTCCCTGGCTTTATGTGGCACTGCCAAGACAGCATCTCAATTTCAACTGGAAAGATTTAGGACCTGAGTACTTTTTCTTCTGACTGAAAATCAAGCCAACTCAAACATTCTGCAAGACAGGTGACAGCATCCTTCTGGCATCAAAATGTAAGAACCAAGTTCTATCATACAGAACCTGTCTGAAATTAAACCCAGAGGTACATTTCAACCCCCAGTCTTGTCTAGGGCACAAGAAGATATTTTCCTGTACTAATCCACAACACAGCCCAGTTCCACCTTTCAGTGGAGGGTTGCAGGGCAGATTCCACCAGACACCGCTCCAGTTTCTGTCTGACATAAACAGTTGGCAGATTGAGATGCCCAGATGAAATATGTACTAGAAACTTCTTGAAATGTAGGTGTAGGAGGTAATGATCTTCAGAGGGGAAATTTCTCTTTATAGTATCTTACAGCTGTTGCAACAGAATCTGCCAGCAATTGCTGCCCAGTTAACAGCAAGGCTATCAGCAGGAGTTCAACATTTCTAAATAAATTGATTTACTTGAAAAATTTTAATTTGAGGAAGCAAACTGTACACAAACACAACAAGTTGAAGTAAAATAGTTCCTGTGATTTGGACAAACTTTCTATCAGGGTCAGAAATTCAGTAGAGCCAATATCCCAGAAGTGTCATCAGCACTGATGGGGGGAACCCACAGGGAAGTCCCTGCCAAATCAGGAAGACAGATGGGTGCCAATAACCAGATCTGACCCAAAGATAAAGTCATCTCTGCTGCTCACACTTGTTGGACAGACGCAGCAAGGCTGTGTGCAAACTGGAAGCATGAGGGCCAATACACATGCTTTCTCTTTTGCAGTGTACCTCTCAGATGAAGAACACGCACTCTGCATAAACATCATCATGTGCATCCTCATAAGGAGAATATCCCTCCCAAATTCTGAGGTTAGTTAAGAATCTTGTAAAAAAACACCATTTAGCTCAGAGACTCAAAGCACAAAATTTAGCCAGTCAAGTGTTTCACAGAGTAGACACTCATCTTGAGGGAAATGACTGAACACATATAACCACTAAAACAGATATGGAAGCTGACAGAACATAATTGTGAGAAACAAAACTAAACAGAATGCAATTCAGAGTTATTATGACAATCACACAACCACTCCACAATTCCTGAGCTGCTGCATCTTTTTTTATATGCACCCTGACTGTAAGGAAACGAAGACACTTAAGTACACACTCTAATTGCACTGCTCACTTCTGGTTTGCACTGTAAATATTGTTCCTGTTTTTAAGTTATTTTTATTCTTCTCCACACACACCCCTCCCCAACATTCATTAAAGTATACTAATGTCCTTATTCTTCTGTTTACTCTAGATAAAAGAACTTGACTGCACCTGTTAGAAAGAACAAGCTGAAACAACCACATCAAGAGGCTGCAGAGGGCTTTCATCTCATGTGCATGGATGAAGCCAAGCCCATGTGAACAGAGGACCTATCCTGTTTTAACATCCCAGCATATTAGGCAAGCACAAAATCAATCTCTAAAAATACGTCAAGGAAAGTATCGCTTAATTCTTCTGCTGTCAACTCCTCTACATTCAGTTATTATAGACTTAATGACTCAAGTTCTTTACAGAGTTGGCTCCACTACCACGGATTTAACCCAGGGTTGGTGACACACTGACCTGTAAATACAAAGCAAGTATTTCAGAGTTTGTGCAGTGATTTAAAACTCTGGTACTTTAAATAAAATAGTCCTGTTTTTAAGAACTGAACAGGCTTAATCTAAGCAATCAGACACATGAAAAGTTTACAAGTAATGAAGCTTCCTTCCACATGGCCGTGAAGGATTTTGAAGCATCCTAACAGTTTAACATCAACAATGGGAAAAAATGGCAAAAGACGTAAATCAGAAATCTGCATTGCAAGTATATACAAGTGTTGTAAATTCTATTCAGCAATCCAGAGACTGACATTTTGCCTGAACAGAAAAACAAAGTGCTGATATGAATGCTATTTGCCTGAAGATCAAAATGATGATTTGAGAATCAGTTTTAGACCCTTTACTAGAATATCCCCTATTCTTTAATAACATGTTTCTTGGCTTCAAAGGAGACCAATTATTTTAGTCAATTATTGTTATTATACATTTTACTGCAGAAAGCATCCATTTTATCTGCAACTAATCCAAGTGCAATGAACCTCTCTTAATGCTTGCAGAGCATCTCTGAGAGAAGAGAGCACTGGCCTGGGGCAGTAGGACCTGCATCTCTCAACATGCCTTATGAAATGGGGAAGGGCACTTCTCTTCTGCTTCCCTTTCTCTCTTTCCCTTGCCCTCTGTCTTGTTTATTCAGGCTATGAACACAGGGAAACAGGAGCCAGTGTCACCATTAGTATTAGAAAGTCTATTAAATTGGGTTTCTCTGTACCTGAGGTGAGTGCAGTGCTGGGATACAACAAAAATGAGCTATCTGAGTGCTTAGTAAATCTGTGACATTACCAAACACTTGTATGAGTTGTTCTTTCTTCTCTCACCACAGGTATCTGCTTTCTAGTCTCAACACCAGTATCTAATAAAACATGAAAATTCAGGTGAATCATTGACCCCATCTTTGCCATTTGATAAAATTAAATCTACATAATGGGATGTGCTAGCATGTACATACAGAGAGATGCAGAGCAATTGACAAAAATAGCCAAAAATGCAGTCAGGGGCTAAGCCTCCTTATTAATTCTGAAGCTAAAGAAGTAGGGATGTCACTAACAAGTTGACAGAAAGTACAAGACAAGAAGCCTTCACTCTGGCTTTCCGTGTTTTATTCCTGAATGAACACCAACAACTTAAGTGCTTACAGCGCCACACAAGGGGAGGGAGGCACTTTCTTTTCTCTTTCCACTCCTTTCAAGGGCTCCCAGTTGCACAGCAGGCTCAATTACCACACCACTAACTACAGAGCCTTACCTGTGGCAACAGAGTGGAAGTGGCCTGTGGAACACACATCTACAAGGGAAGATGTTCTGTTGTTACCTTGGTAGTACTTGCTCACGCCACTCAATGGTGCATGAAATTCTTTTTAAGAAGTACAGAGGCATTTTGCTTTGCCTCAACAAAGTATCGAGAAGCAACTGTGCAGCAAGGATTGGCAGCTACATTAAATAGTGCCTAGTGCATCCGCTAAGCAGGACACTAAGTGCAAGGTTTCTCCTTTTTATTATCCCTGCTGCGAGTAGGGGAAATAAAGAGCTGGAAGAGCTTCACTGATGTAATATCCATGCAGGTCTTGTGACTCATATGAAAGGTCACTGGAGTGAGCTTTCAAATTTTCTCTGTGTGAACAGTTTCAGTGTTACTTTAACATTAAAATGCATCAGGCACTATTTAGGCTACCGAGTTCATTCTAAAAGACATCTTTTACAGCACTACAATGAGTCCTAAACCCATTGCATTTTTTAAGGGTCTTGATCAAGTCTTTAGGTTCATGTGATTAATTAAAATTATAACACCACCTTTCTCAAGTATTCAAAAGGGATGGCTCTCATCAACAAATAAAGAAGTAAAACAAAAAAGTTTCGAACTGTGGTTATACTTGATGTCCTATATGCCAGAAAAACACCAGCACTCTTTGCAAAAAGCAGAAGACCTCTCACTTTCAAAACACGTCACTCCCTCTGGCTGAGTCACAGATCTCCAGCTCTAAAAACAGGAAAAATCTAAAAAATCCTCTCTACTAAAAATCTGCATGAGAAAGCTTAATTTACAGCTTTTGAGGAAGTTGGAGCATTGATCACAAGTTCCTGCAGCACAATTACAGCTACAGCACAGCTACAGAGCCACAATAGCACAGGCACGCAAGAAGCATTAAAAAACCAAAGTTATGGCAGGAAGTGATGGAATAGCTCTGAATGTCACCACTAGGAGGAAGGCAGGGCAAGACACAACTTCCCTGGCAATATATTATTTACAATATATAATAATATAACTATAAAACTTCTTGAAGAAATTTTTATCAGGTCTGGTCTGCTCAGTTAAGGCTAGACCACACTGCCAGTGGGAGAATTCAAATCCTCTCCAAGAAAATTTGTAAAATAATGAAACAACTGCCAAAACATCATATTTCTTCAATTTACTTCTGCTCTTGTCAGCACTGACCATGGTTTTGGGGGTTTGGGTGTTTTTAAACAAGTATTTTATACAAACTGAATATTTTTATTCTTGTGTTTGCTTCAGACTTGTTTTTCACTCCTAAAACGTAAGATAAGACTGACCACTAAAAACATCTGCTGAAAATAAGGAGTAAAAATGATTGTGTTTATGCAGTTGTGTAATGCTTTTACTAGAATTCAGAAATCAGTAAAGTGGGGCTAGTTCAGCATTACCAAGTGAAAATGGTCTTTGTTCATACTCAGCTTCTTCTGATGGGAAAAATAAGTATCATGTTAATTCTTTGAAGAAAAGCCTCCGTTTTCTTTAAACAAAATACATTCACCTTTTGCAGAACAACAGCTGATCTACTCTTTTTTCTCTTTAATAGAATTCTAAACTAATAGTTTGGAATTATAAATACAGTTAAACGTACAGCTAGCAATATGAATGCAATACAACTTTCCTAAGTACTTTACTACTTCCATAATAAAAACCTATGAGAAATCCCAGGAGACTCTGATAATAGAGAAATTACTGTTGTCATTCACATTATAAAAGTTCGTACCAGCTACCTTTATGTAGCATGGCTGCCACACTATTAAAAACTCCCAGAAGAAAGGTGACTGGCAAAATTTCAATGTTTTTTAAATGCAGCAAGGCAGTGGAAAACAAAGCAGTATTTTAGCATTTTTTGTCCCATTCCACAAGGCTTTCCAGAAGGGCAGAGATAGCAGCCAGAGGGGCCACATCCTCTTCTGCATCCCACTAGTGTCACGAGGCCAGACATCCGTCACCACCAAAGCCACACAAGAAGGAAGAGCCGCCCTCCTCTGCGTCAGCAGCGCCCCGAGAGCCCCGCAGCGAGCAGGAGGCTGTGGCCCGCGACACCTCAGGGGAGGCTGGGGTGAAGGAATGGCCAATTCACCCTCTGGCTGACAAGAGACATGCCACGCAGAGTCCAGAGGTTGGCTTGTGACGAGGCAAAACACCAGGATCTTGTTGGAGATTAGAAAAGGCAAAAAGGTCAATTGTGTCCCAAGAGATTCCCAGCTCCTGGTTTTAAAAGCGCCTCTCAAGGCAGTTCACAAAAGCCATGCTGCTGACCTACACTGCTGTGCAGGCATCTGCCCCCTCCCCATTTGCTGCTGGCTACCTCAGTCCCATTTCCTGCTGCCTCTTGCAGTATCCATTTCTCTGTGCCTCCTGTTCAACTCATTCCTCCACCTTTCCCATTCCCAGCACTTCTTGCCCTCTGGCTCCAGATCTTATTTCTGCATCTGTGCCTCCCACACTTCACTCACCACCTTGCTCCACACTCTCCCCTTCTCTGCCTCTTCTCATCTATCCATGGGTTTCTCTCACTCCTTTGAGCTCTTTGAGCTTTTTTCATCCAACCTCTCCTACTCTCCAACAACCAAGAGGAGTGGAGAACAGAAGAAAACAGGAGGACGAGATAGACGTAACACAACACAGGTGAGGTAGGCAGTACAGAAGAAGCAGTCAGATTAGAAACAACTTGGGTCAAGAGAAGGTTATGAGGAGTAGTAAAAATATGTGAGCATACAACAAGGGAGGTATCAGTGCACAGCTGCCCTGGTATTATACCCTCTGTAGTCACCTTCTAAAAGCTACTGTTGACAAAGTATCTTCCTATCTGGACCTGTGTCCTGACCCAGTGCAGGGATGCTTCAGTGTTTTAATTCTGCTTGTGTTAGCAGCTGCATAAGAAAAGCAAGGGATCATATTTTACACTAGTAAATGATTTCCTTATTCATCAATTTCCCAACAGTAAGGTATATCAAGTTACATGAAGAATCACAGAATTGTTAGGATTGGAAGTGGCCTGTGGAGATCCTCTAGTCCAAGCCCTCTGCCAAGGCTGAGGGTCACCTGGAGCAGGTTAAACAGGAATGCATCCAGATGGATTTTGAGTGTCTCCAGGGAGAAGACCTGACTCTAAGACGTCCCCTGGGCAGCCTGTTCCAGTGCTCTGCCACCTACAACATAAAGTTCTTCCTCATGCTGAGGTGGAACTTCTTGTGTTTTAGTTTATGGCCATCACCCCATGCTCACTGTGCTTGTATGTGCAGTGCACCAAAGCCTCAGAAGAGCGTTATCCTCAGAAAACATGGCCATTACTACTGTCATGAGCTATTGCAAATATAATTATTTTACTTCCCATCATGGAAAAGTTCTTTCAAATCAAGCATGCAGCTTCCTGATATGATTCAGTACATGATGTTTAAACAGTTGTCCCAGCATCCCTGCACAGCTGCAAAGACCTTAGTGAAGACTGCAAAGGGCACAGCAGCTGCGTGGGAGAGCAGCATAAAGAGAATGTATGGAAACACGGCAGCAATCAGAGCTGCGGTGGAATCCCACGCAACAGAAAGACCCAGCTCCAACAGAGGACATCTATCTACAGCCACGATTGATGCTTTTCAACTCAACCTGGCCCAGCAGGAGGTATGGGAAGTGCTACTAAGAATCAAGCCAGCATTGCTGTGATGAATCATAGCAGCACCAACTTAATACAACTCATCAAACCTAATTAAAGCACTCTGTGTTGCTAATGACTGTGTATCAAGTGGTCTTTTGCAGCATGCCTGAATCCAAGGAGGGTAAGCCAATCAATTCTCTAATGAGTCCTCACTTCTGGAAGCACTTGCACAAACACTGTGGACATTCATGTAGCCACATTATATAAAATTAAGCAACAAAAGCCAAGTTTGGTTCAGTCTTCCTTTTTCTGTTCTTCTGATGATGTAGAGGAAAAGTATGTCTATACAAATATGCATACCAGCACTCATCAAAATAAATTTTGTAAAACCAAGCTGATCAAATATCTGCTCTAGTGGGATTTACCTACATTCAGCTCTCTAATTGCTTCTTTCATCTCTCCACATGAAAAGCAACACTTCATCTCATTTCTTCCAAGATTTGTTAGCTTAGGAAAATTAATCCCTTTCACAGTATTTGATAGGTGTGGATCAGTATCACTTACAAGATAATGAAAAATGCATCATTAGATGCATGCAGTAGATGTCTACAGGATGAGAGAGACAGACTGGAGTAAAACAGGTTATTTTCCTTCAAATGTCTTTTGTATTTGGTTTAAGTGCATCAACCACTTGCATTTTCACCTTTCACTTCTTATGAGTCAAGGCATTCTCCTCCCGCTCGCTTCTCAGCTGAAGCACTAAGTTCACATTTAACTTTCATTCAATCCAAAAGAGCTTCTTGCTGCTCTTGCTGGAGTTAAAACCTTTGCCCTTTGTAAGAGACTTAAAGGTCATAATAGCCTGAAAAACTCTTAAGAGCACCAAAGGACTTTGCCCACTATGGCGAACTGTATAAAGAAGCAAGTGCTTGTCTGTGACCACGAAACTCCCCATCCTGCCCCTCCCCCTTGAATATGACTCCATGAATTCCTGGAAATTTGGACAGTAAGTTATGCCACCTGATGGGAACTTGAGATGAGAGAAAGGTGGTACTATTTTCCAACTATTTCAGACTAGGAAGAGAAAAACAAGCTGAGGAACCACTGGTAATGAACACAAAGAATCCACAGCGAAAGCCAACACAGCAACTGGACTGAAAATCAGCTCTGACTGGGTCCAGCAGGTGAAGGCCATAGCTCACCCATTTAAGATGGGGAGCCCACCAACTCAAATGAAGAGAGAGACTTAGAATGGGACTAGTTAGTATTGGAAGAGAGGGCATCATTTAACCAACAGAATAAAAGAACTGTGCAGCCAAATGAGCACTGATTCCTTTGTCTGCTAAAATGTATAAACGGTGAAGGTTTGGAGTGACCTCAGGACCCCTACCACTGAGAACACAAGAAGAGGATCAACGGGATGTCGTCTGGATCAGTGGGCGGTGATACCTTTCTACTTAATCTGTCACTTCCTTTCTCCCTCTCCTCCTCTCTTTTTCTTATCTCTTTCTATCTCTCTACCTCATATTTACTGTTAAATAAAATCCATACTGTGGACTTGGACATGTGGTCTCCTCTGCACCTTAATTTGGGCAGAGGCGTCTAATAATCGTAATTAATGGATCCTAACACCATAAATACTAAGTAGAATCAGTTGCTTATGATGAGGCTACTCTCTAATCTCTTCATCACACTTTCCTTTCTTACTTGCTCCCTTGCGATTCTACTCACAATTTTGCATCTGTAAGTTTTCCTACGGGTATTTCCTGTATGCTGTACTAACCTACCAAAGTCAGAATGCCTAAAAATTTCTTCTATTGTTAAAGTGTGTAAATCCTTCTGGCTTGATGTCACTAAGTTAAAGTCTTACAGCCTTATGCCATGTCTTATCCCAGATGTTTTCAGCTGAGGCTCACGCTTGAACTTAGCACATGAATCATCAAATTGGTCATTTTGAAATACTGGGCACTCATCTTGCAGTCATGAATCTGAGATAAGAAAAGTCTGTTTCTGAGATTATGACAAAAAGGAGGTGAAAATACATTTCTTTGCCAAAAGTGAAAATTCTCATACTTTCAAGGTTCACAAGTCTCCTATTTTGTCCTTCTGTTAAGCACCCGTGACATGACAGAAGTTCCATCACAGACAGAAGTGAATACTTCCATTAAAAACTCCCACTTTCTTCTGAGTGCCACCATGGAAAGTACTTCACATAATCCATCTATATCAACAATGGAACCTATCAGCAACTACACTTGCAGCAATTCTTCTAAGTTATTAGTAACATGCTCCAATTTGTAGAAAGATTGTCCAAAAGCCTGAATGACAGAGAAGGACTCTGAAATGTCAAGCACAGTGGAAACACTTAAGAAAATCTTCCCCACCTGTTGGATTCACTTGGCCATGCATGTTTTCACCAACTTCTGGAACAACAACCTGCTTCTCCTCTGTACCCACTTTCACATCTCTCAAAAAAACCACAAAGGCATTTCACAAACACTTCCTAGACTAAAATCTCAGGAGAAAACAAGTTCACTTGGAGTTACCTCCCTTCTGTCCCAGTGACCCTATATGCGAGGTACAGGTATCCAAAGGTACCCTGAAAGCAAAACCAGCGTTTCTATGCATGCAGCACCAAGTGACAATCCAGGAACTCCAAACATGAAAGCTGCCATGCACAATTCTGTTTATCCATCATGTGTAGTTTATTTTATATGGAGAACAGTTATTAAGACATTTTTATATTAGTGAGGTCCGACTTAGTACTTGTACTCAATACTCACGACAATTTTGTCAGACTGCATTAAAGGATTTAATCTCAAAATTCCCAGGAGGAAAAGAAAGAACTATCAAATGTCTCAGAGAAGGAAACCAAGATGCATGACTTAGGAGACAGCAATAAAATAAAGAGTTCGGTATTCAGGAAAGGAATAACTACTCATACAAATAAAATGTTTCATGGTGTCAATGGGCAAGCCAATCTTGATTAAAACCAGAATCTGATTATTGAAGTTTTCTCTCTACTTCATAATGTCATCACTAGAATAACATTGCTGTGCAAATTTAATTTCAGCAAAATAAAGTTACTAAGATTGTCTATGCAACCCACATAAGCATATATAATTTTATAAAAAAGGACCAAGAAATAGATTACATTCCACTTTTACAAGTAATATGTCTCATCTTCACACTTAATATAAAACTGTTCACTGTATTCCAAAAATTAATGAAAAATATCACCATTCTATTCAATTTGTGTAATGTAAATTATTGCAAAATTTTTCATTCTTCATTGCATCTTCTTGCTTGTATGGGAACATTATGAAGACTGGCATATATTGCTTCTAGGTCTCACCTTGTAACTAGGAGCTTAATAAAACCCCCTTGGTGAACCAGATCCGGGGAAGTACGTAAGCTTTTGATTTCAGGTTAGAGATATAAACATCCTAACAGTTCTGTGTGCTTGCATTTACAGTTCTCAGGAAACGAAACACTCAAGGCACAAAATATACATAAACATTCAAGCATCATGTGACGAATCGTAGCTAATTTTAATCACGTAAACAACAAGGGTCCACCCAATAGCACACTGAAGTAATTTCCCATTTAATTTCAGTCTTATTAAATCTCTAAAGATAATTAGAATTTAAACAAGGACTCTCTAATCCTATTGCTAAAGAAAATGCACCAAATAAGACGTGCAGCTCCATGGCACCCTCCATCTTTTCACCTTTCTTCACGAAGAAACCAACCAAGGCAACACCTCTAATCCCACACATAGAAAAGGGTTTTCAAACCCACCCGAAATGGCACATACTCAAAAAAGACATATGCAAATGTAATTCCTGATTTTCAACATGCAACCATCCCAGAACAAGACTAATAAATGTGACAGATGCCACCACTGTTCTTATACAGCACCCAGCCAAGGAGCATGGAAACTCCCAAGGGCACAAGTCTCCATTCAGCCAGAGGAAGTTGGGAGGCAGGAACAGGAATAGAGCTCGTTTCCCAAAGAACTTTCAGCTGTGACATGTGAGCCTCATTATCCATCTGAAAATGAATGTATTTTTGACAAGGACAAAAGCTCAGCAAAAATACAAAGTAGCTTTCAATTTACACAGCTTACAGAGACATGGGCTAAATCCAGGCTTCCTCCAGTGCCTCAAAGATCCTTTAAAACAGTGTTGAACACCCTCCAAAAAATGTCTTCTCCAAGTCTGTTCAGATCTTCAAGTAAGATATTCTTTGTGAAGCCTTGTAAAGATCATCATTACCTTTCTGATGAAAAGTCATCCTCAACTTCATAAAAAACATGATATCCCTATAGATCCATAGGAACATGGGCTTAGGTCAACCAAGACTTTTTGTCATGCTACTTCTGGCACCAAGACCCCTTCTGGGTCATCCTCTGGGGAGGCGTACAGTTGCCAGTAGTATTCCCCAGGGAGCCAGAAGTGACACCACCTATACACCTTTCCCAGTCCATGTATTCCTCCCATTCCCCAATTGCCTTGCTTCGGTCGGCTGCAACCAGCCCTTCAGAAAGAATCCAGGAGATACCCTCAGCAGGCCAGAAGGAAAAAGGTCACAAAGGCCAAGAAACTTCTTTGGGTTAGAAAACCAAAAAAATAGTAATTCCTCCCTCCTAGAACCCTTCTGTATAGAACTGAAAAACAGAGCTTATTTATCACACCTTTCACTGTAAGTAAACACTGCGGTCATCTCTTCTCAGACGACCCCACACTTCTCTGAGAAGCTATAATGGAACTGGATCATGGAATCCAATAAATGCTTCTAGTAACTATTGACATGCCCATTTGTGAATACTAAATCTTTCAACTTCCAATTACTTAAGAAGCAAAAAAAAAGAAAGAAGTGACCAAACTCTTACAAGCAGTACTGAAACATGGAGCAGGTGCACAAAATGTACAATGGAAGTCTGGTATGGATATAGATTTATGTTGTGAACTATGTGCTGCAATGAAGAACTAAAAACCAAAAAGACCAATACTTCTGAACTTCTTCTGAAGCATCATAACACAAAATCAGACTTAAGTGACAGCAGGCAGCTACTTATCAGTTAGATTTACCTCTGACTGTGAAGTATAGGACTATCTAACAGCATAATCTCTCAGATTCTGACATGCCTCATCTACAGTGTCATACTTCTGATACATGCCAGGTTTTACATGTTGACACTTCACAAATACATTTTTTCCTGACAGCTCCTTTACTAGTCAACTCCGATGACAGATGATTGAAATCAAAGAGTAGATGGTGTAGCTTCTCCAGAGTAAATCTGGTTTAACAGCAAGCAAGTGAAATACTGCCCTTGCAAGATCAGATTCAACCAACTTTACAGCTTCAAAGCAGTAGAGTCAAGATTCTCCTGGAACACATGTACTCCAAAGAGCAGGTAACTCCCCACAACAAGCCTCCAGTGGAAGTGGGCCCCAGGGCTGACTCAGGCTCAGCAGCTCTCTTTGCTCCATGATGAACCAAGTGGCAGGACTCCACCATCACTTCCAAAGTGAACAGCACCATATGCTCTCTGGGAATCACCCAGACTCAGAAAACAGCATGAAACAAATATGAGATAACAATCAGGGCCTTCACAAAATCTGCTGATCTGGAAAGAACTTGATCCAGTGCCCATATGTACTCCTTATGCACACAGCCAATGAGCTGAGATGCTCTATTCAGATCACCTACCAACATTCTCTTAATAAGGAAAGCAACAAATCAAGAGCAAAGGGGTTGTTTGTAGCTGCACCTTCAATGAACATGGGAATTAAAGAGAAAAAAAGAAAACAATCAAAAAACCCTCCGAAGCAATCAGTTAAGGAAATGAGAAAAACACCGTATACATACTCTCATCAAAACAACCTATATGTGAAACCAAGAAATCCCACAACTACACTACTAATCGCATTATAAAAGAACAAAATACTAACGTTTCTTTTCCCATGAGTTACTTCAAAACTTTTCCAGTATTATTTTACATTGCTCAGGATCAACTTCACAGAAAATGTAAAAATAAAAATACAGGCTCAGCTCTCTAAGCAGAGGTTCACATTTACCTTTATTTCCTTCATGCCATGAGCAGAGTCAGTCTTCACTGTACAAACCAAAATAACTCACTTTAATTTTAAGATAATTAAGAAGACTATTATATATCAGTCTAGACAGATATTGCCAACTTAAGTTTAAATTGCTTGAGAGAAGACTGGATGTACAGCCACCATGGGCTCATTTCAAGAATGTGTTTTCAGCCCAGTAAATTTTATTCCCCCAATGCCTCTTCAGTTCTAGGAAAAGTAATTCCAATTTTGAGACAGGCTTTCTCAAATACAACTTTTCTCCCTGCCTGCTTTCACTTTCCCTTCCCTTCCCACAAATGAGCTATTAATTCCTAAATAAATGGAATAAGTAGCACTTAAGATCAGGAGCCACAAGGGTACACTGATGCCTATCTCCTATTTAGAGGTCTGTTTAAACAGGAATTAAAAGAAATCCTTTCAGTGGATTTAGGCCCAAAAACTGAAATCTGCAAACACAGGTACTTGACCTCACTAGAGTGGTCCCCTGGGTGACCACAGAAGAACCACACAGATCCTGGAGAAACTCCCCAGAGACGAACACCATTTTCTTAAGTTTGCTTCCGAGATGCAACGACCTGAACACAGATTAGGAAACTCTCCCTTGTGCTCATCTTCGAAACACCAAAGCACCACTTCTTTGTGTTCCCTGTCTTTATATCTCCCTAGCACAAAGAAAAGAAAACCACAGACTTCATGTCCAGCCTGCTTTTAAAAGTGAAGCACTTCTTTCAAGATGCAATGGCCGCCCTGAGCAATGACATTACTCGATCCAAACATCAGCGCGTGTTTGTTTCACAGCTGGTAACCAGAAATCACAACCATCTCCAGGTCAATGCCGGACTGGAGCACACTGCTCCAGACACACACCTCAGCTGCGACGTCAGGTGCCCTAATTCCGCTTAGCTTAAGTATCTTCCTTGTGAATGGACTTTGATGTGCCTTCGTTTGGGCAGTATACTGAAAACAGCAATCATGATGCCTTTTAAGTATTAGTCAACGCTTTTTAAGGCCGAGGCCACTGGGCCCGAGTGTCCCCGGTCTGGCAGCGTCCCCTTCACCGGCCACAGGACCGCGGCGTCGGGGAACACGGCCACGGCGTCTCCGCCTGGTCCGAGGGAAGCCACAGGAGCGGGTCGGGGAGTCCCGAACCCCTGGCCCCGCCGCCCCCGGCCCCGCTCACCCTTCTTGTCCATGAGCCACATGAAGAAGAAGCAGGGCGCGAAGCCGATGGGCCCCCAGAAGACGAGCAGGGCGATGTCCCAGCCGCTGAAGCCGAAGGCCAGGCGGGCCGAGTTCTGGATGGGGCCCCAGGTGTTCCACACCAGGCCCTGCGCGAAGCCCAGCAGCGAGAACAGCAGCAGCACCAGCCACCGCCGCCCGTACACGCGGCCCGACAGCGGCGGCAGCCGCCCCGCCGGGCCCCCCACCGGTCCCCGCGGCTGCGGCCGCGGCGGCTGCGGC